>MU224266.1:1419834-1455238 GCA_018584345.1 Thuja plicata
GGATAAAGGGCTACCCATATCACATGTAGGAATGCTAAATTTGAATTGAGTCAAAGAGGCAAGTTGTTGTTGTAAAGATGACATAGTTTGAGCCAAACTAATAATTGTGGAATCATTAGAGGAAACAAGTGGCATAGAAATATTAGGAACACTAGGAAAAGTGTAAGAAGCAGCAGGAATGGAAGACACAACCAGTGGGGCAGTAGGAACCACAGTTGGAAGAGGATTAGTATAAGTAAAGGGCACACTATGATATGAAGGTTGTGAGGGAGGTAAAGATATCGGTGGATCACTCATAGGAATAGGTGCACTTGGGATAGAAGTTTTTATTAAAGGAGGAGTATAAGTAGGGATACTAGGTAGAGAAATAGTAGGAGGTCCTACACTAGTGAAAATAGGTGTGAATCCTAAATCTTGAGCCTCTTGAACTAAAGGTTTAACATTCAAATTCACAAGGTAAGTAAGACTACACAATAAATTAATACCTTGATCATTATCATGGAGAACTTTTTTAAGAGCCTCTATAGCTTGGATGGAATCTTGATTATGGTTTTCTTGGATAAGCCAATTACCCATTTTATCAAGTTTGGTTGAAAGGTTTTGCACTTGCTCGGGAGGAACTCTTAAAGCATCATCCTCATCATGAGATGAGTGAGAAGAGTTATGCTCCATAGAAGGATTGGAATCATGAGTTATCAAGTTGTGATTCGGGATCCTAAGGAAAGGAGTGGAAGACTCAGGATCAAAGGAACCCATAAGTCTATGGCTTCTTCTAACCAGGATACTATAAGTAGGACTAGATGTAGTAAAGCTCATACACCAATACAATAAAAATGAACTAATACAAAATTTTAGATCTATTTAATTGAAATGTAATTTGAAATAACATGCAAGATCTAACATACACAATGCAAATCTAACACCAAAAAAGAAAGACTTGTCTATCGCAGGTTCACCAAAATGTAACATAAAAAATAGATGATGATGTTACTAAAATGTAAAGGAGAAAAATGGGTTTTAGGAGATGTAAAGATGAAAAAGTTTGGTTAATTGTTATTTGTGTTAATATCCTTAACCCCACTTTACACTTACTTGAATTTGATTGATTGTATATTGCAATTGTGATTGTGATTAAGGGAAGATAAGATTCTCCTTTCTTTCACCCTCAAATACACAAATAGGAGATCCATTTTTGATCAAACCCAAAGGGTTAATACACAAATGAATCCACTATTTGGAAAGAGACCAGAAAAGGGGATCTTAAATTTTGTAAATTGATTGATTAATATGATTAATGACAGTAATTGAAAAGAATAGGAGAAAGTACCAACCTTCCAAAATGGTAGATCAAAGATTGCTATTTTATGAGATTTGTAGATTGTTTCTGGAGATGCTAATAGTTGATACTGAATCGGAACACAGAGACGGACAAAACCCAGAAATATTTTTCTATTTCGATGTCATCTTATGAAAAAGGTCTACCCTATACCACTTTTTCCAACTCAATCTACTCAACTCTGAAAGTGTTCCTGTTCACACAGTCTGAAAGAAATCTGAAAAGGGTATCCAGATCTGGCCTCAGATTTATGGTCTCGAACCTGTACCTAGAAGAAAAATGTTTGTTTGTTGGGGGAAAGGGGTTTGCCTTGGTCAAACCCTGGTTTTGGAATTAACCTTAATATATGTAATTGAAGATTCCATAAAGAATAACAAAGCAAAACTCAAATTCACCTTGCTTGTAATGTCCTTGTGGCAGATTTGAATCCATGGATCCACAAGTATGCTTCAAAACATGGAATTTAAAATGAAATAATGTCTTCAATCTCTTTCTTGTAGATCTCCAACACCAAGTCTTGAATGGATTCTTGAACTTGACAAGGGTTTTGGAAGAAGATGGATGGAGAGATCACCAAAAGGGCACTTTTTTGGCTTGAATCCTTCAATGGCCTCCAATGGATATCCTTCATGAAAATGGATACTTGAGAATGATGGATGCTTTCTTCAAATCTTTCTTAATTGCTTTCTTGGACTTCACTTCATAGGGTTGCTTGATGCTTGATTAGAAGACTTCAATTGCTTGATCATGGTTAGAGAAAATGAGAGGAGAAGGCTCCCTTTTATATGAAATTAGGGAACAATATTCTAAGGAGGCCTAAATAAGATAATTAAATAATAATTTAAGCCTTTTACCCCTAGGAGAGGACCTATATTAAATATAATTTAGGAATCAGACAATTTGGAACCCAAAATAGCCGACCTGGAAGCGGGAATAAACTTTTTGTGAAGACCACCATCCAAGAAACCAAAAGTTCTCAGGATTTGGACCTTGGGATAGGGTGGAGGTCATCCCTATCCTAGGATAGGGCCAAGGTCAACCCTCTCCTAGGGTAGGGCCAAGGTTGACCCTATCCTAGGAGGTCAAACCTATCCTCAGATCCCAAGATCACAGGTCAGAGACCCAGAATGTAGAATTTAGGTCAGGAAATGGAGGTTAGAAAGGCAGGTCAGGGGGGAAAGGCAGGTCAGGGGGGAATCCATGTCAAGATTAGGAACCCATTTAGAGGCACTTGTCATGACCCCAAACCACTCACTCAAAAGGCTAATCCAGTCTCCTATGGAAGTGCTTCCATTTTCTAACTATACAGCAACATATTCAGCTTTTATTGTTGACTGAGAGATACAATTCTACTTCTTTCTTATCCAAGAAACCAACCTATCTCCAAGAAATATTGCTCCTTCTAAAGTACTCTTCCTATCATTAATACAACCTACCCAATCTGCATCTATATATACATGAAGTTGTACATTCTCTAATTTAGGATACCATAAACCATAATCTATAGTTCCCTTTAGATATCTGAATATTCTCTTTATTGCCATTAGGTGATTCTACTTGGGTTCAGCTGCAAATCTAACAACAATGCTAATTTCATTAGATATGTCTAGTCTAGATTGAGTGAGATATATAAGTTTTCAAATCATAGACTTGTACAATGTCTTGTCAACTGATGTGGAATCATCCTCTTTAGAAAGCTTGCTTTCGGTAATCATAGGAGTGCATACTATCTTATAGTCTTCCATATTAAAAGTCTTCAATATTTCCTTCACATATTTGTACTGATTTATGAATATTCCTTTATCTATCTATTTTACATTCAATCTCAAAAAATACTTTATAGGACCAATCATGCTCATTTCAAATTCATTCTGCATTTCTTTTTGAAATTCTGCACTAAGCTTGTCATTACTTCCAAAGATAATGTCATCAACAAATATGGTAACAAGTAATAATCTATCAGGGGTCTCTCTTATGAATAAGTTGCAATTTTCTGCTTCTTTCTTGAATCCAATCTTGGTAAGATAACCATCTAGTCTCTCATACCAAGCTCTTGGGGACTATTGAAGTCCATAAAGTGCTTTCTTCAGTCTGCATACCATGTCTAGTTTATCTAATAGATTAAATCCTTTAGGCTGTTCTATGTAGACTTCTTCCTTCAAGTCACCATTCAGAAAGTCTGATTTGACATTCATTTGGTATACTTTAAATTCTTTGAATTTTGCATAGGCCAAGAATAAATTAATGGCTTCTAGTTTTCTCATAGGGACAAATGTGTTAGTGTAATCTATTCCTTCCCTCTGTACATATCCTTTACACACCAGTCTTTCTTTGTTTCTGATCACTGTACCATCTACATTGATCTTATTCCTGAATACCCACTTTGTTCCAATCACATTTTTGTCACTATGTCTAGGAACCAATTCCCATGTATCATTTTTTATTATTTGATCTAATTCTTCTTCCATTGCTTTCTGCCAATCATAATCCTTGCAAGCATCTTCAACACTTAAAGGTTCAATCTTTGAAAGTAAACATACATCTTCATCCACTGTTAAACTTTTTTTCTTTAGATATAGTCAAAACACTACTGCTCTGATCTCCAATGATATCATCTTTTGAATGGTACCTAGATGTGAATTTTGAAAATTTAGGTGTGATATCCTCCTCAGTAATCTATGATTCTTCTTTTCTTGATTCAGGGTTATTGCATGATACATCAATACAATCAAACATATCTTCTATAACAATTTCCTTGTTGTTGGGCCTAGGTTCATCTTCAATCATAGGTGCATATTCATAGTACCTCTCTTGAACCATGAACTTCTCATCAATCTTTACATGAGTACTTTCAATTATCTTCTTTAATCTCAAATTAAAGCATCTGTATGCTTTTATTTGAGTAGAGTAACCAAGGAAAATACCTACATCGCTTCTAGCATCAAACTTACCAACACCATCATCTCTCTTGATGTAGCACTTGCTGCGAAAGATTCTAAAGTATTTTACTCCAGGTATATTACCAAACCAAAGTTCATAAGGTGTCTTATCTACACCTGGCCTTAGTTGTGTTCTATTGATAGTATAGACTATTGTATTGACTGTGTCTCTCCAATAGGTGTGTGCAACTTTTCCTTCAATCATCATAGTGCACATTGTATCAAGTATGATCTTGTTCCTTCTTTCTGCAATCCCATTTTGTTGAGGGGTTCTAGGAGCACTCAACTATCTTTTGATCTCATGTTCTTCATAGTATTCATAAAACTTGTCAGAGGTGAATTCTCCTCCTCTATATGATCTTAGATATTTTAGTTTTATTCCAGATTCATTCTCAACCTTAGCTTTGAATATTTTGAATTTCTCAAAGGCTTCAAACTTCTTCTTTAAGAACACAACCCACATCATCCTTGAAAAATCATGAACGAAAAAAATGAAATACCTTTCTCTGTAGTATGATCTTGTTTCAGTAGGACCACATAAATTTTTATTCACTAGGTCTAACTTGTTTCCAGCTGAGTTTTGCTTTCTTATAAAAGAGCTCCTTACATGCTTTCCCATAACACATTCCTTCCACATTGTGTCAACTTGTCTTGAAATACTTGGAAGGTCTCTAACTTCCTTGACATTGCTTATCTTTACTATATTGTCAAAATTGATATGACAGAGTCTCTTGTGCCATAACCAACTTTCATCTAATTTTGCAACAAAACAACTTACATCTGAATTGAGCTAAAAAATAGTACCTTTTGTTTTTGAGCCTGATGCGATCATGTCTCCTTCTTTGTTATTAATAATGCATTTTTGTCTTTGAATTCCAAATGATAACCTTTGTCAAGTAGCTGTCCAACACTTAGTAAGTTGTGATGTAATCCATCAACATACAGAACATCATCTGTCTTGTTCTTTCCATCCAGGGTAATAGATCCTCTACCTATGATAGGTTTAGGAGTGTTATCTCCAAATCTAACCATACCACCTTTGTACTTTTCTAGGTGAACAAATCTATCTTTATCACTTGCCATGTGGTGAGAGCATCTGCTATCAATGATCCAATCAGTTCTAATTTCTACTTTGGAAATTAGGGCTAACTCCTGTGCTTCCTTTTCATCTTCAATGCAAATTTCCTCAAGCAATTTTTCCATGTCTTTAATGGAAATGAATCAAATTTCATCCTCTCCTGAATCTTCATTTGTTACACCTTCTTCAACACGGTAGCATTCATTTTTTTATTTAGCTTTGTAATCAGATCTGAACTTCTTGACTCTTGTGGGACACTTGGATGCAAAGTGACCAATCTTGTTGCATGAAAAAAATTTGAATGGAAGCTTTCCTTCATACTTTCCTTTGCCTTTCTTTTCTCTTTTATAAATCATGGCAATAATTTCTTGTATTTCTTCATCAACCTCTTCTTTCTCATTAGAAATGTGTAAATTTTTCTTACCATGTATTGATTCTTTGAAGGTTGTTTCACTTTTGGGTTCAGTCTTCAATCTTGATATCTCAAATGCATAGATTTTACTGATCAAAGTCTCTTTCTTGAATTCCTTTAAATATCACATGGTTTCATCTACAATATTGATCTTCTCTCATAGTCTGATGTTAATCTAGTCATCAACTTGCCCATTATGTCTTCTTCTAAAATTTCTCCACCATTATTTATGATTCCAGAAATTGCTTCATTTATCCTCTGATTGTAGGCTATAATGTTCTCTTTAGGTAACATCTCAAGATTGTTGTATTTATTTTTCCATGTCTTCCTATGCGCATTCTTTTCTTGTATATCTCCTTCAAACATGTCTTCTAAATACTTCCATATTGTGTATGCCTTGTCTACTTTCTTGATCTCAGAAAATTCACTGTCAGATAATGCACTTATAAGGGCTTCTTTGGAAATTGCATTAGCTATGAATGTATCCTTTTGTTTACTAGTAGCATCATCTTTTTCAAGGTCTTTTAGAGAAGGAATAACAATTTATTGTCTGGCTATCTCAAAGATATCAAAACTAACACACTATAGATGTGTTATAATTTTGTTCTTCCAATCCAAATAATTCTCTCCATCGAACTTAGGACTCTCTTTTCTGAAGTATGTCATCTGATCTACCTTAAGTTGTTAGGATTTCTCTTCAAGGCACTTGGCTCTGATACCAATTGTTAGAATAGTCCCAAAGGATAACTGAGAGGGGAGGGGGGTGAATCAGTTATCAACTAATTAAATTCTTTTCTCTTATTAATTCCAGAATACCATAAAGTAAATGCACATTCAGATAACACAATAGACAACACCATAATTTGGTTACGGGGAAACCAAATGGTAAAAACCCCTGTGGGAATTACCATCCACAATGAACTATACTTGTTTATAATAATCCCTATTAGACGTTCTTGCAACACTATTAGGAGTTGTTCTTTACAATGCAATAAGTATAGTGACCTGGTTAAGGGTTTGACCCTGTTAGGAGTCTTTTACAAATAACCCTGTTAAGGGTGAGGACTCACTGTCCAAAAGCTCACTGCCTCAATGGTGAAGGCTACAATATTTTGTAGAAAAAATATGCACTGTATTTGATGATGAACTAGAGAGTAGACCTGCTATCTTGATCAGTTTCAATGTATTATAATCTTCCACTACTTCTTCACATAGATCCTTGATGAATGAAACACAACTGATATTCTACTCTATATTTTTTCTGTCTCTTTTCTTATCATTCACACTTAGCATTCACAAATGAACTACTATAAATATCTTCCTCAAAGTATGAGATCATGGGAATTGTTAGGCAACTCTTCATAACATCTTTGTCGGCTAAACTAACCACACAAGCATAATTACAACCACGCAATATAAACTGAATAGACGTGACACTTCACAAAGTCGGCTTCACCAAATTAACTCTAACATTTCAATCTTGTTGACACACATTTGGTTCCTTTAGATAACTATCTTCAACTCATAATTAAACCTGAATATAAACATGCATATCCAAAAGATAAGCCCAATTCAAGAACCAATGCTAATACATCGGCTCTGTATAGATAAACTCCAAAAACTGTAACTGCCACTAACAAAATTACACAACACAACTGAAACATCAAATCTGATCCTACGTGTATGAACAAAACATCAACAACATGTCTACAACATGAATATAATCACACAAGGGTTAATATCATCATTCTGATAAGTACATCTAAAACATTTTTGTATATTATATGTTTTCATCCATGACAAACATACAAGTAACTAGCTACCAGAAGTAAATCTCCAACAAGAACAACCACTATCAATTATCCAAGTGTCATTCTTTCTAATATGAAAGTAAAGTGAACTCATTTCATTATCTTCATTGTCTAACTCATCTTTAATAGCAATGTAAACCATTTCATCTTCATCTTTATCACTGTGAGAATCTTTTGAAATATAACAAGATTTCTTACCTTTGTCCTTGTAGCTTTTGTGCTTGTTGAAATCTTTCTTGCCTTTGTGCTTGTTGAACATTTTCTCACCTTTGTCTTCTTTTTTTGGACATTTAGAAACAATGTGACCAACCTCATCACATGAAAAGAAAATGAATGGTATTCTTCCTTTTTACTTTCCTTTGGAAAATCTCTTTGCAAGTAATGCTTCAATGATTTCTAGATCTTCATCATCAGACTCATCATCACTATCACTATCAATTTATTTTCCTTTTCTATATGTCTTGCTGAGCTTTAATTTATCTTTGAATGCAAACTCAAGATTGCTAGGATTAGGGGAATAATTGTCAAAATTGTCCAACTCAAAAGGTGTAAGCCTTGCAACCAATGCATCTAGAGTTATATCATTACTGCACCTCATCTCTTGAATAACTGAAACTCTAATTACATAGATAGGAATTAAAGTTATAAATAACTTACTAACCATAGTTTTGTCCTCAATTATTCCATTGATAGCTCTGATCACACTGACACTTTTCTTGATTCTTTCACTGTATTTTGTAATGTCTTCTCCTTCTTTCATTTTCATTTGATCAAACTGACCTCTGAGACTTTCTGCTTTGGTTCTCTTTACATTTTCATCTCCTCCATGTATATCATGTAATTTCTTCCACATATCATAGGCAGTAGGGTAGTCCTTGACTTCATCAGATTCAGAATAGCAGAGTGAAGAAGCACTATCAATCATCATTATGTTATGATTCTTCATGTCTATCATTTGATCCACAGGCATAGGTCTTGGTGGTTCTATATATTTGTGTTCCAGGAATTGCTAACCAGTATCTCCAATAGTAGATAGATGTAGCCTCATCAAATCTTTCCATGCAGTGAAGTTGTCTTTGTTAAGATTGGGGATCTCTCTTCTATAAGCCATCTCTTATCTTTAGCTTAGGCCTTGAACCCTTCCCTAAAAGCACCAAATGTTGTGATACCAATTGTTGGAAATGAGTTGAGTAAATGAGAGGGGAGGGGTGAATTAGTTACCACAAAAAAAAATCCAATTCCTTGAGATGTCTTAAACAAACTTATCATTGTTGCTCGGTTAACACAAATATTCTACTGTCACTCAGTTAAAAAAGAAAAATTTAAGATATTAACTATGATTATCATTTAGTGATTAAGTGCAGAAACATAAAGCATAAATAGAATAAAATGTACATAGATAACACCAATATTTAACATGGAAAGCAAATTTGGAAAAACCATCAATTGCAACTAGTTACTGTTTTCCACTCTTTTGAACTGAGCCATGTTAGGAGCTAACCCTATTAAAGGTTACAAAACACACTGTTAGGTGTGACCTTGTTAGAGGATTTAATCACCCTATAAGGAGTGGCCTTGTGAGAGGTCTTTAAACACTTCAATGTATAAATGTCACCTTGTGAGAGGATTTAAAATAGACTTTTAAGTCTACTCTATAAAGAGATTTGGATCACTGCTACAATTGTTAAAGAGTAACAATGGAATGACCTGTTTGAAGTAGCAACTGTGTTTTCTAATTCAGATATTTGTTCTAGCTTTATAAACTAGATCCTCACTGATTAAATATTCTATTGCATCTCTATCCTTAATCAGAATCCCATCTGATTCTGCCTTGACTCTTCATATCAAACTCACACTTCTCCTCACACATTCTATCCAAAACTTGACTAGGTATATATATGATAGGTCTTGTCAAGTCGTCATGAATAACATTCCAAATAAATAATAAAACTTAAGTCTATCAGCTACATATAACCAATTAAACATAAAGTGTAAACTGATGTTAGTCGGCTGACACTAGATGCGTAACTCGATCAACACTATAATCCTTCAACGCTATTCACTGTTGGAGATTTTGGGACCTAGGCCTTAGAGTGAACCAGTGACGTCTAGTACGACATCAACACCTCCTGAGATTTTTCAACCTCTTCTGATTGTTAGTAGTATCAGGTACACACATTTTTCTCATTTTTTATTAGAAATTATATGTTTTATATTTATTTTAGTTAGGTATTTTTTTAAAATAATTTTTAGTTTGTAGAAATGTTACAAAATCGTAGTTGAATTCTAGAATATTTTAGAAAATTATAGTAGTATGTTAGAAAATCATAGTAGAATGTTCAAATATGTTAGAAAAGTATAGTAGTACTGTTAGAAAATCATAGTAGAATGTTAGAAAATGTTAGAAAACATTAAAAAACCATAGTATAAATGTTAGAATATGTTAGCAAATGATAGAAAATTGTAACTTAGTATACATTAAAAAATATTAGAAAATTGTAACTTAGTATACATTACCAAATATTAAAATTGTAACACAGTATACATTAGAAAATATTAGAAAATTATAACATCTAGTAAACATTAGAAAATATCAGAAAACCGTAGTAGAATATTAGAAAATGTTATAAAATTGTAACTTAGTATGTTAGAAAATGTTGAAAAATGATAGAAAACCATAGTAAAATGTTAGCAAATGTTAGAAAATATTTATGAAACATTGGAAACCATAGCAGAAATGTTAGAAAATGTTAGAAAACATTAAGATCTTATAGAAATTATTAAAAAAAATTGTTTTTAAATTACTTTTAAAGTTAGTAAATATTAGGAATCTCTCTCTCTCTCTCTCTCTCTCTCTCTCTCTCTCTCTCTCTCTCTCTCTCTCTAAATTATGTACATATNTATATATTAGGAATCTCTCTCTCTCTCTCTCTCTCTCTCTCTCTCTCTCTCTCTCTCTCTCTCTCTCTAAATTATGTACATATATTTTATAGTTACATGTATAAATTTTATTCAAGTAGAGTTAGATGTTAAAATATTATCCTAGGAGGACCGAGCCTTAGTACATTCTAGTACCCTTTAAGACACTAAGAGGACCCAAGTAGTACACCTTAGGACCCTTTACAACTCCTATTATAATAGCCAAGGACTATTAGCACACCCTAGGTTCCTTTAGGATCCCTATTATAACATAAAACTCTTTAATAACTGTTAGGATCCTTAAGACCTAGAATAGGACGACTTAATACCTAATAGGACCCCTTAAGACTGAAAAAAACTGGACTTAAGACTTAATAGGACTAATATGACCTATTAAAACCAATTAGTACATCCTAGGACCCTTAAGACCTAATAAGACCACTTACTTGACCTATTAATACCAATTAGTACATCCAAGGACCCTTTAGGACTATCAGTACACCCTAGGTTCATTTAGGAACCCTATTGTGACATAAAACTCTTTAAGAACCCTTAGGATCCTTAATACCTAGAATAGAATCACTTAATACCTAATGGGACCCCTGAAGACCTAATAAGACTGAACTTAACACCTAATAGGACTAGTATGACCTATTCAAACCAATTAGTACATCCTAGGACCCTTAAAATGTAATAAGAAAACTTACTTGACCCAATAGGACCTATTAATACCAATTAGTACATCCAAGGACCCTCTAGGACTATTAGTACACCCTAGGTTCCTTTAGGACCCCTATTGTGACATAAAAAATCTTTAATAACCCTTAGGATCCTTAAGACATAGAATAGGGTGACTTAAGACGTAATAGGACCCGTTAAGATTTAATAAGACTGGTCTTAACACCTAATGTGACTAATCTGACTTATTAAAACCAATTAGTACACCCTAGGAACCTCAAGACCTTATCAAATCACTTACTTAACCTAATAGGATCTATTAATACTGATTAGTACATCCAAGGACTATTTAGGACTATTAGTACACCCTAGGTTTCTTTAGGAACCCTATTGTGACATAAAACTCTTTAAGAACCCTGAGGATCCTTAAGACCTAGAATCAGACCACTTAAGACCTAATAAGACCTCTTAAGACCTAATAAGACTGGACTTAAGACCTAATAGGACTAATATAACCTATTAAAACTAATTAGTACATCCTAGGACCCTTAAGACCTAATAAGACCACTTACTTGACCTAATAGGACCTATTAATGCCAATTAGTACATCCAAGGACCCTTTAGGACTATTAGTACACCCTAGGTTCCTTTAGGACCCCTATTGTGACATAAAACTCTTTTAGAACCCTTAGGATCCTTAAGACCTATAATATGACCACCTAAGACCTAATAGAACCCCTTAAGACCTAATAAGATTGGACCTAAGAACTAATAGTACTAATATGACGTATTAAAACTAATTATTACATCCTAAGACCCTTAATACCTAATAAGACCACTTACTTGACCTAATAGGACCTAGTAATACCAATTCATACATCCAAGGACCCTTTAGGGCTATCACTACACCCTAGGTTCATTTATGACCCCTATTATGACATAAAAATCTTTAAGAACCCTTAGGATCCTTAAGACCTAGAATAGAACCACTTAAGACCTAATAGGACCCCTGAAGAACTAATAAGACTACACTTAAGACCTAACTGGACTAATATGACCAATTAAAACCAAATAGTACATCCATGGGCCCTTAAGACCTAATAAGAAAACTTACTTGACCTAATAGGACCTATTAATACCAATTAGTACATCCAAGGACCCTTTAGGACTATTAGTACACCCTAGGTTCGTTTAGGACCACTATTGTGATAGAAAAATCTTTAAGAACCCTTAGGATCCTTAAGACCTATAATAGGACAACTTAAGACCTAATAGGACCCCTTAAGACTTAATAAGACTGGACTTAACACCTAATGTGACTAATATGACTTATTAAAACCCATTAGTACATCCTAGGACCATTAATGCCTAATTAGACCACTTACTTGACCTAATAGGATCTATTAATACAGATTAGTACATCCAAGGAACCTTTAGGACTATTAGTGCACCCTAGGTTTCTTTAGGAACCCTATTGTGAGATAAAACTCTTTAAGAACCCTTAGAATCATTAAGACGTATAATAGGATAACTTAAGACCTAATAAGGCCTCTTAAGACCTAATAAGACTAGACTTAAGACCTAATTTGACTAACATGACCTATTAAAACTAATTAGTACATCCTAGGACCCTTAAGACCTAATAAGACCACTTACTTGACCTAATAGGACCTATTAATACCAATTAGTACATCCAATGACCCTTTAGGACTATTAGTACACCCTAGGTTCCTTAAGGACCCTAATTGTGACATAAACTCTTTAAGAACCCTTAGGATCCTTAAGACCTAGAATATGACCATCTAGGACCTAATAGGACCCCTTAAGACCTAATAAGATTAGACGTAAGACCTAATAGGACTAATATGACCTATTAAAATAGATTATTACATCCTAAGACACTTAAGACCTAATACGACCACGTACTTGACCTAATGGGACCTATTAATAACAATTAGTACATCTAATGACCCTTTAGGACTATTAGTACACCCTAGGTTCCTTTAGGACCCCTATTGTGACATAAAACTCTTAAAGAACCCTTAGGATCCTTAATACCTAGAATAAGACAACTTAAGACGTAATAGGACCCCTTAAGACCTAATAAGACTAGACTTAAGACCTAATAGGACTAATATGACCTATTAAAACCAATTAGTACATCCTAGGACCCTTAAGACCGAATAAGACCACTTACTTGACCTAGTAGGACCTATTAATACCAATTAGTACATCCAAGCACCCTTTAGGACTATTAGTACACCCTAGGTCGCTTTAGGGTCCCTATTGTGATATAAATCTCTTTAAGAACCCTTAGGACCCTTAAGACCTAGAATAGGACAACTTAAGACCTTTAATAGGACCCCTTAAGACCTAATTAGAGTAATAAGACCTATTAATACCAATTAGGATCTAGTATTGTAAATTTAAGTATAATTTTATATATTCAGATATTTATTTCCATTTTATACACAGTTATAAGATGTTATCAAGTACTTAATTGTTAACACTTAGCTTTCACATGTTACATCTAGATGGCCACTCAGGATGTACCAGCCTAGGATGTACTCACTCAGGATGCACCTCACACTCCTGACCTTGTGACTATTTTTCAGACTTCTCAGACATAGATGGATCGAGTTAGAGAGTCCATCTGTACATCTCAGTCAGGTGGTATATACATAGATATTTGTATCACTATATTGAGGAATTTGGAGGATATGTCTGCCAGATTGAGATCCCACTCTTCCTTCACACCTCAAGTTGTTGATAGTATTTTTCCAGAGTTAAGAGCCGAGGTCTCAGGTGTTGTTTTCCTAGAGACGGCCCAGAGCCATTTCCCCAAGAAAATCATCAAAGGATAGGTTTTCCCATTTTATGAGGGGAATCCCAAGGTGAGGGCATATTAGTTTACATGTTATGAGATTCCTTAGATCACATTCATGATATACCCCCATTTCCTTGTAGCACATTTCATTATCCTAAAAATGACCATATTCTGTTATATGTTGCACTGTAGTTGTACGATGAGTACCATTTGGAACTCAGGGTCACCTATTTAGATCTTCCCAAATATTTTGATTAGGGGTGTGGTAGAGTTGCAGACCATGATCAGTATTGTAAGGGTGATCGAGTTGTACATTCTCATAGATAGCTAGTTGGGAAGAGGACTCTGGCAGTTGCATTGGTGATGGATTCTATTGAAGATAGAGTGGTCATTGCTTCCGAGAGGATATTAGTGGACAGGATAGGGGATATTTATTTTTTATCCACCTCCATCACTTCAAATATAGTGGGAAGATATATTTTGACTAGCCCTAGTCAATCTAGATCATCTTCTAAGGATTCATCTAGTACTTCCATAGGGGTCATTAATGATGCATATAGGGCTACAGGTCTTCCTCCACTTGGAGATATACAAGCACATTCTAGACATCATAGTCATTTGGATGTGGAGCTTTACTTTTTGGAGGATCTCCTACAGTCATATTCTTATATTGAAAACATGCAGAGCATCCCATTTTATTTAGTCAGATATATCATCAGACTTGCATGGGATCCTGTAGCTCCACCGACACAAGACACACCATCTAGTCAGGCACATCATAGTTCATAGCACTCTGCAGAGCGCTTTGCACCCACATATCAATTTGTAACTATAAAGATAGGTATAAGGGTTGGAGATGTACACATCACAGTTGAGGATGTAGGCACATTTGATGAGCAGTTACACGGGTTGAGTTAGGTGGAGACTGGCACTGATGTTGGATCATTTACAGATTTGTTAGTGCATCCTGGTGGTTCAGGATCTACAACACTCCCCTACCATCTACATGCACCCTTAAAATCTTCATTAATAGAGACATTCAGGACTAGAGGTGGTGTGGGTGATGTAGTTTTTGTTGATGATATAATGGTGCAGCACGCTGATGATCCTCTTGCTCCTGAGACCCAGGTATATAAAGTTTTCTTTTCTCCTTTCCAGGAGTTTTAGTGAACAATTAATTATAGATGTGTGCATTGATATTTTTTCAATGTATAATATTTTGCAGGAACAGTTAGCAGAGCAGATTACCTCTAGCATGGGCTTAGAGCATCTTTATATGAGAGATTTAGTAGATGTAAAACCTACTAGTTCTCTAGTAAGTTTTAAATATATGTAGGTTTAAGCATGAATGTGTACAATTGTAACATGTATTTATATATTTCAAGTACTTTACATAATATATACTATGCACATGTATATAACCAACAATTGTACTAAATTTGTAGGGGTCATTTGCTTTTTCATAGCAAGAGGATGCTCATGACACTCATGTAGAGAACATTACTTCTCGTTTGGGCTCAGAGCATCTTCAAAGGAGAGATTTAGTATATGTGACACCTACTAGTGGTCAAGTAATTTTTAAATATATGTAAGTTAAAACATGCATTTATAATATTTTGAGTATTTTACATTATTATTATATACATGCATTTATATTCACAGGGATCAGTTGCTTCTTTACAACCAGAGGATGCTCGTGGTAGTCGGTCAGAGGGTCTCTCTATTTGCATGCACTTGGGTCACTCCCTAGTTTATGACATGTTGCACAGATCTTTGATTTGAGACTTAGTATATATGTCATTATTATATATGTTTGATATTTTTCATTTTATGATTCGATACATATATTTATATATTATCCATACCTCTAGACATACATGATTTCTGATTTGACATTATACAAATTTATGATGGTTTCATTTGATTAGATGATATGATTTGATTAGATGATATGATTTGATTAGATGGTTTCATTTGATTAGATGATTTGATTTTATTTGATTATATTAATCAAGTAATATATATTTCAAGTATATAAAATCAATTACAAGTTAATACATGTAACTAATGGACAATAAGTATTCTAACTCATTCTAGAACTAAAAATGTATGTTATAAGTAATCTAACTAATTTTATCATGTTTTAGTGTTCAAACTAATGTTTTAAGGGGATCTTTAACTAATAAGAAATCTAAAAAAATCATTGAAAACTCAAAACATACATAAGTAATCTAACTAATGTCATTAGTAATCTAACAAATGTCTTAAGGGGAGGTCTTAAGGGGATGTCTTAAGGGGATCTAGAATTAATATCATAAAAATAACAAGTTAATACATGTAGCTAATGGACAATAAGTATTCTAACTCATTCTAGAACTAACACATGTCATAAATAATCTAACTAATTTCATCATATTTTAGTGTTAAAACTAATGTATTAAGGGGATCTTTAACTAATATGCAATCTATAAAAATCATTGAACTATCCAAGCATACATATAAAACCATACATGTATACAAGCATATATATAAAATCATACATAAAATTTTATATATTAAAACCATTGAACCATCAAATAGGTCCATCATATAGCAATAAATTATTTTCCATCATATATTTAAATATATACACAAAGTATAGTCAATTTAATTTAGAGATATCAAGTATGTCCTAACACATGAAATAGGTATACATATTATACTTTTTAGACCAACTCAAGTGGCTCATACCTTTCATGGAGAACATGTAATATTCTCTCATGATCTTCACTATCTAGTCTCGACTTAAGACGTCCACATTAAGATTTAACTGTATGGAGATAAATGAAGGTGGCAACTACTAGGTGACTATATTGAAACACATTATTGTTTGGTTGGTAATAAACAAAGTGAATACCATGTTCAATTACTTTGATTTTTCTTGAAATATGTTCCCTCTAAAACAACTGAACCTGCAAGTCACAAATTTTAATAATATAAATTTAAACAAACTAAATTTTCAAAATTTGTTAAAAGGTTGGAATTTTAAATTTACAAATTGAGTTCAATATATTGATGAAAAGCATGTAAAAACCTATGGGGAACAACATTCTATCACTCTCTTCAGGTTCAAGTAACTTCATCCTCTTTGCAGTACAACATAGCAAAATAATAACCAACTCCTATATTTCCATGCTCAACAATCACTGCAAAGACATCTCCTACACAATAAATTTATATATACATGTGAGATCTTAAAATTTACTTAGTCCAATCTATAGATCTACCTATCTATCTATACATGCAGCTCAATGCACCATATAATGTGAAATATATATACTTACCAATTTTTACCAATCCCAAGATATGATTGTAATCAGTAGAAATCAAAGGAACATCATCAAAATTTTCATCTTCATCTCTATCAAATGTATTAGTAACAACTAGTAGCACTATATTCCATACATATCCATGGTCTTGATTGATGCATTCCTCATAATTGTCAGCAATGCAATGACAACAAAAGCATGAGTAGTCCCTAGTGTTCAATGTCCAATTGTGACAATTTGTACTTATAACTGAATGCAAAGATTATATCTTTTCTATCCTCTTGCAGCCATATATAATTTTTCTATCCACACCTAAATAAATTCATATATAATACATTCTAAAATATAATTTTAATAAAGAATATGTAAAAAATTTAAACACTTGAATAAATATATATCGTGCACACATGAATAATTTAAAAATGTGTGCATACCTTTTATCTCCCAAAATTTCCTATGTGGTACCACTTGATTCATTCCTGATGATGTGTCATTCTCATTTGGTTTAAAATGTGTCTTGCGCCATTAAACAAAATTATGCTCATTTTTTATATGAACTCCCTTATAATTCATTTGAAACTTTTGTAGAACATGTTTGATGCAATCTCAAGCACCCTCAAATTCACCTTTTCCATGTCCACTCTCAAAGAAACTCCATACATGTGGCATGTTTTCATTGTGATGATATCTACATAGTGCATAAAATGGTCTGGATGATTTGAATTGTGCAGCACATCCATTTGACCAAACATTTTGTTTATCAATTTTTGTACCTCTTTATTTCAAATTTGCAAAAAAAATCTTGAAGTAGTGTTCTACGTAATGAATGTCACGCTCTCTATCATCACTTATATAAAAATGATATTCCTTCTTGTTTACCTATGCTTCAAATGTGCTCTAAATACCATCCAAATATAATTGTGCATGTCGATAACACACATGTTCCATAATAGTAATTTGCTTTGAAAATATTATTCTGAATGAATTGCCTTTTGATGAACAAAGGAATAGTTTTCTGTGAAATCAACAATTGATACAATAGTTCCAAGTGGGAAATTGTCTCTCAGTGTTGGGAACTGTTGTGCTTGTCACTTTGCAAAAAAAGTATGATGAATGTAGGGTTGAATCAATTTTTTTTAAATTTGTCCATAAATACTCTAACATTTATCTTCTCTTCAACATATTCTAACCTTTTGGATTCTTTCCCAAATTTTGTTTCATTCTTTACATATTTGTAACTCTTGCAATTTACCATCTTTGTTACATCAATATTTTCATTTTTCAAAGAAAAAATGAGTTAAATCAACACATGTTTGACATATTCTTTTTATGCAATTTATTTTTCCAGCTGCATCATCTCTTTTTTTACATAAAATGAATGAGATGAACTCGCTTCATCTATTAGGAGGAGCATTTTAAAAACCAAAATTTTCTTCTACAAACTTTCAAAAAACCTGATAGTGGAGATCAAATTCAATATGATAACAACAACAACATGTTTCAAACACTTTGTTTGGCTTGATATAATATGGCTTCAATCTTTCAAACAATGTTTGCCCAATCTTTATATTAGGATTTGAACTACAAAATGACACATAAATTTCATGTTGTGTTGTTTCCAACCAAAGTTTCGTATGATATTCATATTGATTAGCTAAAATTCTATGTCTAATAACATCTCTACTATTTGATGAATCACGTGTATTATCATTCCAAAATAATGTGACCAAATTCTTGATTCCTCTATCAATCTTATCAGAACAAGGAGCTCTACACATGATTTAGCAATTTACTTCCAAGGTGCTATCATCCAAAAGCATTCTCCTATTAATATATCATGATATTTTTTCTTACTAAAACCAATACAAGATGAAATTGAAGATATTTGTCTTTTTCACAAAATAGTGTTACCTACAATGGATGTCAACATAACTTTTCTTGTAATGGTATTATCTTTAGTTTGAGATCTCTTCCCTACCTTGTTCAAACTTTTTCTAAGATTTTCAATCATATCAATTTGCATGTCAACAAATTTTCTCTTATTTTATGTTGTGTCTATACCCAATAATTTTAATGCCCCTTAAAACTTTTTGTTTATAAGTACAACTAAAAGCAATTGGGCTTGTTCAAGTGTTTCAAAATTATCAAATTTAGCCAATATTTCTCTAGCTATCCTATTCATTGACCTATGCTTAGAAACACTTAAGGGTTGAACATTAGCAAGTGATCTATAATTATCCACATCCATTGTAAGTAAATGGTCTAAGTTTCTATAATTAATATTTCTCTTTACAATTTGAGCTAAATTTGTAAGTTCATCCATACTAGTAGGAGCACATTCTCCTGACCATTATCCAACATAAATTGCTTGAGAATTTGTAGGGTGTGATCCTAACCTTTCTTCAATGTTAAATTCTTCGATTTGACTTGACCCTTCTACTTTATCTCATCCTTCGCCTTCTTTTGTTTTATGATAATATGCCAATGCAGGTTCACAATTTCTTTGTTTGGTACTAGGTGACCTTTTTCTAGCAGATTCACTTTGTCTTCCCTTCTTCTTCCCCATTTCTTCTCTCTAAAAATGTCTTCCAAAAGATCGGCAATAAAAATTCTCTTCTTCAAAAAATACCTTGATCTAATATTTCTCCTCTCCAAAATTATGCCTTTGAAAAAAATAGAAATATCAATCCTCCTCCAAAAAATGCCTTTGTAAAAATTGATCAATAATAGAAAAAGAGAATTAACTTATTGCAATTCGGTGAAAAATGGAAATAAAATACTTTTCTTTTATACCATTCTAAATTTAAAAAAAAAAAAAAACAAATTTCATAACTAGCGGATCTAGTTTGCGCGAAGTAGGTTGGGTAAAATTCCGGCGAGGTGTTTCTCGCTGAAATTTTCACATGAGGGTCTTTGAGAGAAGACCCTTCGCATGAATCCCCTTATATGCCTTCGCTTGAGGGAGATCTTTTCTCGAAGACCCCTAAATTGAAATTTTGCCCTCAGAAAAAAAAAAAAAAAAAAAAAACTCCAAAAATGATCTTTCAAGGCCTGGGACAAGGACCAAACAAGATGTTTTTTCTAAAACACATGATGTCAAATGATTCTGTTTGGAGAAATCTTTCTAATGAATATAATTTTAATACATATTGAGTTCATTGTCACTTTCAAATATTACTTTAACTAAACATAATTTATGTGGTCATTCAACAATCTGCCTCTTCAAGGCTTCGGGAAAAATATAAAATTACAAAAAAAAATTATGAAAAATATGTAGGAAAACATTATTTGGGTTACCTTTCTATAAAAAAATTAAAAAAAATTAATTAATTTTTTTTTAAAATCGATATATACAAATCAAGTTAGAGCGATCCAAGTGACCTTATGTCTAAATTACAGTTACTGTCACTTTAGAACTTAATAAACTATGAAACATTGACCCAAAATGAATGAAACCAATTGCATCCTTTATATATTGAAGTTAAAAATATCATCTCGAAATAATTACATCATTATCATATTTTTAAAAAAAAGTTATGCTAATCCAAGTGACAGTCACTCCTTAAAAACATAGTTTTTTCACACAAACCACTTTTCGAACAAGAAGGAAAAATAGATTTAAATGATTTTTTTTTTAAATATATTTAGAATCTAGAAATAAAATTTTATAAGATTCTAGTTTACATCATCTTCAAATTCCTAATAGTTTTACAACAATAGGTGTCTGAAAGTGAAGTTTTTTCTTAGAATGTTGGTCTCTATGTAAAAGTTGCCCAAAAAGTGGGGCACACTATTGTGGGACCACCCATATGTACACACAAACACACACACACACACACACACACACACACACAAACACACACACACATGTATGTATATATATGTATCATCCTAAAATTTTAGCATTCATGAATGGATCTACTTTATTAGGACCTATGAGATACCATATTGGTTATTTCCAGGTCTGAGTGTTCGTTATGGCTAATCCTGGAAACCTATTCTATTTTCCCCCACTTCTTTTCACTTATTCTGATGTTCCATTTAAATTTTGGCCCATTCTCTACGGGACATGTCTCCAATGACAATATATCCCTACCAATCAGTGTTTAAATTTGTCTCATAGCTTGATATAAAGGTATTAGTGGGAGATTTGATTTTGTGGTGAGTATGAATCATTTTTTGAATCTCAAAATGATCGAGTAAGTATAAAAACCCCTATCTCTCATCATTTTATTATCCATTATGAATTGAAAGCATTTACTATCAAGTTTCAATTAATCATGTGCAAATGAGCAATTCTATTCAAGATTTGAAGGAAAATATCCAAGATCAAGTTTCTCAATGTCTCCAATTCTTGAGGATCTTTCAATTCAAAGAAAATTTTATAAAATTAAAGAAAGTTTCTCTCCCATTATAGACAAGTAGAGGAGTTATCAAGCAAGTGTGAAGACCCTTCCATTCACATTCCTTCTCCTTCATTGGAAGCAATTTTAAGGATATCTACATTCAAGGTTTAGGAGGAGAATTCATAGATATATGTATTTGCAATGAAATTTTGTATTATAAACCCCATTCTAAGGCCATCTCTTTTAATTTCAAGTACATTAAAGCATCATCATAGGGATGAATGATTTCAACATCTGTCCATGAGGGTTTATGCAAGGTGAATCAATCATTTAGCTTTTTAAATACTTTATTTTATGTAATTTTATTCAATTTTGAAGGTTAATTTCTAAATAGGGGTTTGAATAAGGAAAACCCTTTTATATATCAGTTTCCCCTTTTTGGCTATGTGTGGGAATAGGTTACAAATCCATCAACCAAGGTCCAAAATGATCAAGAATAGCTAAATGATCCTTAAAAAATATAGATAAAAACACCAGGGACAAGTCACCATTTCTGACATGTCCCAAGTACATGTCGCCATTTCTAACATGTAGACCACATTTTGAGCCCATATTTCAACCATATGTCAGATCTTCTTTCTAGTTTTGATTTTTGTACATTTTATCTCCTTGTCTATCTGTATGAGTTTTTTATTTATAATTTTTTAGAAACTTACCTAATTAATCATTTACATTACACTATTTCAACATTTCCATTTTCATAATCAAATATTTTAGAGAAGGATCATTGTCCCACTTAGTTTTTGAGTCTCCTCTTAAACCTATTAGGGAATCTTCCTTCTGAAATATTCAATTCATGAAAATGAGAAGTGATTTGCACATCCATACATTTGCTTCCCTTTTATTTTATATATTTTTGGTGAATCTGACTCGTAACATTTCCTTGATTCTCATTGGGTGTTTAGATTAACTTTTTATCTAATGTATTAATCAATATTTACATCACATCTTAGATATATTTTATGAATTTAGATGTATAGGTTCACCTTTGTACATTTTTGGTGAACCCAACTCCTCTTACATACTTCTCAATTTGGTACTTAAATCCTCTTTGAAAATATAAATCTACATTGCATGCTTTACATTATATTTTTCTATAGTTCATGGTTGAATGTTTATCATTAAATATGTTATTTTTCCTAGTTGAATTACACATCTCTTTCAAACTCTATTTTTATTAGGTTTATCTTTCTTTCATTCTCTTGTGCATGAGTGTTATTACCTTGAGTCCTACCTATAGCATTCTGATTAGGAGAAGTCATGCACTTAGGGCTTCCTTTGATCTTGAGTCTTTCATTTCTCCTAGGAATATTGATGAGACAAACATGCCTACCAATGATATTATTCCTATTAAGAACAACTTTTACCACTCTTCTCATGATGAAGATAAGGCCTTAAGATTCCCTCCTATATAATTTCAAAAAGGTTTAGATGAATTTGAAAATTTTGAGCAATTGTTGGAAGAAGAACACTCTAATCCTCAGGTCATGTGCATTGTAGAAGATTTGAGGAAGGTAATTAATAATGATGAACATGGTAATAATATTTTTTGTAGTATATCTCATCTCATTGATAGAAATGTCAAGCATATTACAGATTGTTCCTAAGAGATAGGTTTGATTCCACCCAATACTAATTTTGAGACCTCTATTCCTTTTTCTACCTCTATACCTAGTGTCTCCACTTATACTCCAATTATCACTACTTCTAGATTGAAAATATCAATCCAACACATGTTATCATTCCTAATCATATTGTTCCCGCTATTCTGTAAAGTGTTCCATTTGTTTATTTACCTTCATCAATGCCCAAGTTTAAATAGAATCCCTTTTCCATACTCTATCTTTCCTTCCATTTATCATAATGCTCCAAATATTTCACACATGGCTCCCACCATTGTTTCTACCAGTTATATTATTAGTATCTTGGTTCAAACTGTGTCTTCCTTGCAACAAAAAATTGCTTCAATGACCCAATTGAAATTCAACATTCGTACTTGTGATATTACTAGTCCTTTATCCTTGGATATGATCCATACTATTATTCCTTAATATATGGATATTTCTCACCTAGAGACCTATAATGCTAAACTTGATCCTTTGACCCATGTCAAAACATTTCAAACATTGTGTAGTAATTTTTGTCATGATCATAGGTTCATAGATATATTGTTTAGTATAAAAATTTGAGATAAACCCCTCCAATGGTATTGTTCTGTGTCTCCTTACTTTATTGACTATTTTCAAAAGTTTTCTAATGATTTCATCCAATAATTTCAAATCAATATTGTTTCTAAGATTTCTTTGATTGATTTAATGCATTGTAAACAGGGTGTTAAAGAAAAAGTGACTAATTTATTTGGTAGATGTAAGTATTTTCATTCTTAGAATTATTATCATGTACCAGATATTTATATACAACAAATTTTTATTTCTAATTTACAAAAATATATTAGAGATGATATTCCACTTTCTAAATTTTCATCTTTCACTCAATTGTGTGCAGTGCTTCACAATTATCAACTTCAAGTGAGTCAATTCGAGAGAACCACTCTAATCTCTTTGGTTGATAATATTGATTTTAATTCCTATATTACAACAAGATTTAGAAACCTAAGAGCTTCATCAAAATTAATAATTCATTCAACAATGTTTATTTGAAAGTGGAAACAACATCCAAAGTTGTGGCTCCTTTGTCATTTGTTTTTTACATATTCTCATAATTTTACTCATCTGTATGAATCTTTGCATAATGTGATGTTGAATTTAATTAATGCTAAAGTGTTAATCATTCCTCCTATTAAACCGATTGACAAAACCAAACCTTTTCCCAAATCCTTTGATCAAAAATATTTTTTTCAGTACCATTGTCAACATGGCCATGATACTGAAAAGTGTTTCCATTTAAAATTTATTATTAAATACCTCGTTGATTCTAATACTATATCTATTGAGGGTTTTAATGACTGAGTAAACAAATTCTTACCACCTCCGAGAAAAAACTTATTAATCTATACCAATCCTTTTCTATCTCATTGGACCAATACCATTGATTCTACCCAATGCCAGCCTTCTTCTTCTACCCATATTGTTGACTACGATGATAAGTGTGTTGAAGCCAATAATTCTATCAACCTCAATGATCAATTTGAGCCCAAACCTGAACCCAAACTTGAACCTGGGCTTTGCATTAACTTTGGTCCTTGTGATACAATTAAAGCACTTAAAGGTCCTCTTTACATTTTTGCAAAGGTTAATTATCTATATTCTTGTGGTATCCATATTGACCCCACTTTCATGGTGAATGTGATAATTAAAGAGCATATTTACAATTGATAATTGAAACATGATTTATATGATAAATATGATTTAATGATCCAAACTTTCAATGGTTTTACCTTTCCTACTCATGGTTTCCTTATATTTAGTGAAGAATTTGGTGGTAAAACTTTAGATGTCACCTTTGTTATCATCCCAACTTCCGATCAATTCAAGTTAAAGTTGGTCTTCCTTGGCTTACTTTTATGAAATTTGTAGCTTATCCTATCCATAATTTTTTTAATTTTCCCCACAATGGAGAAATCATCACTATTAATCGCAATCTCTATCATCCTTCTGTCCCTTGAGAGTTTGCTGACCTTGATTTATTTTGGCCTCATATTCCTCAACCAACTCAATTTGAAAGACATAATCTCTTTTGATCATATCGACAATATGAAATCCAAAATATTTTTGAACTTAGCAATCCTAAGGGTTTCCATCTCCTTGTCATGGACCTGTACATCTCCCTATAGCTTTTATGCCTCCTATATATGCTTATGTTTTGCTTCCTATATCTTATAAATATTATGTCGATAGTATCTCTCAACCTAGTAATTTTTTCTACTCTTCCTCTACAATAAAAGGGCCTGATGTTGATTGATCCTAAACTAAACCAAATTTGTAGAAAAACTAATTGTAACCATTTTTCTCGTGATCATCAAAGTAATAATAATGTTAGAGCCCATCAACATGCTTCCAAAAACCTCTCTTCACCAAAAACATCTAGTGATGCTTTGATTACCTTTGGTCATCCTATGCTTGAACCAAAGGAGGGAGTTAATTTGAAAAAGATGAAATTGAACAATTATGATTATTCTATTTGTATATTGGATTCTATTATATTTAATTTGGATAAGGATGATACTCTTGATGATGATACTTTTAATGTTCCTAATGCACATAACAATGATATTCATGCTCATGATTCTGATGATATTTATGATCTCATTGATTTTAATCATGATTTACCAGCTATATTTTCACAACAATTATCTCTTACTTCTAGACACCCAAAAAGTGACACTCTTGCGAGTTCAAATTAACTACTAACTTTTATACTATTGATTACATTATTCTTCAATTATTAATTTCAACATTTTATGTCTTCCATAATCCAATCTCTTCATCATTTAAACACCCTCTCAATATTAATTGAACAATGAATGTTATTTAATTTCTCTTTATTGATTAATTAAGTTCAATTTCTATGGTCCTATAGTTTAAATAATTATCATTAATTATTTAAATTAGTTAATTATTTCCTCTTGATTAAATTAATTTAATGCCAAATTCTAATTCATTTCATTCCAACTTCATTTCATATCAAACTAATTTAAGCTAAGTTCATTCTTATTTCACATTCTTCCAAAAATTGAATTTTTAATTCAATTTAAATTATAAAATCTCTCCTAAATTAGAAAAATTAGAAATTGTGAGTTCTCAAAATTTTGAATATCAAAAATTATCTTTAAATAATAAAAAATTATTTTCTCAAAAATGAATTTTGAAAAATCCTTGTTGGCAGTGGGCCTAAGTCCCTCGTGAGATTCATGACATGGTTTATAGCCTCTTATGTCTTCTATAAGTCTAGCTGTTGTATCGGTCAATGACAACTCAATCATTTGGTTCAACAGAAACCTTAGCTTCTAACAATTTGTATCAGAGATCAGTCATAGGTTTGGATCACGGCGGCCACAATGAGTGATGCTAAGAGTAGGATTGTTGGTAGTGGGCCAACATCCCTTGCAATGTTCCTAACATGGTTTAACAACCTCCTATGTCTTCTATAAGTCTAGTTGTTGTATTGGGCATTAACATGTCGATCTTTTGGTGCAACAACAACCCTAGCTCCTAAAATTCCTCTCCTTGTTTGTAAATAGATTTGTCCTTTTATATATACTTTCAAAATGAAAACTAATTCCCAAATCAAAAGATAAAACCTGAGCCTAATGGTTGAGTCACTTGCAATGGTTATGTATGAGTGCTCTCTGGATTTTGATATGAAGGTACAGCTCCCTTCATTGAATTTACAATGAATAAAATGTTGATTATGTTGGAATAATGGAATGGTGTACTGAGAGGGGAGGGGTGAATTGGTACCCTCAAAACTTTTATTACTGAACCTTTTAAACCTTTGTAATCAATTATTTGTATTACCAACCATTAGTGCTTTTTTACCTTATGTATGTACTATCAAATCATAATCTATATTGCATGTAAACATTCATAGAAACATTCATGAAATGTAATAACACATGACACAAGATTTGGTAATGCTGAAAACCCCTGTTAGATGGTAAAAACTGTGGTGGGGGTGAAACCCCAAAAAACTTCACTATCTGCAGAATGGAAGGGGTCGGTTAAGGCTTACAAGTTTGATCACTTCTGATAATCTTACCCTGTTAGCAGTAACATGTGGAGACTGGTTAAGGTCTACTCTTTTAAGAGGTTTAGCAACACTATTTAGTGTGCACTCAGTTAAGAGATTTATAAAAGGATTGTTAAATCCACCTTCTCAAAGGATTTCTTCTATTTGCTAGACTTTTTAGAATGTAGTCAAAAATACTTATTGACCTGAGTATGCGCAATCTAGAATTACTGAGTACCAGTCGATTAAAGATTATAATATGATGTGTCACCTATAGTGACTGATTAATACCTATGTTCTACTCAGTACCCTTCAATCTTGTTCTTGGTAACTAATTCCTGTGTGTGTATTTGGGAACCTGTTAAGAAAGACACAAACACTCAATAAGTCATTTCATTAGCTTGAAAGGTTAGATAAAGAATACAAAACCCACTAATATCGACCTATTTCCTGCTAACTAGGAGTGTGATTAGTAACATATTAGCCCTCACAATATGCTACAATCAGTGACGAATACAACCTAGCATGAAGGATTTTTAGTTAAAAACAAGCTAAAAAGATGATAAACAAGCATTCTAGCTCTAAGCATGTGAATAATAACAATGTAAAAACATGAAATAAGAAGTGAAATATTAGTCTAGGATTAATCCAATAGCATAACAATGTATTTGTGATCTAAGGTGAAGGCTTATTTACTCTCAAAAATGGCTTCTATTTATAGAAGAATGGGAGAGAGAGAGGGGGGACAAGGTGAATTAATAAGTTGGGAGACTCATTAATGGAGGTGTAAGAACCATTAATTCCCAAGGCATTAATAAGGCATGGGAGAGACATAGGCTTAAGGCATCTTCATTAATAAGGAATTAATGAAAGCCCTTAAGATGCATGGGAGGATGGCTTGAGAAGGTGGACCTTAAGAAAGTCCAGCTTGAGAAAGTGGACTTTCTCAAGTGGGTTGAGTTGTTAAGCATTCCTTAATGGAATGTGACAACATTAGGAGGTGGGTTAGGGCTAGAATTAGGATTAGGATTAGATTAGCAAGGGTGAATGGGTTGAGAAGGGTTAGAACCCATGGTAGAAGTGGTTGAGATAGGTTAGGTTGGGGTTTAGGGGAATATTAATACATGAATTAAACTTATTTAATTCATTTAGAAATATAGGAATTAATTATTTAAATAATGAAATTGGTTTTTAATAATTAGGGGACCATAACCATTTTAATTAAATTAAATAGGCTAGGGGAATGGGTTAATTGCAAGTGGGTAATTGATTTAGGGATTTATTTAATTCCTTTATAATTAAATACTATAGCCATGTTTGATTTTGGTTTGATTTAATTGGTCTAAATTGATTTGAATTATATGGCTTTAATAGTTAATATAATTTAGTGATAAAAATCACCTAGGACATTAAATTGATTTAAAGAATTATGCCAAGCAGTAATAGGGTCATTTGGACATAATCGAGGGTATGATCACACCTAGGGCAAATAGGGTCCATAGTTGGAATATAACAAATTCAGGTGGTTACATTTTCCCCTCTTTGAATTGATGTACGAGCAGCGCATTGATTCAAAGAAAGTTTTTGATTTTGACTTCAGAAATATTGAGAATTCCATTCTTGGTTGTCGAACAAAAATTTTGATGAGATCAGTCTCACACTCGATCGAACAAAACTGATAGAATTGATTTTGAACTTGGTTGTCATCCAAAGATCAATAAAAGATTTTAAAAATACCAATTCTGAACTTGGTTGTCGTCCAAAAATTGATAATACTGATTCTAAACTTGGTTGTCGTTCAAAAATCAGTAAGAAGGTTCGAGGAGCTTTAATAAAAATATTTTGAAAAAATGAGGAAACATAAGATATCAGCTCATGAGAACCAAAGCTTTCTATCCAACAATTATGACTTAGTCAAGGAAACTGTTATGCCCCTAGTTTGTTTGATAACCAAGTCATTTTTAATGCAATTTTGAGAAAAAATTTAATTGATGATAGTGTGATCACGCCCCCTCGAGAATGAAATCGAAGGAAAAAGAATAAATCCCTCAGTTAAAAAGAACATAACACTTGCAGGAAGTGGTTGGGCAAGAAAGAGTGGAGTAGAAGAAGGTGTGTTTAAAAATAAATACATGATTTTACCAAGTTAATTACATGAAAATATGAGTGATAAGGATGATAAAATGATGTTTAGACCAAGATGTATGATGAAATGTGCAGTATTGACCAATGTTGGGAACAAATGAAGCAAAGTCGTAAATTTCAAAACTGTCACAAAAATGACACTATGTTGCTGAAAACATCTTAGGCACCTTTGATTTGGTTTATGATTGAGTAAAAAGAGAACATAAATGAATTTGTAGTTGTCTGGGAGGAGTTCTGGAACCCCTAAATGTCTGAAAAGACCCATATAAGCCTCCAAAATTACCATTTCACTATTCATTTTCACTTTCCTCCATAGAAATTCAGAGTGCTCTGCGGAGAAGAAGGTAGTCCCCATGAGGAAGCACCGTTTCAAGATGAGTCACCAAGATCAGTGACCAGTCGACTACCCACCACTAGTAAGTGCTTGATAAACTACCTTGTGAATTTTGCATTGTTCAAATTCATGTATTTTTGTGAGTTTTAGAGATATTTGAATGTAGGATTGCATTTGGGATTCTGGATCGCAACCTGCCAATCCCGAGTCGCATCCAATTTTTCCCGGATCGCATCCAGTATTTCTGGATTTCTACGTCGCATCTAGTTTTTCCTGGATCGCATCTAGTGGTAATGATTTTGTCTTGTTTTGAGTTAAAATCCATTAGGGGATCACATCTTGTTTTCTTGGGATCGTACCCCATGTTTAGGATTGCATCTTGTTTTTTAGGGATCACATCCGGTAAATGCACTCGCATCCTATATTTCCAGGATCGCATCTGGTAGAAGACTTAGATTTTTAAATGTTTGGATCTATTTGCATCCTACAAACTTGGAATGACTTAGGTTTTTTAGGAGGCTGCCCCTTGTCATAGACATGATTATGATGTTTTACTATTGTGTGCAACCTTAGGCCCAGTTTGAGGTAGTCGCCTTTCGTGGCACTTATCCTGCACATATACTTTCATTATTTGGCCATCTATCAAATGATGAGTAGAACACCGTGATCTGATGTGGATTGCATTCCTTGATAGGTTTACCCAAGATTGGGGTAAACTGTGGGTTGTTGACTGGTCTTGCCGAGAGATGGCATTCTGAGCACAACGTATTCCATTTACTAATAAGAGAGATTATTGTGACACCAGAGGATGTCTGGAGGATACTCTGTGTACCGATGGTTGGACATGAGATTTTCTTTGAGTCTAGAGCTAGCGTGGAAATTGGTACTAAATGTAGATTCTTTTAGGATGACACCATAGACATGAGATACTTGTCATGGGATTATATGGTCGATCACTATGATTGATTAGCTGTGTATTTAGCAGGTTTGGTAGGAAGAAACCTCATGCTAGATAGGGGTTAGCATGGATTCCTGGTTGGCTGGGTGAGCATGGTTGAGCAGATGATTTCCCACCATTAACATTTTTCTTGGGGGAGCTACATAGTAGCGCATATTGTATAGAGAGCTTCGTGAGATTGTATACCATCACACCTGTAGTATGACCATGGGTATACTCATTCTTTAGATTTGGGCCTGGGAGAACATCCCTGTCACATGGCTGATTGTAGATAGGTAGAGGGAACCTAAGTAGCCCTATGTATACATGTATGTAGGCCTTTTATAGCAGCCCCATCTGGGCAAGGTTGAGTACTAGCGCTGCCTATTTGATGACATGACAGAGGTCATTTGGCGACCTTATTTAGACTATGAGGTGTGGACTTCTAATGCCCAGCAGGTACCATTTTTTGTCAGAGTAGATATATGATTAGGTGGACGAGATACATTATAGAGCATTTTCTGATTTCCAGAGTTCTGAGGCAGTATGGGTGGCGACAGGGCCATACAGAGGATGTTGCAGTTTATGCTTGTACCAGGGATGAGACACCTCTATGGGGTGTGTAGTTGACTTACGAGACTGCACATCAGGAGATTAGAAACATGATGGTAGTAGACTGGGACCTTCATCTAGATGTAGAGAATGCAGGCGTATCAGATGGCTATGCCGCTGAGATGCTCCAGTATCCATTTCCTCAATTCACTATTCCAGAGGAGATCATTCCTCACATAGAGGAGCCACTTGATTATGATCCGGATGACTGACCCGTTAGGAGTAGAGGAGGTAGAGACAGGGCTCCGGGGAGACATGGGGGTCATGAAGGTGGTATAGATGGTGGTAGGGATGGTAGGCGTCCTCCTCTAGATGATGGGCCTGATGGAGATGACAGAGGTGGTGGAGGACAGACTGTGGATATAGGTGTTGCCAGTGGTAGTGGGAAGGGTAGATGATAGAGGTTTAGATTCATGGCCCGATAGAGAGATACTAGTCCACTCTTGGATAGGGACCAATAGAGGCAGTGATAGTAGGGACCACCAAAGAGGCCACAGGATCAGGATGTAGGCAGGGATGGAGATCCTTTGTTGAGATGTGAGCAGGAGAGAGAGCAGCTCCGAGCTTAGATTATAGCCTTGGAGGCCAGAGCCACAGTAGCAGAGTCTAGGCTAGCAATATCAGATTCCTTTCTTATAGATAGGGACAGGCAGATGGAGAGACTGAGGGCAGAGAGGGACACACAGGCCCACACAATAGTCCATCAGGGATAGAGGGCCACATATTATTATGCCCTATATCATGCAGTAGTTCCAGAGGGGTAGAGAGCTCCTACATTTTCTCAAGGGGCCCAGCAATTAGAGGGGGCCATGCCACCTCCATTAGCACCTTTTGCACCACATCCTCCTCCTCCTCCTCCTCTTGACTAGAAAGACGGGGCGGGAAAGAGATGAGGTTTTTATTTTGTATGACATGTACATTTTGAGAGCACACATGTATATCTGGATCCTGCTGAGATCCCCTCTTTTGTATATTTGGATCCTTCTGAGATCCCTTTTTGTAGATGACATTCATACATATATCGAATTCATTTTTGGCGTACTTATAATCTTTATGCTCACGAATACACTTTATGCTTACTGATATACTTTATTCTTTCTGATACTCTTTATGCTTTGATTTGTACCATGTTTATGATGATATATATCTGATGCAGTTTCTTGATTTTGACATGTTTCATAAGTCCTCTTTGCTTTCATAGATGTGGTAAATGTAACATTTTGCACATGTGATGATATATTAGTTTTATGATGAGTTAATTTTGTAGATGATAACATCATTTTATGATTTGGATGTGATGAGTTTTTACTGAGATAAATATGTTATAAATGATACCTATGTGAAAATGCAAATGTATGTTTCTTTTGATTTTTCAGTTATGCTAAACAGATGTATGGATGCACTTTAGGATGAAAAAGTAAAAATGCAATACATGGATGCTTTTATTTTTTTGTATTTTCCAATTTCTTCTTTTCAATGAATGCAAAATGTATGCTATCGATGTACAATGATATTTTATATCAGTAATATAGATGATGTAATTAACTTGATGTTTTCAGAAGAAGATAGAAACCATTTTTGAGCTTAAAATTCCTGATGTTGTATTTCTGAATGCATCATGCAATCTCTAAATGCAGCTATATGCAGACTCTTAGGACTTGTCACTGATTAGAAAATATTGCAACATTTTTATCATCATTGGGTAGTTTTGGAATGGATACCATCAGATAGTACAACCATCACTAATACCCACTGATATTATGAAAGTATGAATACTATATTTTATTGAAATGTCAGTAATAGACTTAGGTACCAAGGCATAGAAGCCAGGATAACAAAATAGCCACCTTCCTTTTAATATACTAGATTCTGAGTAAGGCAAGATATTGGACCCGCAATGACCTTGAAAATTCATATCCTTGGGTACATTATGATTCATATACCTTAGTGAGAATCTGGATCAGAAAATAGACAAGGAAATTGTTTCAAACTCACCATAGTTTACACATAACAAAGATCGAGATATATGCGACTATCCACCGATAGTAGCAGCTCTTACCATAAACATCCAAGTTAGGTGAAATTTATAGGATCATTTGGAACAATCACCATATGCAAAAAAATCAAGAAAAAATTATGCCTCCTATCCTTGCGACTCTTTGTCTTTGCAAAGACATCATTGAGTAACTAAGAAGACATAACAAATTATCAATTGAGAATCAATTAGATAAAATTTATAATTACTTAGATGCCCCTAGTTAAAAACATCATCAGGACATGAAAGAATCATAATCAAACCATTACCAAACAGTGTGTTAATTAGTACTTTGTTCATCCATGTCAAACACAGTAAAGATGCATCAATCAGAAAATTAGAATATAAGCAATATGTTGTTCCATGTCTGTGCATAATGTGTTCCTTTTTGCGATCCAATATAGCCTTGTAGGAATGTTGTGAAGGTAAATGTCATGTCCCATGTTATGAAAAGACACCCTTGTTTTGGAAAGTGGCATTGTTTTGGCATGTGTCAAGAAACATTATGTTCGTGAGGTAAATCAGCCTAGAGAAACCTAGCAACCACAACTGACTATGCCAACAAAGATGCCCCCAGTGCAGAATGACTTATTCCTAAGACATAAAGATATACAAATCCCAAGCAAGGATAAGATAGTCATGTAGAAAAATGAAGTCAGCGTATGAGCATAGGAAAAATTATGAAGGCCTAGCATTAGTAGTGCATTGATAGATAGAGCGCTTGAAACACAAGTGATGCCTGATTGCCAGGTTTTCACCACTTGGCAAGATCTTTTCTCTTTCTCTTTTTTTGATACCAAGATGCCTATTTTACCAGGTGCTCATCAAGGCACTTTTCTCTTTTTCAATTTTTTTGCTATTTTTTATTTTTTGAATGTTTTTGTAGTATCAAGGTGCCTATTTACCAGGTTTTCACCAAGGATACCCTTTTTGAAGGACATTTTCCACTATTTTTGGATTTCTTCAGGATCAATTTTCTGAATGTTTTTGGTATTTTGCAAGAAATTTTTGTTGTACAGGCTCTGCTAGCCAAACATTAAGTGTAGAACCGCTTCAAATGTAGAGTGTTGATAGGATTTGGAAGAACATCTCCTTTAGGTGTGGCTAATTGATAAGCTCCAGTCCCAAAGGTAGCAGTGATAACATAAGGTCCCAGCCAGTTAGGTTCAAACTTTCCTTTCTACTCTCTGTTAGGTTGGTTTTTAGGATTCTCCTTGAGGATGAGATCTCCTACTTCAAATTTGCATGGTTTGACCTTCTTGTTGTAACATTTGGACATTCTTACTTGGTACACCTTGAGGTGATCGAACACTTGTTGTCTATGCTCATCTAGTAGGTCTAGAGAATATACCTGATCAATGTGGTACTGCTCATTAGTAAAAAGACCTTGTAAAAATATTCGCAAAGAGGGGATTTCAACCTCAATAGGTAGTACTGCTTTAGCGCCATAGACTAGAGAAAATGGAGTGGATCCAGTTGGTGTTTAGATTCTTGTTCTATAGGCCCATAGTGCCAAATTTAGTTGTAGATGCCAATCTCTGCTAGACTTTCTTACAGTTCGGTGTAGGATCTTGAGAATATTTTTGTTTGATGCCTCAGCCTATCCATTACCTTGAAGATAATAGATTGAGGAGCAATGTTGGGTAATATGAAACTTTTCACAAAGGTCATCAATGTCTTGATATTTAAATTGGCCCCCATTGTCTGTCACAATTGAAGAGGGTATCCCATATCTACAAATAATGTAGTTCAGAATGAACATAGTCACCTATTTTCCATTGGCGTTGATTAGCAGCATAGCTTCGACCCACATCATGAAATACTCAGTGGTTGTAATGATAAACTTGTGTCCATTTGAAGAGTTGGGATATATTTGTCCAACCAAGTCAAAGGCCCATTGCTGAAATGGCCAATGTGTTATGAAAGGTATAAGTTCTCT
>MU224266.1:1455288-1483751 GCA_018584345.1 Thuja plicata
ATGTGTTATGAAAGGTATAAGTTCTCTGGCAGGAGCATGAATAAGGTTTCTATGTGTCTGGCATTTAAGACATGCTTTTGAAAATTGAATAGCATCTTTCTCCATGGTAGGCCAATAATAGCCTACTATGAGTAGTTTCTTAGCTAATGAAAAGCTGTTCAAGTGTGATCCACATAAACCTTCATGGACATCTTTTAATGCTAGATCAGACTCCTCAAGTTCTAAACACCAAAGAAGTGTACTGTCGATACTGCGTTGATGTAGGTTGTTAGTTATGAGGACGTAACACGATACTGTCCTAAATAGGGATCTTTTCTCATTTATAGATAGATTGGTGGGAATGGTTTGGTCAGAAAGGTATGCAAAGATACGGGCATATCGAGATTTCTCTAGGGTATTCAAGGTACATATTATCTAGTATTCAGGGTTAGCAAAGGCAAGATAGGATATTTCTTCCACCAAGAAGTCATAGCAGAATTGATGCTCCTCCTATTGTAACATGGATGCCAAGGTAGCCATAGCATCTGTAGCCTTGTTTTCTAATCTTGGTATCTGATGGACGGTGATGAAGACAAATTATTTCTTTAGATCATCAACTAGTTTCTTGTAGGGCATCAACTTTTCATCTTTTATTTGATACTCCCCATTGACTTGATTGATAATTAGTTAGGAGTCACCATACACATGTAACTATATGATCTTCCATTCCATGGATAGCTTTAGGCCATTGACCAATGCTTCATACTCTGAGATATTGTTGGTGCATGGAAACATCAATTTGTAAGATTTGGGAATCTTATATCCTTGCGGAGTTATGAAGAGGACCCCTGCTCCAGATCCTTGTTGAGTGAATGAACCATCAAAGTACATCTTACAGGGATGTTTAGTGAGATGCATGATTGTTTCATCAAGGAATTCATTGTGTAATGGTTAATCATCCTGGAGTGGTGAATCATCCAATTGATCTGCAAGTAGCTATCCTTTGATAGCTCGCCTTTCTACATATTCAATGTCAAACTCACTTAGAATTAGGACCCATTTTGCCAAACGTCCTGTTAATGCTATTCTACTCAAAAGATACTTTAGAGGATTGATCTTAGCAATCAGCTTCACTGTATGTGAAAGCATGTAGTGTCTCAATTTTTTTGATGCGAAGATGACTGCTAAGCATGCTTTTTCAATAATGCTATAATTGAGCTCATAAGTAACTAGGGTTCTACTAATGTAGTAGATAGCTCATTCTTTCTTTGTCTCATCTTCTTGCACCAGTAATACTTGTAGGGATGTAGTTGTAGCTAAAATGTATAGGAGCAAAGGTTTTCCATGAATAGGCACCATAAGAATAGGTGGAGTAGCCAGGTACCCCTTCAATTCTCTAAAGTTTTCTTCACAGTGTTCATCCCATTTGAATGTAACCCCTTTATGTAGTAGCTTAGTAAAGGTTTGTGCCTTATCTACAAGTTGGGACATGAATCTCCTGATAGGATAGAGTCTCCCTTGTAGCATCCTCATTTGACTGATATTACATGGAGTCATCTCTAGAATAGCTTTTACCTTTGCAGGATCTACCTCAATTCCCTTTGCTGATACTATGAATCCTAGGAGCTTGCCTGATTGGACCCTAAAGGCACATTTCTTTGGGTTGAGCCTGAGTTGGAACTGTTCCATTCGATTCAATATCTTTCTTAGGTTAGCAATGTGAGTACCTCTTTCTTTTGATTTAGCTAAGGTGTCATCCACATAGTCCTCCATGTTCTTGTGCATCATGTCATGGAATATGGTTGTCATAGCTCTTTGATATGTTGCACCGACATTCTTTAGCCCAAATGGCATGACATTCTAGCAAAAGGTCCCCCATGCACATGTGAATGCAGTTTTCTCTTAATCCTCAGGGGCGATCTTTATTTGATTATAACTAGAGAATCCATCCATTAATGAATACATCTGAAAGCAAGTTGTAAGGTCTATGATCATGTCAATGTTTGGTAGAGGGAAGTCATCCTTTGGACATGCTTTGTTGAGCTCTCTGAAGTCCGTACAGATCCTAATAGATTTATCAAATTTAGAAATGGGGACCACATTGGAGATCCATCTTGCATAAGCAATGACTCGAATAAATCCATCTTTCAAAAACTTTTCTAGTTCTTCTTTCACCAATAATGCAACATGAGGATGCATCTTCCTAAGTTTTTGTTTCACGGGCTTGATCCCAGGAGCTATAGATACGTGGTGCATGATGAGATTAGGATCTAGCCCTGGCATATCAGTGTAAGACCATGGAAAGTTGATCTTCTTCTCTTTTAGGAACTCTATGAATTGTACCTTCTCTTCTTCTGATAAGGATTGTGCCAGATGAACTATTTGAGAATTCTCAATGGTGCCCAAGTTTACTGGCTACATTGGTTCAATCAATACTGAAGATCTTTCTTTAAAGTGTTCAGGGAGGATATCAAGAGTCTCATCGTTTTGTGCCTTTGAGAGGTTTTCACCATTGGATATGTCTTTTTTCTTTACTATTTTGGGATCTAATACTGCCATAGAGTGGTTTTCACCATCAGTCTACTTTTTCTTTTTCTTTTTATATCCTCTTGTGACATGTTCTCACTCATTGCATTGGTGGAAGAAGGGTAAGGTTCACAAGTATTAAGATAACAAGCCAGGGAGTGGTCATTGGAAAAGTTGAGGATAGGAGTAGGATCTATTTCAATCTAATCAATTAGGTCTGGAAGTACCAATTTTAGGGAGTCAGATTCTGGGAAGGACAACATCGTGTTAGCATCAAGACCATTAACTGACATGACATGATTTGTTAAGTTAATTTCTTTGATATTTAGATCAATAAGAGCGAGATCATTGTTAGTCGTATATGAATCAAACTCTAGTGACTCATCAGTAGAAATCTCATCATCATTCCTCTGTAATAGGAGGCTTCTTGCTTGTAGCCTATGAAATTATCATAGACTTATTTAGTCAGTAGTGTCTCCATCAATGATCAGGGGAATGAACTCTTCTTCTACTTTAGGAGGATCAGTATCATTAAAAGGAGTGTTAGGTCATTTACTAGGAGCTGAGGAAGCTATAAACATGTGAATTGTGTCTATTTCAATATCTTCAGAGGTAATAGATAGCCGATCCCATTCATATTCATGAGAGTCTGTGACATCATCATCAGATCTATTTAAATATTCAGCAATGTTTATTTGATGGACTCGGTTAGCTGCTTGTAGATCAAAGTGAGGTAGATCAAGGAAATGTGAAATTGTGACTAATTGCCCCCAGTTAGGATGTAAATTTTATGGCTGGGTTTCCTCTTGAGTGATTGTTGCTATGATGTCTCCTACCTCTTGAATGGGAGGTTGTGCTAGCAAAGGAGTGTGAAGATCTTGTGGTACCTCAAAGCTAGGTACATAGCATTCTCCTTGATAGTCAGGATTCTCTGTACCAATATGTACTAATCTCTCATAAGGCCATGGTTACAATATTATCTCATATATTTTATCACTCCCTATTTTAGAAGGTGGACTATCTTTTGAAGTAGGTTTGTTGGATTGAGTATTAAAACTCAGTCCTATTTTATCTCTGTTGAGGTGGAACTCCATGGGTATGGGTTCAATGATCCCTCATTCTGTGTCATTTAGAGGTCCCTTTCCTTTGTAACCCATTTGTGTAAGGAACTCATATCCCTTTCCATACTGCTCTAGGGATATCTTCACATGTTTGACCTTAGATTCCACTGGTTCTCCTTTCTAAAGCTAGTCCAAGATTGCTTTTTCTTCTGTGTTATCTGAAGAAGACGTGGATTCCTTTATCATGCCAGTTGCCTTGTGTACTTCTAGCTCTTTGAATGCTAGAGGCATGAATGTTGATGATGGTTTTCCATAGGATCTTGAGGACACCAATAGGTCTGTCAATGAAGGAGTCAGGTCTAGCTTGTACTCTCCCATACCTATTTCTTCAAGTTTCAAAGTTTTTCTAAAACTCTTTATAACCATGTCCTTGGTTGTTTCAGGAGAAACTGCATCCATAGCCTCTTTGTTGTGTGGGATCATGCTACCTGCTTTAATATTGTTGCAAGTGTAGTTGGCATCTACAGGAATCATCACTTCTATCCCATTATGTGGTAACTTTATGCATTGGTGATAAGTGGACAGTACAACTTGCATCTCGTGAATCCATGGTCTCCCTAGTAGAATATTGTAGGCCAATGGTAAATCTAGAACTTGACATATGACATTCCTCTTAATTGGTCCAACTCTGATAGGGAGAGTAATAAGACCCCTGGAGGATCTTTCTTCCTCATCATAAGCTTTGATGGTTATCTTGTTTCTAGTGTCAATTGTTTGTTCTGAGAGACCTAGTCTCCTGACGAGATCCAGTGTACAGATATTCAATCCTGCGCCTCCATCTATCAATACGCGTCTAACACAGGATCTGTGAATAAGGAGTTTGATATGGAGGGGTTGATTGTGTGGATGGGTCAATTACTTATCGTTCTCTTCAAAAAAGGAGAGGTAGTGTGGCGTTGAGATGTGATTGACAATCACTTGAAACTTGTCTACATCTATATCTTTCAGAACATTAGCAACATGTAGAGCTTGTTCTAGGATTTCTCTATGCACAGTGGATATCTTGAGCAACTCAAAGATGGAAATTTTGGTAGTGGTTCATTGAAATTGGTCTACCAAGTCATATTTTGCTCCGGGGATAGTGACCATGTGTTTTTCTGTTGGTTTAGGAATAGTCAGAATAGGAACCTTTGATGTTGATGTTGGTTTTGGGGGTCCTTTGATTGTAACCTGTGCTTGGCTCTGTGTTATAGCATTTGAGGAGGATGAGGCACCTTTGATTGTGATCACATTAATGGATTCAGTTTTAATGCTGAGCATATTGATCACATTGTCACACTTGGAATAGGTGTAGTTTACCTCATTACCTTTCCCTTTAGATGTTTCTCCTTGATTATAATTAGGAAAGGGTTTGTTAAATGTCTTATGATCCTCATTAGTTTTATGTTCATTGACTTTGATCTTACCTCCTTCGATGAGGTCTTGGATGACATGTTTTAGTTTGAGAAAATTATTAGTCTTGTGTCCCTTGTTTTTGGGAAAGACACAGTAAGAGTTATCATCCCACCACCTAGGTTTGACCATTGGTTCCCACGGTTTAGAATCGGGAATCGTAAGAACTTTGTTATCCACTGGAGCATTTTCAAAATAGTCTCAAGAGGTTCCCCCAAAGGAGTGAATGTTATTTGGGGTTTTGAATTCCAGGTTCGTTCCTTGTTGTTATCATTGTTTGCTTTGGGAACGTGAGGTATTACTTTAGCCTCTTTGCTTTCTTGCATGCCATTGGTCAGATTGAATGCTTCGGGTTTAGAATTAATGTTAGAGGCATCAAATACTCCATCATTAACAAAAATTTTGTTTTGCTTCCACCATTTAGGTTTGGAGTTGAAGTTACTACCTTTTTTTTCATTTTGAAGGGTGATCTCTCCCTTTTTGACCATGACTTCCTCAATACGGAGGGCATTTTTAATCATCCTATCAAAGCTAGGAGAGTCTTGCATTTGTAGAGCATAGCTCAATTTAGGCACTAGATTATTAATGAATATTTCCATCTTCTCCATTTCAGTAATGACCCTTGAATATCATGAAAAATCTTCCTCCATCTTTTTAGGAAGTGTGTGATGATTCTCCAGTTTGTTGTTTGGTGTTACATAGGTCCATCATAGTTACATCATGTTGAATGTTGTAGGAGTAATGTTGAATGAACCATTGCATCAACTCCTTGAATGTTTTGACCTTAGGGTTCAATTTTGAAAACCACTCCATGGCATTACCTCCTAGACTTCCTAGAAATAGTCACATGAGGTATGTGGGTTCGTGCATGTACTCAATTCTTAGAGCACAGAATTCTCTTACATGGTCGTGTGGATCAGTTTCTCCCATGTACTTGTCATACTTTGGCCTTGCCACATTAGGAGGAAATGGGAATATAGTGATACACTTGTCGAAAGGAAATGGACAAATGGCATCCAAAGAGTATTTTTTTTTGGGTTTCTCCTTCTCTTGTTTGAGGTTGGTGACATTCGTTTGCATTAGATTGAGCTGTTTGGTGAGAATAGATAACAGGTTGGGTACCTCCTTTTCTTTGAGATTTTCCACATTATAATCCTTGGGTAACTTGACACTTGTGGATGCTAGATGGAGGAAGTACTTTCCTTTATCGTCACCAATTATCCATTCCAATAGCTTGTGGATCAGTTTACTTTGTTTCAGTTTCTCGTATTCATCTTCAGGGATCTCTTCTTCACTGTCTGATCCAAATGGGTTATATTCAAACTTCAGTCTTTCTTCCTCTTCTGTGCCTTCAAATTGTGCTTTTTTGCCATCATTATAACCCTCAAAGGCCTTACTCAATTCATTAGTGTTTCTATCCATTTGAGGTGAATCTAGGTCAAGGAGGGAACTACGAGAAGTTTCTCCTTGGAAGTGTGGTGTTTTAGGAGGAACCTTTGATCCTTTAGTTGTGTACTGGTTGTGTCTTGTGTTAACCATGAAGTTTGTTTCTCAACTTTGTTAACATTTCCCAATAGTGCAAGTAAGGATTTCAGATCATTCAAGTGGGTGTGTCTAGGTAGAGGTAACTATTTGTTGTTGGTGGATGTAAATGATTCCAGTGTCAGAGGGTTAGAATGCCCTGATAGTGAGTGGGGAACCAAGTTGTTGATAGAGAATGGGTAGACCACACATATTGAACTGATTGTGAAAGACTGACTAAGCATGCAAGGTGGAAATTTTGAAAGTGTTTTGAAATAACAATAGGGAGACTAGAAGAGACAATAGGAACCAGCTAAAGAGAAAAAAGGGTATCCTAATCAACTGAGACTTCCTAAGAAAAACTCCTACAAATGCCCACTATCTTGAATGTGAGCTCCCAGATACGAGCCTCTGATGGTACTAGATACGATCCTAGAATCTGGACATGACTTCTTGCTGACCAAATACAATCCTAAATACCAAATGCGATCCTAGACACTGAATGCAACTCAGGAAAAATAGGATACAATTTTATGATGTCTTTGTCAATTAGGGTCAGTTTTCAAAAAAATGTTTTTGAAGTGCATGAAGTTGCTTGTTTCCAAATTGCATCAAGAGGTGTTGTAAGACATGAAAAACACTTGTACTCTAGGGTTTGAAATTTATTGATTGTTTTGAGGAGCTTATCTTTTTAATGATCTTTTGGACACGTCAAACAATTTTGCATTGTTAAGAGGGTGAAATAAACACTCTTTTTGTCCTATTTTCTAGGTGGAGGATGAAAATCTTTGCTCATTAACTTAAGTACACACTCAAATGCTAATCAAAATATAGCCATCACTGAGCACACAATGGCTCTAGTCATGATGTTGTATTAGCTGACTCCAAACACAAGTGAGGGCATAATATGAAGAGTGTCTTGGGGCAATTACTTTTTGCCTTGCACAAAGATTATCACCCTTTCAGGGATGAATCAGGTATTCTTTCAGTTGAAGTTGTTTTAGATTATTGGGCAATCCATTTGAAACTATCCCCCATAAAATTTCACAAGGCAAAATCAAGGTGTATAGCCCTATGAGTACCTGAATATATGTAGTCTCGCAAGCAAGATTCAAGAGGCTCCACTCTACATATACCCTGATATGTTGAAGGAATGATGTCAAAATTCCAAGAACAAAACCAATTCCATCTTCTGAGGCTTTTCCCTATGAGGAAGCAACTATTTATAGTGAGTTGGAAGGGTCAGTGTAAGACCTGTCCTCACTTGGGTCATTCCCAGGAGATTTTTCCTCAACCGGCAGGCCCTCTACTATTTAAATGATATGTAACCAGGATTGGCAAGCTTTGGATGTCTGGATTTCTGATTCTTCTAAGGAAGAAGAGCATACTCTCCTAATCTAAGCCATTTTCTCCCAAAGCACTTAAAACAAAATTCATTCCCTCAAACTATGTTGAGCTTGATTTAGTTGTTCCTATTTAAAGAAAACAAGATGCTTGAAAGGGAAATTTTGCCTTGTTCAATTAACCACAATGATTTAATGATTTGTGTTGTTCAATTTTTGATCCAAAATAATTAAGTGATTGAACTTGTTCTTTAATCCCACATATTTAGTGCTTTGTTTTGTTCATTTACTGTTTCCAAATTTAGACAATGTGTTTGCTTTGTTCATTTACCCCCAATTTCATCACAAATGATAAGACAATGTCTAACTTTCTTATTTTCCTCAAGAGGAAAAGAGCATATTATCTGGTTGTATTAGCAAGTCGAGAAATGGTATTAAGTTTGGAAAGCAAGTAAAATAGAAGTCAAGATGGGGGTTTGGCAACCTGTAAAACCACATTAGTATGTGTTGGTGTAAACGCCCACAAAAATCTTCCAAAAATACCCTGCAAACACTTGTTAAGCTGCAAATCATCAAAAACACCACTTGTTAGAATGTTAGGGGTTAGGCAAACTGAATGCATAAGCTTTTTAACTAGATGCGATCCTAAATTTATACTAAATATGACACAGTATACTGTATGTGATATTTTACACCGAATGTGATCCCTTGCTGACCAGATGTGAGCCCAAACTAGAAATGATCCAGGAAATCTCGGATGTAATCTGAATTTTCTGTGGTGCGATGGTGTATCTGGGATGCGATCTTGAATGATTAAAAATGATCCCGTTTCTGAATCCTGAGCATGCAAATTGGAAAAAAAAAGTTAGAAAATGAGGCCAAGTTGACAATTGGGCCCCGTAGTGGGCGCCAAAAATGTGTGTGTGTATTTGGGAACCTGTTAAGAAATACACAAACACTCAATAAGTCATTTCATTAGCTTGAAAGGTTAGATAAAGCATAAAAAACCCACTAATATCGACCTATTGCCTGCTAACTAGGAGGAGTGTGATTAGTAACATATTAGCCCTCAGAATATGCTATAATTAGTGATGAATACAACTTAGCATAAAGGATTTTTAGTTAAAAACAAGCTAAAAAGATGATAAACAAGAATTCTAGCTCTAAGCATGTGAATAATAACAATGTAAAAATATGAAATAAGAAGTGAAACATTAGTCTAGGATTAATCCAACAGCATAACAATGTATTTGTGATCTAAGGTGAAGGCTTATTTACTCTCAAAAATGGCTTCTATTTATAGAATAATGGGACAAGGTAAATTAATGAGTTGGGAGACTCATTAATGGAGGTGTAAGAACCATTAATGCCCAAGGCAATAATAAGGCATGGGAGAGACATAGGCTTAAGGCATCTTCATTAATAAGGCATTAATGAAAGCCCTTAAGAAGCATGGGAGGATGGCTTGAGAAGGTGGACCTTAAGAAAGTCCAGCTTGAGAAAGAAGACTTTCTCATGTGGGTTGAGTTGCTAAGCATTCCTTAATGGAATGTGACAACATTAGGAGGTGGGTTAGGGCTAGAATTAGGATTAGGATTAGATTAGCAAGGGTGAATGGGTTGAGAAGGGTTAGAACCCAGGGTAGAAGTGGTTGAGATAGGTTAGGTTGGGGTTTAGGGGAATATTAATAAATGAATTAAACTTATTTAATTCATTTAGAAATATAGGAATTAATTATTTAAACAATGAAATTGCTTTTTAATAATTAGGGGACCATAGCCATTTTAATTAAATGAAATAGGCTAGGGGAATGAGTTAATTACAAGTGGGTAATTGATTTAGGGATTTATTTAATTCCTTTATAATTAAATACTATAGCCATGTTTGATTTTGGTTTGATTTAATTGGTCTGAATTGATTTGAATCATATGGCTATAATAGTTAATATAATTTAGTGATAAAAATCACCCAGGACATTAAATTGATTTGAAGAATTATTCTGAGTAGTAATAGGGTCGTTTGGACATAATCAAGGGTATGATCACACTTAGGGCAAATAGGGTTCATAGTTGGAACAGACCAAATTTGGGTGGTTACAATTCCATCTTTTGATGTTCTTCTACATAAAACTGTGTCTCTATTCCTTAGATTTTTTCCTCAGCTACAATCATCATCACACCTCTTTGTTCTAATTGATTTCACATCTATTTATACAATGAGTTTGACCTAAATGAGTTTCATGTATTACATTGATAACTCTATGATCGAAGGTTTACATCTTGACCTTAATATCCTAGTTTTCATGTTTTCAATCAGTTAGACTGATTAAAACAATTGCAATTGCATTGCTTGTCCCTCAAGAAATGGTTTTAAAGCTAATAAAAAAGCTAAATATAAAAAACAAGTGTTTTATCTGATGTGTTAGTCAGATCCACATTTCTTAGAATTATAACTGTCTCTCGGGAGACTGGTGCTTGGGTTTCTCTATTGTCTATCTATTAGGTTCCTCTGTTATGTGTTCTATCAGGATACACTGTAATCTTCTTCTCAGATTCCTTCATTGGGTTACTCTGTTGGGTTCCACTTGTAATATTTTTTTGTTGTGCTAATAATTTGTGTCATCAGGTTACCTTGAGAACTCTGTCGTCGGGTTACACTATGACCTATCTTTCAATGTTGACCTTACCGATGGCTCAAAAACTATTTTCCCTTGTATTTAATGGCAAAATATGTCTTCAATCTACCCCTTTGACATTAGTATCAAAAAATGATATGTCCAAAAACTAAAACTGTTTAGTTTGTACACCATGTGTTCACCTTGTCATTATGACTCCCCCTATGTGTATACTCCAGTATAGTATATCTACACACACACACACACACACTTATCATTTCCCCTTATCACCTTATCAATTCCTTATTTGAAAAATCATTTTCCCCCTTATTTCCTCTGTATCATATCATTTCCCCCTTTTTTGATAGTAAGGGAAAAGCTGTAAATACTTACAACTTGTCAAAAATATGGGAATGGGAGCTCTTCATGTCTTCCATAATTTTCTCCCGTGTCTCCTTAAGGTGTTCCAAGGCCATTTGCTCCAGTACAATTATTGCATGCATATAATAGATGATGTAAGTGACAAACATCTCTGGGGTGGCAATCAATTGTCTTTCCGTTGTCGTATGTTGTTGCAATAGTGTGAGATTGGATAGGAGTAGAGCCTGTAGCTCAGGTACCTCATCTATGAATTTTGTTTCTGACTCTAATATCTCAATTCTCAACCTTTTAGCTTCCTTAATCTTCTCATAATACAACTTGATTGCATTGTTTGTGGTTGTAAGACCTTGTGCACTAGCATTTAGATCTGGATTTATCTGTGCAATCTTCTCACTATTCTCCTTAGTGAATTACTCTATTGTGCATAATTTTTGAACTAAGGCTATAGCTTTTGAAATGATAGGTTCTAATTCATTAACTTGTTTAGATAACTTTACCTTGTTCTCAGACACTTCTTGGCTGATTTTATCTGTTAATTTGTATTGGTACTTTTTCTCTTCTCGTTCTTCTATTTCCTTTTCTCCATCCACATTCTGTGATTGGATGGCTTTGGTAAGAATGGATAATTGATCAATGATAGAATCATTTTGATCAATTTTTGTATCAGGTATGATTTTCTGTAGTATATCCATTATTGTTTCAAGTACCTAGGTGTCCTTTGTTTCCTTTTTAAGCTTATCTTGGATAGATTTTCTTCTACAAATTTCTTCATAGTTTGAAAATGACTCTAGATCTAACGTCCTTGGATCATAGTTTGGTGTTTCAATAATCTCTTCTAGTGTGACTGGATTCTTATTCTTCTTCTTCTTCTTCTTCTTCTTCTTCTTCTTCATTGATAGAGTTGTGGAGGCACTTGTATGGAGTACCATAGAAAGTTAATTTTCTTGTTCTGATGTGCTTGATGAAGAATTTGGGGGTGGTGTGCCTTTTTGCTACTTCTCAGTGTCTACCTATCGGTTTGGTGTGGACATCTCCTCATCAACCTTAGGTTTGTTTGCAGCATCCCCTTCGGTATCCTTAGGAGTGACATCACCTTTATTCTCTTCTTCACCTTTCTCTTTCTATTCTCCATCTATTTCCTTTGGTTCTTCATCTATTACATTCTTCTCATTAGTTTTGTTTTTTTTTCCTCTTCACTCGTATCCTTGGGTATGCCTACATCATGCTTGGGCATGTTCTCCTTTTGTGAGATAATATTGATAGCCTATATCAATAATGACATTTGTCCCAATACACTCATTTGTGTAGCATCCATTGTTGTGTCCTATTATTTAGGCTTCTTGGAGGTAACAGTAACATCTTCATCTTCCTTTGCTTCATTGGTAGGATCATCTCCGGTGATATCTATGATGTTTGTGTCTTTGATTGCATCATCTGTAGTATCCCCTAATGACTGCAAAATTAGTGTAATATCATCCATTGCCTTGCTTGCTTCTGTATTTAATTTAGTTTGATTGAAATCCTTACCATCATTTATGATAATGTGCTCTATGCTTGGTATAGCCTCTATTTCTTCATTGTGTGGCTTGTCAATGAGTTCTAATACTCGTTCAGGACTTTCATCCTTCTTAGGTGCATCGAGTAATTTTGTCCAAGTATCCTCACTCTCTTTGTCTAGATCAATAAAGTTTCCTTGCAAAACCTTGTAAGCTCTCAATTTTTCTAAGAAACTCTTGGAATGTAACTTCATCATTTCTTCAATTTCTTCTATTTTGGACTCGGGTGGCATTACAGAAAGTAGGGTTCTTTCCCTTATCTATTTCTCAGAATTTAATCCAAATTTCCACCTTGCTGATAATCTATCCATAATTTATTGTGCAATTTTATCTTCAAACTATATTGGTATATATTTCAATATACTCATCATTGTGATGATGGCTTCCTCTAAATTGTTCTGATCCTTAGGATTCAGACTTAGCCATTTTCTAATCTTAGGATCATTTATTGATCCTGACTTAATAATTGATGCACATACCTCATCAATTTTGGTAGGAAACTTACTTTAACAAGTTGTTCATCTTGTTCAGTGTCCTCTATATCTTCCTTACTTCTGATGAAATTTCTTCTTTCCATCGGTGTATGTCTCCCGGTTTGAGGCTTTCTTTTATAATTCCTCATTTGTCCTTTCTTGGCCGGTGATGAGATTGCATCTTTAGATATCTGACTTCTAGTCCTTGATGCAGCAATTGTCCTTGGTTTCTTTGCTGCTGCTGGTGGTGGTGCATCAGACTCTGTATTTTTGGAGTCACTCAGTTTTTCTTCTTCACCGACAAGTGACTAAACCTTGGTGTCATCCTTTTGTACTGACTCTTCATCATCTACTGACAACTTTTTCTTTAGTGTATTGACCATTTTATCTTTCTCTCTGTCAATTTTCTTCACAACTAAGCCTATTTTTTCCTTTCCTTGGCTTCCTCATAGGTTTTAAACCTTGGTTGTGACTTGTCTAATAGTTCATTTAAAAATGCTTCAATAGCATCGGTGGCTTTATCTATGTTGATCTCATAGTCAAGTGGGACTAACCATTCTATCCTCGGTACAACTAGTTTGATAAAGGTGTTATCGATGTCCACCATAAAACACATATCTATTTTATATTATTCTACCAGTTGTTCTGGTATCCTCATTCTTTTCTACATTCTTTCCTTAAATCTAGTGAAGTATTCATCCATAAATGATGTAATGTTGTCACCTAGTGACTTAATGTATTCACTGATTTTAATAGTCACTAGTCGGGTAGTATCCTAGTTGACATTACCGATAGATGGAAAAGTCTTGAAAGTAGAAAAACATGCACATTAGAAGTGATACAAACTTACATGAATTGGACTTTGTAGACCTGATTTTCCTCATGTTCTCATCTAACTACTTCAGTAGAAGCTCGGACAGATCCAACTTTAGTCCCTTCTTCACAATCTTGTGGGTAGTGTCAACTGCTCCACATGCAATGTTGTTCATCTTGGTGGCTTGTAATATCTTGTATCCCAACACACATGCACAAAAATTTAGTTCTCGGTCGGTGATGGAATTCACCTTCAATCCTTTGCCATCCCATACTGCACCTATATTATTTTCTATTTCGAGGAAAGGAGGGTGTTTGAGTTCTTTTTCCTTGTTGGTTATTGGATAACCGGTCATAGCATGTATCACATCCCTAGTGATCAGTTTCGGCTCATCCAACCACATCTTTCAGTCATGCACTCTGCTTAGCACTATCCTAATCCACTCAGTTTTAAACTCCTTTGGAGACATTAGGGCATTTGTAAGCCCTTTAACCTCAATGTATTTATGCTCATCCTTTATGTTTCTATCTTTGCAAAGGTTCTTGTATGCTTCCTCAACTTCTAGATCTCCAATTTCTACAACTTTGCAATGGATATATGATCAAACATATTAAATCATTAAAACCCTAGGTGGTATTTGTGAGAATGCTCCAGTGTTGTCGGGTTGTGAAGAAACCTTTGGAAAGAACTTGTATTTAGGTTCTTCACAAGTGGTGTTCTTGATCAAATTAACCTTTTTCTATTTGATATTCTTGATCTTGGTTACACGGAATGTGGTTGCCATGATTTCGTGAATTTAGAGATTTTCCTTAAAGAAAACTATGAGCTTGGTGATCCTAGTTACTTACTTAACTTGTTGTAGTTGATTTTGATCTTTATGAATCCCTTGAATGTGCTTGGAATTCTCTCCAATCTGTTCACCCTTGTCGCTCTTCTCCTCTCTGCTCTGCTCTACTTTTTCTCTCTTAATTGTTTGGTGAGAAAATGAGCTAATTCATTGCCTTTTATAGAATATTCCATAAATGGTGCAATAAATTCTTTACCTACTTATTAGGTGTTGAAGATGGAATCATTCAGGTATCACACAAACTTCTAGCTCGGGGTCACTGATAGCTTGGTTTCACTTTTCCATATTCATCACCGATTTTCAATAAAGTGCGAAGACTTCAATGTCTTTACATGGTTACCGACGAGTCTTAGTTTACATTATTAACTTAGATTTTTTATGTACACTAATGATTATCAATATGTATAGACCGACAAGATTGCATTCCACAAATTCATAACAACTAATACCATAGTACATCTTTATTCATGCTAGTTTGGCATTTTATCAATGTATAATGAAACTAATGTAAAATATAGCTTGGTAAAGTGTAGTTCCATACTTACTTGTTCTACTTAGGTGGGGGTGGTGATGTAACCAGATCTATTGGATAAGGTGTCACCAGTTGTATTCCTTGGTCCAACATCATCAACATTTGTAGCTTTCCTCCACATTTTGTTTCTTATCTTCCTGATGTCTTCAATGGTATGGCTATTGGGAAAAGTGCTTGTCTCTGTCACTCAGTCTCTACAGTCCTTGCTTAGATGTCCATCCTTATGATAGTGTAAGCATGTCATTCTAGGGTTAGTCCAGCTTCTAGACCTTCATTTCCATTTCCTCATGCATTTTTCACCAATGTGTCCATATATACCATGCTATGCAATTTTCCCATGTTTTGTAATCCCAAACATATGAGTTATCGACTCTTTTCAGTTGATAAGAACTTTCTTGTTCTTTAGGATTCCATGTTTTCCTTTTCTTCTTACTGCATTCAAGAGTTGTGTGCCCATGTATTTTTCAAGTAGGAAAATATTTTTCCATGTAAGTTTCCATCTTTGGTTTTTTCACCTTAGATATACATTCATATGCTTTATGTCCTTTCTTGTTACAATTATAACAATTTCTAATGAATGTAGATGTGGATTTAGGAATATCTTTCATTTTTCTTCTTAAAACATTTGAAGTGTGGCCTAGTTTTCCATAGTAATTTCATGATTGCTTTCTTGGTCTTGGATTTGTGTAGACATCTTTTGGATTATCTTGGTGTGGTGATTCTCCATTGTTGGTATACCCTAGTCTGGTATTATTGTTGAATCTTCTTTGTCCTTCCAGAAAATCATCCATTCTTTTTGTGATTTCCTCATCTCTCTTGATCATGTCATTGTGTTGCTGCTAAATTCTCACTTCATTCTTGAGTTTTTCATTTTCTTCTCTAAGTTCACCAATAGCTTCTAATTTTCCATTAATTTCTTTGTTCAGTCGGTTTGCCTCTTGACTCATAAGAACTATTTGATTGGTGATATCATGATGATGTTCGGTTAGTCTTTGTATTTTTGACTCTCTTTCTTGTAGCTTTTCAGTGATCTTCCTCCTATCATCTATTGAAAGTGTTCTTTCTTGTTCTTCTTGTCCACCAACATTCATGACATCAATCATCCTTGCCATATGTGTCTCTTTACCGATTTGTAGTGACTTTACTTGTCCAGCCAAATGTTTATTGATTTCATTCAGACTTGTGATGATGCCTTGAGATATGTTTGATGTATTACTAGATATCGATCTTCATGACTCAAAAAAAATAGGTACCTCTTCTTCATGATAATCTATTTCATTACAGTGAGATGCCATAACCTTTCTTTCATCCAGTATCTATCTCATCTTGATTGTATCTTCTTTATATTGCTGATAGAAAATCTTTATCTCCAACTTCTGATTCTCAATACTCTTCTCTAGCTTATACCTTTCCATTATATGATCTTTTCTCTGAAGTATTCAAAATTTTCCAAAATAAGAGATCTAGCTATGATACTAATTGTTGGAATACTGGAATGGTGTACTGAGAGGGGAGGGGTGAATCAGTATCCTACAAACTTTTATCACTAAACATTTTAAACCTTTGTAATCAGTTCTTTGTATTACCAACCATTAGTGCTTTTCTACCTTATGTATAGACTATCAATTCATAATCTAAATTGCATTTAAACATTCATAGAAACATTCATGAAATGTAATAACACATGAAACAAAATTTGGTGATGCAGAAAACCCCTGTTAGAAGGTAAAAACTGTGGTGGGGGTGAAACCCAAAAAAACTTCACTATCTGTAGAATGGAATGGGTCGGTTAAGGCTTACAATTTTGATCACTTCTGATGATCTTACCCTGTTAGGAATAACATGTGGAGACTGGTTAAGGTCTACTTTGTTAAGTTCTTTAGCAACACTATTTAGTGTGCACTCAGTTAAGAGATTTACAAAAGGATTGTTAAATCCACCTTCTCAAAGAATTTCTTCTATTTCCTACACTTGTTAAAATGTAGTCAAAAATAATTATTGACCTGAGTATGTGCAAACTATAATTACTAAGTAAAAATCCATTAAAGATTACAATATGATGTGTAACCTATAGCGACTGATTAATACCTCCATTCTTCTTGGTAGCCTTGAATCTTGTTCTTGGTAACCAATTCCATCTTTTGTTGTTCTTCTACATAAAAATTTATCTATGTTCTATAGATGTGTTCCTTGGCTACAATCATCATCACACCTCTTTGTTTTGATTGATTTCACATCTATTTATACAATGAGTTTGACCTAAATGAGATTCACGTATTACAATGATAACTCTATGATCGAAGGTTTACAACTTGACCTTGATCTCCTAGTTTACATGTTTTCAATCAGTTAGACTAATTAAAAAAATTACAATTACATTACTTTTCCCTCAAGAAAAGGTTTTAAAGATAATTAAAAAGCTAAATATTATAACTGTATCTTGGTAGACTGGTGCTCAGGTTTCTTTGTTGTCTGTCTATCAGCTTCCTCTGTTATCTATTCTGTCAGGTTCCTTAGTCAGGTTACTCTGTCGGGTTCCACTTGTAACATTTGTGGGTTGTGCTAATAAGTTGTGTCATCGGGTTACACTATGACCTATCTTTCGGTGTTGACCTTACCAATGGTTCAAATTTTGTTTTCCCTTGCATACTAATGGCAAAATATGTCTTCAAATTATGTCTTTAACTGGATGACACAAAGACACACTGACATTCATCCATCATCATGGTATGAATTTTATTATAGACTTTAAAGGAAAAAGACAAGAATAAATAAAATCCTATAGACCTTTTGTTTAATCATTTTCAATACAGAGAAATAAAGGAAGATTTACTATATGATTTTGTAGCCATGAATACACAAAACCAATAGATTTATAATGCACACCTACACTTGACATAACAACATAGAAAAATATGTGAAAATATAAACTAAGTAACCAATATATTAACTTCATTTAGAAAAACATATATCCAAGCCAACAAATTACAAATATATTTCTCTGCATTTTGAATATGTTAACAAAATGACCAACTGATCATTTTATCCCTGCACCATAAACAAGTTTGCAAATAAAAGTATAATTTCCCTCTTTCTTTGTTACAATTATAGAACTGAAAATAATTTTATCCTCCTCTGGTAGCCCACAAAATTCTGAAAAAGAAGAAAAAGAATAACCTCCCCTTTGGGATGTTTTTATAATAAATATTCTTCTTTCATTCTCGTAGCCTTTTTAGTTATTCATAACTGATTCTTGAAAAATATCTCCAATAATAAAAATGATCCCTTATTAATTATTTCCTCTGATTACTTCTTTCATTTTATGATTTATCTTTATTATAATGTTTTTTTTTTTTAAGCAAAAGTGGCAAGCCACTATAATATATTAAAATAAACTGATTCAAAAAGTTCAACTGGGAAAGAATCAGGAAGAAAACCCAGCATCATTACTTAAATATATACAATAGTTCATTCGATATTCACTATCAAGTGGAAATGATCTTAAATCATTCATACAATTGGGAGTATAAACTACCTCCCCCAACCCCCTATAAGATTATACATTTAAAATTAAGGGGCTTCAAAATATCAAAAAACTATCAAAAAATGTCACCATGTCAAAATTTCAAAATTCAATTTTACCTATTCTTCCACTTTTTACTCTCCCATGGGACTTTCCTCGCGATCTCCAAATCTTCCAACTAAATCGGGTACATCTCTGATTTCCAGCCTCACTTTATCAGTATCTTGTTGCAGATAGGGATAATTGAGGAGTAACATGTTCTCTGCCCCTTCGCGAATTCTTGAAGATGTTCTCGACGAGTTCCAACTTGCACATTCTACCTCCTTTCTTCCTGCCCCCGCGCATTCCACTTTCTCTAAATGAGCAGATCTCGATGTTTGCTATCCACTACAATCTGCCTCCTTTCTACCCATCACCGCACATTCGGCCTTCTTCAAAAGAATAGAGCTCGAAGGCTGCCCACCACTGCAATCGACCCCCAAGTTGATCTTGCCCAAATTCGAAAATGACACTTGTTTTTTAATAAACTATGGGCTGTTTGAAAATATGAATAAATCCAACAATGCAAACCCCATCTTCCTCACTCTGTCCTCCAACTGGTAGCCAAGGGCCCGTGAAGTAACTTGAAGGATAGATTTCAAATGTGACGAGCTTCGTTTATCTACTGCTTTTTTCATAGCCTCAAAAGTCACTAGAAACTCATGCTTTTGAAGCAATTGTTGATGCAAAAACACTCCACCTACTAATGCCATTCCTCCCCATAAATCATAGTGTTGCATTACCACAGTCAGTTTATTATCCGCAATAAAAATAGGAATAATTACCTTGTTCGCCAAAGTCTGGAGAAGAAGTGGGGATTGTAGGATATCCATGGCATTCGACAGGAAAATGGACACTAAATTTGATGGGTATAGATATTGTGTTCCCATTGTTCTTAAATGGTCTTCCCCAATGACTTGCTTAATTGCCCGCCTAACTGTAGGAGAATGAATAATAAACATATTGTCCAGCATTGTGTCCGCCACTGGATTTGGTAGCACATTTTCATCAACATTCGGTGGTATCCAAATGCGATGATTCTTAGGCATGATACCCCTATGTTTCTTGTGGCAAGAATCGCACAACACAACCATATCAATATTTTTTTCCATTCTCAGACTACTCATTCCTTACTGAAGCAGAGAATAGCAATTTGAAAATCTCGGCCAGAGGTGTAATCTAAATATCTGTACCTTACCAAGGGGATTGGGGAGTCGTAATATGTACTTGCCCCAATTTATGAAACCATCATCTTACCTCATTTACACCTGCGAAGCCATGTGAATAGCGATAATCATCTTACTCGAGTGTCATCATCTTTTCGTACTTCCAATCTTTCGCACTGTGTGACAGACTAGGGCTTTGATGATTGTGATCTTATCACATAAACTGAATCCGTCACATAAACCGAATCCTCTAATGCCTAATTCTCATACCCAAAACCATCTTGTCTAAGTCCTTTCATTAATTAATGACAACAACATTCTTTATCCTCTTCGATTAATCTTTTGAGTTCTCCATCCTCATTAATCATGTTCGATGGATTCAATGATATGATATGTACACCATCGCAGCCCAAATTTGATAAATAATCAGCAACCTTATTTCCTTCCCTCAATGTGTGTGATATGCATACATCATGACAATCCTCTAACATTCTCCAGATTTGAGTTAAAATATACTTTAATTTCCATGAATGAACTTTTTTATGTATACATGCATTTGTAATGACAGATGAATCACCTTCTATGTGTAGTGATCGATAATTATTTTGTTTGGCTAGAATTAACCCTGCTAATAATGCTTGAGCCTCTGCCAGATTGTTAGTACCAACATCCAAAGGAGAAGTGATAAGAGCAACTACTATCCCTTTAATGTCTCGAATACATGCTCCCATCCCTGAGATTCCAGGGTTACCTCTCGATGCTCGATCAAAGTTAAGTTTCATGAACCCCTCACTTGGAGGACTCCAGTGCACATCTAATCTAGAAATTGGTACATTTGTATACTTTTGTCTCTGCCATCCATAAGGAATAACAAGATATTTCCATTCCTGAAGTAATTTAGAATCCCATGCAGTAACAACAGGGTTAAATTTGCAACTACTTACACTTGCATTTGTCACTTCTGAAATAGATCGTTCAATCCCTTCCAACACTTTGTCAATGTGAGAAACTTCTTTTCTGAATAAACATTTATTTCTTTCCCACCAAATGGCCCAAATTACTAATGCTGGAGCACATTTCCAAATATTTGAGAATAACGATTTTGGAAAAAGAACTGGCCAAGACTGGAAGAGATTCCATATATTATCTTGCAATGGAGTACTGTAATTAAGTTTTCTTAATAGGAAAGACCAGCATTGTGATGCAAATGTGCAATTCAATAATAAATGATCCACAGTCTCTTCATAATCATTGCAAAAAAGACAATTAAAAGGAGGGGCAATGTTTAACCTGCTAAGTCTGTCACTAGTCAGAATCCTGCGCTTAATTGCAAGCCATGCAAAACAGCCTGCCTTAGGGAGCATAGCATCATTCCAACAAAAAGAGAAAGCTCTAGCCAGGGGCTTGTCATCGGCAAGTTGCTGAAGTAATCTATAGCCAATTTTTACTGAAAAATTACCATCTTGGGCTGGAACCCAAAAAAGTTTATCTTCACATCCTGAGATAAAAACTTGTACAAAATCTAGAATTTGTTGGAATTTATACTTATCTTGTGTTGACAATGCTAATTCATTTGGATCTTTCCAAATGACTTTACCTGAAAAGTTACAAATAGTAGCCACATATTGATAAAGTTGTGTACCCCAAGCTATCTCGGATATATGTATAATGTTATGAGAAGTTATTTTTAAAGATAAGGGAGAATTTCCATTCCACGAATCTCTCCAGAAATTTACCCTGTGGCCATTATTCACTTCCCAGGATATGAACTTGGTAACAATATGTCGTGAAGCCATCATAAATTCCCAAATTATTGATCCTTTTGGAGGATCCAAAATAGACAGGACTCTTTGTTTTTAAACAAATACAACTTTATAAAATATTAGTGAGAAGAGATAATAAAAATATAAGGTATGCCTTTTTTTGTTAGCGCTCGCAGTTGTTTGATAAACCCGTACTCAGTCGACTATAAATTTTGCATATGATATTTTTTTTCAACTCGCCCCAGTGAGGATTTAGACAACTCAATTGTACAATAAATATCCAAAAATAACCCAAATCCAGAAGTGCAATAAAAATTTATTCCCACCGCATTGAGACTAATTTTCAGCTAAAAAACAAACTCAGCAATTTTATAGTCACAAACTGCTCATACATCAAGTTGTTCAATTATGTAGTTTCCAATGAGATTTACAATAATTTTATAATATTTATTTTCCACAAATTTCCTTGGTGGAACCAAGAAATAAAATTTTATCACCTAATTTTGAACTGCAAATCAAGTCCACAAAACCATTGATGCCACTCTCTGATTGAAATTTTAAACTTTTGAAATTTGAACTTTAGTGTTCAAATAGAACGTTCAAAATGACAAAATATGTCTTCCCTTCATTCATCAATTTTCCTTTGTTCTTCCACGCCTCATTTGAACCTTTAATTTTGAACCATGATAGGTACGATGGTTCAAGTTTAAAATATGCCATCCTGCAAACTTGAAACTTTGAACCTTGAATTTTGAACTTTGAACTTAGACTTGGTTCAGATTAGAGGTTTGAATTAGAGGTTCAAAATGACAAAATATTCATACCTTTTTTTTTTATAGTTCAGTTTCCCATGAATTTTTAATGATAGGATAAATGAGGTATGCAGAGCATAAGCCTGAAATATTTTTGGCATAGGACATACAAAAATCAATATTTAATTGTTTTGGCATCCTTTGAACCCTGATTCTGAACAGGTAAACTTTTTGAACTAGTCGAACTTCAAATTTTTTTAACCTCTTCATGAGATGGATTGGGTTTTGAAAATTTAAATTGGGGGACCATAACTGGGCCGACACTTCTAAAAATAAAAAATCTTCTCAATCTTATCTTCTTCTTTAAATTTCCTAAATAACTCTTTTATTTTAAAGTGAAAATTGGAAATAATTATTCTTTTCTAAGGTTACCCAAAACCTTCTCCTCTCTAATTATCTCATCTATTCATCTGGAATTTATTGAATCAATCTCAATTTTTCATCCAACCTTGAACATCTATATAAACCTTGTCCATTCTCATTAAAAGGACCAAAAAAAAATTGAGAATCAAATCATTTATGCAGGTTTCAAATCTAGTTTTTAGAAATCAAGCACCATATTTGCTCGAATCTCCTTAGTCCAAGTGTTTTGAGAATCAATTCTGAGTGTCACTTCAATAAGAGTGCAGAGAAGCAATCCAAGACATTAGGCATCATTCGATTTGCATTGATTTATTTATTTCAATTATCGATTATCACGTCTATATTTTTTTTCTGTAAAGTTGATTTTTAGTAGTTTAATTATTCAATTATAGTGCTTCTAATCTCTCTTAGTCTTGTAGATTTATCATATGTACATTTTGTGAACCCGACATGAACTAATAGCCCAAAACTTGCTTGTAGACAACCTAACAATTATTTTCAGTCTTAGTTGTATGACCAAGATTTTGTTTATTTTTTTTTCTTAATTATTTCACAGTCACTTTCTAATTGCCACAACTAACCTTGCAAGTTGCCACAATTGTACATGCATATTACCATAATTCTCAAAAGTTTGTCACAACTAGTCCTACATTCTACCACATATAATTTCAGTTTACCACAACAGTGTTGTATTTTTCTACATTTGTATATGCATTATTCCATAATTGCATTTAAAAATATTTCCATTTGTATTTTGATCCGAACTCACATCCAGGTTCTTCTTTGGGTTTATGTATTTTGTTCACTATTTTGTACAGTCAAATAAATCTGATGATAAATGACAAGGAAATTTTTTGGATGCACACCTGAATTTTGGTCTAGGAAAGAACTAAAATGAAGGATTGAACACCATTTATGATAGGATAAATTCATCCTATAGATCCAGATTGAGGAAGAAGACTAAGATCTTAGCTGGTTTGAAAGCATTATTCAAGCTTATGAAATGCAATATAATTTTGCAGCTAATTGGATGGCTTTGTGGAGTATTGTTTTATAGGTTAGAAGGTTTTGTAATGACTAATATTTTTCTTTACCTATTGGATTGTGAAAAAAGGGAAAATAATGCATGTTAAATACCCTTTTCTCTTAACATTTTGCATGCAGGTTTGGGATGGCTAAAAAACACACACACAAAAAAAAAAAGTTTTTCCTGCTTTCTTTGTCTGCTTCTTAACTTAGGAATACTTCAAATTTCATTATAAAATAAATATTTTTGTTTTACAAAATTCCATTGCTATGTGATAAAAGGATCACAATTATCTGACGTGTCTAGTGAATACTTCAATTTTGATTGTAAAATAAACATTTTTATTTTAAAAAATTCCATTGGTGTGTGATAAAAGGATCTCAATTATCTGACGTGTCTGGTGCACTTGCATGTCATTGTATCCCAAGAGAGAAGAAAAATATCCTCTTCTCTCACCTTCATAGATTTTGGTTGTAAGAGAAATTTGTTCTATCTTTTAGAGAGGTCTACATTGGTGGGAAAAAAGTTACTCACCCTAAGGGAACAACCTCAAGAGATGCTTTCGATTTAGTTTTGTAAATAAATGAAGGATAAGGCCAAAGCCAATTCTAATTGGTGTTAGTGTTTATCATATAGTGCCAATTTGAAAGGGGCATACCTTTCATATATTAGACCCCTATTAGGATTGGTTAGACCTTTAAGTGGGTTTTTGGATGCTCATAATGTATCAGTCCCCTAAATTTAGTACTAAAAAAACATTTTTTCTAGTTTTCCAAAAACCTTCTCTCTATTGGCTCAACAGATCACCCATTGCCGCGAAGACACCTCACATCCTCAAAGTTCCTAGTAGAGCTAATTGATCCTTGGAAAGTGATTCCCATTGGAGTTCAAATTATAACGTTCCAAAGAAGTGAGTGCACTGTCAGGAGGATCATGTGCCACAAGACTTCTAAATTATCTTCTTTGAACAAATTTGGTTTAGATTTATGCAGTGAGGATTTAAAAACTATTGTCCTGGCCTACCATAGGGTTGAAATTCTATCTAGTTAATCTTATCTTTTAAAAAATTATGTTTCTCATAGTATCTTGTGTGATAGTTTTAAATTTAAAATAAATATATTATAATTAAAAATGTGTCAAACATGTTATATTTCTAGGGGGTCAACAACTTATTAACAAAAACCAAACAAACTACCAAAGTGATTATGCCAAACTATCAAATGTTCCAACAAACACCTTTTCAAATTGTAACTATTTTAATTGACCACTACAATCTAAAAGTTCAAGATAATTTTTGAGTTCTCTCAGACCAAATTCTAAATCTAAAACTATCTTTGTTTTACAGTAACTGTACCTTAATTTTATCGCAACTACCTGTGTATTTTTACATTTGGCCATGAACTTTGCTACAGTTGTACCTTCACTTTGTCACATTGGCCAAAAAACTTCCATAGTTAATCCTTCAATTTGACATAGTTGTACCTTTAGTTTACCACAATTATGCTTGAATTTTACTATAATTGACCCTTTAGATTTCTGATCTTTCTTAACAAATTTTTGTTCCAAATTCTTCCATTGTTCCAAAAGCCATTGTTGCATTCAAATATGTCCTTTTAATCTGTGATCTTAGAACCTTACTATCCAAAACATGATGTTGAACATACCCAAAACTCTAAAAGGTTTATAGTGAAATTTTAAACACCTAGAAAAAATTTCTCTTTCAGATATAAGTTTTAATTTAGGATTGATAATTTGACAGATCAAATTAGACTATTATTGATCCCTATGTCTCATTTTATCATAAAATTTTTGGATGCCTCATCTAAGGAAAGAGTCATATAATATCTTATCATCTGCACTTTGAAATCGAGAAGATTCAAGACCAATCCCTAAAATTACCTTTTCTAAATAGGAGCTAGGACTTGTTAGAGGAGGTTATCACTTATGTTTATCTTAGATCACTTTCCAATCATTTCAAGTCAATAGTAGGATGTCTCTTCCATTGTATAACTTTGGTCATAGACTTGTCACAATATCATAGACTAGGACCCAACAACATGATTCATTTGTTAAGTCATTCCCTCCATGGGCAGAAGAGTAAGAACCAAACCTCTTTGAACATACAAATCCTTTTGTCTATCCTTAAATAACACAACTCCCTCTTCATTCAACAATATTTTCAGATATAATCGAGGATGAACTAGAAGGTATTAAATAAGATGGATATACCACATTATTTGTAGACACTATCATAGAACACAATCCCAAGAAGTACTTAGCTATGCTTCTTGATAAAGGAGTCAAACTTCCTCCTAGATTTGATGTGTCTACCATATGGCATGATAATCCTATAGTAGGTCATGATACAACTAGAAAATCTCAAGTATACACTATGGTATCCCAAATTATTTCTTCTCCTAAATCCTCACAAGTGTTCTCATCCCAAACAAATTTATCTACACAAGCTGGCCAATCTTCTAACCAAAATATGACAAGTTCCCAAATGTGTTTTTCTACCATCATTGGTTCTTCCCATATGGTATTAGCAACTTTTATCACTTCAAGTGACCAAGTCACATCATTGAAACTACAAAATCATTACAACATGTTTATCAGTACCCAAACTACACACTCATTCCCAACTATATTCGGGTCTTAAACAACAAAAAGATAATTAGGATAATTTCCTGTCAGTTCTACATTTAGTCAACCCCCTCTATAGGTTAGATCTTAGTTACAACAAATACTGTTAGAGTAATAGTCCATTTACCTTTATAATTAAGTCTATCTGATTTAATTATTAAAGGTCACTATTATTCTTTTTCACTTAAGCTTGTCATTTAGGTGCATAATAATTAATATGTTTATTACTTATTAAATGCACAAACCTAGCTTTCTCCAGCTTTAGGGTTTCTCACCTTATAAGCCACTTTTTGTAATTATTGTTTAATTCTTTTTGAGAAATACATTTTTTCTCTCACTCCGCTGAGATTCTCAAAACCCTAGCTCTCTCTCTCTCTCACAGGTTTCGCTCCAGCTTCTGGTATTTTGCTTGCAGGTGATCTTGGCTTTCTGTGGATTTGCACATTTGTGAAATCCTACATGGTATCAGAGCAACCCTGCCACTGCTGAGGTTGAAGTTCTTGAAGCTTGGATTTGAAGATGACAGCCACAGCTTGTTTCTGAGGTTTTCTATCACTTTGAAGGAGGAACGACCTTCTGGAACAGATTGAGCAGAAACAGACACCACCATTGCGTTCAGAAGTCCCGGGAGAGTCGAAATCATATAAAACTCGACTATATTTGGTCTCCGTGACCCCAGGGAAAAATTTCAAGGCTACAAGGGCCGTACGGCTCGAAAATCGAGAAAAAAAATTCTCGAAAAATGTGAAAAAGGTGTTTTTAAGGTCTTTTCGAGCGCAGGCAGCCAGCGCGCTGCCAGCGCGCCCCCGGCGGGCCACCCGCACGCCGCTGAAGAGCAACGCGCCGCCGCGCCCGGCCGCCGCCTACTCTCCGCCGGGCCACCACCAGAGCCTGGCCTCGCCGCCACCACAGCCGGTAGAGCCGCCATCTAGCCACCGGCCCGCCACCAGCCGGCAGACGCAGGTGACGTCAGCTGACGTCATCTGCCAGATTTATTTTCCGGCAGGATTTTCAAATTTTCCGGCGCTGTTTAAATTTTTCCAGTGATCGTACCATTTTTCGGCGACCAACGGCCTGTGATGGCCAAACGGCCGTCAAATTTAACACAGTCTCTGTGTTTTTCCAGAGAGCATTATTTCGGAGGGGCAATTGGTTTTTTGCCCGTATCTTGGGCATACGGTGTCCGTTTTTGAAAAATGAAATATTGCCAGAAAGCTGTTTCCGAGATGGACACAATGGTGATGGTTTCATTTGCTGATTCAGCCGTTTGAGCACCTATTTTCAGCATTGAAGTAGAGGCTTCGTTTTCCCTCCTACTCTGCATCTGGTATTCAGGTTTTTCTCCAATTTTTTCTTTATGCTTTCAGTAATTGATTACTTGCAGTACGGGGGTTAGAATCCTACTTTGTGGGGGGGTGCTTTTGCTTTCTGTCATTTACTTTCAGAAATTGACCCTTCTACTTCCGTCTTTCTTTCTCTCAATGTCAGACCCCTCTATGGCCCGGCTGACACCGCATAATTACCACACCTGGAAAGCACACATGACCAGGCTACTCATGTCACGTGGCTTATTGTCATGTCTGGATGAACACCAACCTATCCTTCAGCATCCTTTTGAGGTTCTACAGCACAGGAATAAGATGGATGAAGCCATGGGCTTGATTGCACTAAACATCTCCGACAGTCTCCTATTTCACTTGGATGGTTTGACCACTCCTAGGGCCATTTGGGGCAAGTTTTCAGATTTGTTTGGCACTGTGAATGAGTTTCGGGCACTTCAGCTTGATGCAGAGTTGACTACTTTAACACCTACCAGCTTTCCCACCATTGAGGACTTCTTGATGAAGTTTAAGTCTCTGCGCTCAGTTTTGCAGGGATGTGGGAAAACTAAGACAGATGATGAGTGTATCTTCTTGATACTCTCAAAGTTGCGAGGACAGTATCAAATCTTTTCTTCCACTTTCTACTCCACCATGGATGCTTTGGGTGCTAGGCACACCATGCCTTCTTTTGAGACATTCTGTGATC
>MU224266.1:1487336-1543324 GCA_018584345.1 Thuja plicata
TTTTTCACTTAAGCTTGTCATTTAGGTGCATAATAATTAATATGTTTATTAATTATTAAATGCACAAACCTAGCTTTCTCCGGCTTTAGGGTTTCTCACCTTATAAGCCGCTTTTTTTAATTATTGTTTAATTCTTTTTGAGAAATACATTTTTGCTCTCACTCCGCTGAGATTCTCAAAACCCTAGCTCTCTCTCTCTCACAGGTTTCGCTCCAGCTTCTGGTATTTTTCTTGTAGGTGATCTTGGCTTTCTGTGGATTTGCACATTTGTGAAATCCTTCAAATACCTTAGTATTAAAAAAAACCCTAAATCACAATGTGTGTCATTTCCAAGAAAATTTCTCCTTAGGACCAAAATTAGAACCCTTGTAAATCTTATGTATCCACAATGAAATTTCAATATCCAAGGAAAAATTATCTACCACCTACCTAACAACAATAAAGTGTTGGAAATATTCCCCAATCACAAACTAACATTTTGATACAAAAAATGCAAACCATGCAGAGTCAGCTGCAAGATCACTAAAACCAAGGTTAGAAAAAGTCCTACATTGCTAAGGACTTATACCCTTATCATTTTGATTATTCAATTCCCATGCCTCCATTTCATATAAGATTTTTAGTACCAAACTTTGAAAAATCATTCCCATTGACATATTAGGTAACTATCTGCTAGTTATGAATAGATGTTGCACATGATGAAACTTATCTCATGAAATTATTACCTCAAAGCTGATCTAAACCAGCAATGGAATAGTATTCACAATTACCTCATGACATTAAATCCTCGGGAGAGTTAGCTTAAATTTGTATCGCCCACTTCAATAAAAACATAGAACAAAATGTTAGTATCAATGATCTTTGTTATATTAAACAAAAGGAAGGTGAGTCTTTGTCCAACATTTTACAAATGTGGAGAAGCACAACTAATCATATCCCATATGATGTTCCTGAATAGGACCTCATTATCATGTTTATTGAAAATCTAATCCTCGACATGGCATTCACTATTAAATTACAACTCTCTCCAAGTTTTGAACAATTAATCATAAGAGGGATATGATGTGAAGAAAACCTGATAAAAGGGGAATTTTGTCTAATCCCAACCAACAAAACACCGCACAATTTCTCATTGGCCAGGATAAATAGTGGAACAAGAAAAAAAATATTCCCAATTGTACCATCATGAAAATTTAGCATCCATAATTATAGGTAATAGGACCTTTTAGACCTCATTTCGGTGATTTTGAGGTCTGAATGACTATTTTCTTTGATCCATGTGACTTATAATTTCTCCCTCTACTTTATATTACACTCTTCTAGGCCCAAGGAAATTTTGAGCTACAATTACCTAGACTAGGTCATCTAGGTTGACCTAGTCCTATACTAGGTCCACCAAATTGACGTTGTCTTGGGTTATTTTCCCTAAAGTTGGTTCGGAGCCTGATGGTGGAGTTTTCTTCCAATTTAAAGATCTATGGTCAACTCAGAGTTAAATTGAATCCCAAAATGAGTAAAAAGGGGACTATCTCCTCTCATTTTTACATCACATGATACATGAGTGATCCCACAAAGCTATTTCCCACTTTTAGGCATGAAGAAAAATCATGTGGATGATTTTTTTTCATTTTTGACCCCTTCGAGTGAATGAGGGTGTTTGCGAAGGGAAAAATCCCTTTCGCGCAAACTAGATGAAATGGGGGGTTCACTCGAATTAGACCCAATACGAGAAAACCCTATGAATAAAAAAAAAACAAGCAATTTTCACAAATTTTCCATGGGGAGTTTTCTAGAATGGGTTTGCTTGAGCCCCCTTTGCTAGAAGGGGTGTTTGAGCGAAGCCCCCGAATTTGGCCTTCCTCTCCAAAACCAACAAATTTCTACAATTTTTTTCCCTTTGAAGGTCTCAATCAAGGACCAAATAAAACAATCTTCTAAAACCCAAATGACAAATGATTCTACTCAAAACAAGCTTTACAATGACTATTGCTTTAATATATATTGTGTTTATTGTGACTTTATATTAGTTTAATTAAATATAGGTTATTTGGCCATTTAGCAACCTCTCTCTTCGACTCTTCGGGAAAAATAGTAAATTAGGAAAATAAATTATGAAAAATATGTAGGAAAAGAGTATTTGTGTTACCTTTCTATGAAAAAAATTAAAAAATTAATTTTGATATATGCATATCAAGTTAGAACGATCCAAGTGACCTTATGTCTAAATTATAGTTACTGTCACTTTAGAACTTAATAAAATATGAAAAATTGACCAAAAATGAATGAAACCAATTGCATCCTTTATTTATTGAAGTTAAAAATATAACCTTGAAATAATTACATCGTTATCATTTTTTTTTTTTAAATTATGCTAATCCAAGTGACAATCACTCCTTACAAACATTGTTTTTTCACACAAACCACTTTTTGAAGGAGAAGGAAAAATGAATTTTAATTTTTGTAAAATAAAATATATTTAGAAACTATAAAGAAAATTAGAAAAGACTCTAGTTTACATCATCTTAAAATTTATAATAGTTTTGCGTCAATGGGTGTTCGAAAGTGAAGTTTTTTCTCAGTGTCAAAGTTGGCCAAAAAGTGGGACACACTATTTTGGGACCACCCACATAAAAATACATCCAAGATCTAATTAATATGAAAGAAATTCAAGATCTCAAGTAATTCAAGCTCTTCAATTGAAGTGGTGGATTAAAGACTTGAATGAAAGAACCCAATCTAGGTTTTACAAGTCTCCATTTATTCAAGATCCATTCAAGGAAGGTAATATTCTCTCATTGATATAAATTTCTCTCCCATGATGAACAAGTAGAAGAATTCACAAGCAATAAAAAATATCCATGCATCCACTCTTCTTCCCTCTCATTATAATTTGATGTTATCAAGCATACATTCATTCAAGATCAAGTATTTAGAAAGTGTAGATCTATAAATTTGTGAAGGCATCATTAATTCTACAATAAAAGCTTACATACAAGTATCTTCATGGATTTGATTGATTTCTACATCTATTTATGAAGGTATTTCATGCAAGGTGAATCTAACATTTATCTTATTTACATTAATTTCCTTTATAGAAATTGATTTTCATTTCATGGTTGACTCTTATATAGGGGTTTGACTAAGGAAAGCCACTTTATTGACTCTTATATAGGACAGCTAGATTTGGGAGTCTCAGAACTTGTTACAGATCCTCAAATAATTTCATTAGATTTGGACATAAAAGGACTAGGTTGAATTTCATGACCTTTTCTAGGATGAGGTCAACTTTCTCAACCTTTTACTCCACTTTTTGGCTGAAATTTTCATGATAGATAGTTACAGACGTCATAGTCCTAGATCTAGAGTTTCACATGATTCTTACATATGAACGAGAGTCAAATCCAAATCTGAAGGTCATTTTCCCTCTTCTTTCTTCAAGGTGAGCTTGTTCCTCCTATTTTACTTTCACTTACTTTAATAGATTAGATCTAAGATCATACATTGTCTTTTCTAGTTTCCTTTCTATTATTTCATGTACATATCAATCAATTCAATTAACAATATAGGAATACTGTCATTCCCCTGGAAATTCATCCTTGAATATAAATCTTGCATTATCATCCCTTCATCCTTTTTGTGTTGTGCTAATCAAATTAGTTTTAGGGTGAGCCTTTGGCCATATTCCTAATGTTATAATATACTTTGGTTAGTGATCTTCATTCTAAAAATCATTCACCAATTTCATATTACACATTTTGGTGAACCTAACTTATGATATTTCCTCTTTTAATTTGGTTTTAGATTCTATTTTTATGTATTTAGACATATATATCTACTTTGTACATATTTTTTAGTTAATATTTCTATTTCATATTTACTACTTTTATGCATCTTCTTTTCATTGCATGTTTTTCATAATCAAATCTAATTATTTATGTTTTACATTACATATTTTAAAGTTCATGTGATTTTCATAAAATACTTTCTTTTGGATTGCATATTTCCTTTAATTTATATATGTCTTCATTCCCTTGTATGTGATTTTTATCACCTTTATTCCAACCTATAACATTCATGTTAAAATAATTCGTTGACTTCTAGGTCTTAGGAATCTTGATGAGACCAACATGCATATTAATGATATCAATGCTATCACAAAGAATAAGTATTCTCATTCTTCTCATCATAAATATCAAGCCTTAAGGGTTCCTCTAGTCCAGGTCCAAAAATTTTCCCCTGACTTTGAAAAGTTTGAACAATGACTAGGTTAAGAAAACTCTAATCCTAAGGTTCTTTTGTTGTAGAAGACTTAAGAAAACATATTCATAATGATGAACATGGTGTTAAAATATTGTGTATAATTTCTCATCTATTCATACCAATTTCAAGCATATTAGGGATTGTGATCAATATTTAGGCCTCATTCCACCTACTATAAATGTCAAACCCTCATTGCATATTTCTACTTATATTCATTGTATATCCACTTTTGCTCCACCTATCATAACAACTTGAATTAAAAATCTCAATCCTACACATAGGAGTCTTCATAATCCTATTATTCCTTCTATTTATTTAAGTGCAACAATTTTTTCATTGCCTTGATCCATGCACACTTACCATAGTGTCCCTTTCCCATATTCAACCATTCCTTCAATTTCTCATAATGCTCCTAACAATTATGATAGGATTCATTCTTCTCACCTTAGAGTCAGATTCAATCTTTCCTAAGGTCTCTTTCCTATACCTACTATGGATCTCACAAACCCAAAACTTGAATTTAATTCACAAAGAACTTCACCCTTCCAATCAAGATTCATCCTATCAACAAGTTCCTTTAGTACTCACTAAATCTACAAGAGTAGATTCTATCCAACTGAGCCAACTCACTCATATTAAAATGCATAGCTTAATTATCACCTCCTTGGGTAATTTCAAGACATTATTTAAGGTTTGAAACTATCAAACATCCTTTCACACTTTGAACTCCTACAATCTAGGATTAGGCCTAGAAACTGCTTGTAGCTATTTAGGCTTAAATTCATCTTTTTCTTTCAAATTCTCCAAAAAACCCTCTAATATCTCATTCCATGTTGTCACCCATTATTTAAATACAATAGATTTCATATGTCTTGTTCTCCCAAGTCATCCATATAATACCATAAAACCCTTAGGGATTGTGTCCTTAAATATAGGGCTAATATGCCTTTGCTCTCTATTTGTCTTCATAACATTATGAAATTAACTCTTTCAATGCTACCATTTCACATGAGGTCATATCACCTCTCCTTTAACACCTTCCAAACTTTTCCCTACCTAGGCTATAGCCAAGATTGCCTATGAAAAGAGCTCATAATTCAATGTTGTCAACACCCATTTTTATTTCCATGGATCTAATGACCTCGCGGAGCCATTTTATATATACATTCAAGAACTGGACCAAAGAACTACAACTTGAAATAAATTTAACAAGATGCTACAAAATGAAAACTATTTGACAAACTCTTTTCACACAGAGTTATTAGAAACTCATAAGAAACTAAACACAATGAACAATCAAGTAATCTAATCCTTTAGAAATTCTTTGCAATTAAAAATGCTCTAAAACTGTCTTAAAGTCAATCTGCATCTTTACAAAGAGTGGAAATTCAATCTAAAAGTCATCCAACCTTACAAATTTTCCATGGGAGTTCTTAAATAGTCTTCCCCATCCAAACAAATTGCTAGAATCGATCAATAACTTATTTTAGGAAAAAAAAATTGTGCAATGTTGTCGAGCAAATTTTTAAAGTCATAAAGTTGCAAAAATGTAGCTCTTAGCAACTTTTCATCTTTTCTAGCAATTTGAATTTTCCATGTTTCCAGTTGGATTGCTAAAAGCCTAAAAATAACTTATAAGACACAAAAAAAAAACATCAAAAACACCTTCCTAAGCATCTTGGATTTTCATTCAACATTTTGACCCTATTTTCCTTTAGGTCATTATAATGAGTGAATGAACAAAACTCATAGAAAAGAAAACTCAATAAACCCTAAATCACTAAAAAATCATTCTAAACTTTCCTAATTTTCCTAAGCAACTAGGAGAGAACACAATGAAAAAAATTGAAAGGCTTTGAAACACTAGGTGCTCCTCAACCAAATTCTCATGTTTCCCCACCTACCATCCTTTCTACTCATTCTACCATTAGTAGTTTGGCTCAAAACACATCTTATTTACAACAAAACCTTTCCTCAATGAATCAATCCAAGTTCAACATTCCTACTTGTGATATTGCTAGTCCTTTATCTTTGGATATTATCCATGTTGTTATCCCAAAAAATATGGACTTCATCACCTTGAGACTTATAGTCAAAAGGGTGATCCTTTGACTCATATCAAAACCTTTCGAACCTTATGTTTTAATTTATCTCATAATCATAGGTTCATGGAAATTTTTTTTACTATAACCTGTCTAGACAAAGACTCACAATGACATTTTTCTTTGCCTCTTTATTCCATTGATTCTTTTCAAAAGATTTCTAATGCTTTCATTCAACAATTTCAAAACCACATTCATCCTCATATTTATTTGACTAATTTAATGCATTGTAAATTAGGTGTTAAATAAAAAATATTTGATTTCATTGGTATATTTAATCATTTTCATGCTCATATTCTCGATATTGATGAGAAATGCCTTTTTATTGCTAATTAACAAAAAGACATTAGAGATAAGATCCTTCTTTATTAATTCTCTTCTTTTCCTCAATTGTGTGTAGTGCTTTGTCATTATCAACTTCAAGTGAGTCAACTTGAGAGAACCAATCCAATAGTTCCTATTCCCATTGATAACAGTGATGTTGCATCTAATAAATTTAGCAAATTTTAGAGACCAAAAAATTCCATCAAAATCAACAACTCATCCAACACTGTTGATGAACAAGTGGCAGTAACATCCAAAGTTGTGGTTCCTTTGTCATCTATCTCTAAACATGCTTGTAATTTTACTCATATTTTTGAATATTTACATATTGTGATGTTGAAGTTAAATAATGATCATGTGTTAAAACTTCCTCCTATTAAACAACTTGATACATCCAAACCTCAATCTCAATACTTTGATCACAAAGATTTTTTCCAATACCATCATCAACCCAGTCATGATACTAAAAAAGTGTTAATTTTTCAAAATAGTTATCCAAGATCTTATTGATTCTAATGTATATCTATTAAAGGTGAGAATGATCAAGGAAAGAAATCCATGACACCTCCTATCCAAAATTTACAAATATACACCAACCCTTTACCATCTCATTCAAACAATACTATTGCTCTTACCTAAACTTCTTCTTCTTCTCCAAACTTGTAATGGTTTCCTTTATCCTCCCATGGTTCCATTTCATTTCCTATTTAAGTTGGTGATAAAACTATAGATGTTACCTTCATTTTCATCCCAGAGTCTGATCAATGTCAAGTCAAATTTCTTTTCTGTTATCTTACCTCCATGAAAGCTATGACTTCTCCTATTCATAAATGCCTTAAATTTCCTCATAAGGGAGAAATCATGATTGTTAACCATAGTATTTATCAGCTTGCAGTGCCTAGATACTAAGTTAACCTTTATTTATTTTGAACTTATATGCCTCAATCAACTCAAATCAGGGCTGACCATCTCTTTCGATCATACCAAGAATACAAGGTCCAAAATATTTTTTTAACTTAGAAAACCTAAGAATGTTCCATCTCTTTTCCCTAAATGTGGACTTCTTCCTACTCCTATTTATGCTTTTACACCATGTCCTAATTTCTATACACATTCTCCTAAAGTCATCTCTCAACCTAGTTTGGTTCCTTCTATTCATCCTCCTAAAGAAGAAAATGACCTGATGTTGATGGTTCTTGACCCAAACAAAATTTATACCAAAACCAAATGTAACTGTCATGATCGTGACAACCATTATAAGTGTTGTTTTATATCTCTTCAATGTGCTTCTCAAAACATTGCTTCACCTCATACACCTATTCATGCTTCACTTCCCTTTAACCAACCCATGATTGAGCCAATGGAGGAAATAAAAATGAAAATTGTTCACAAACATGACAATTCTATTTCTATCTTAGATTCTATTATATTTGGATGAAGAAGATACTCTTAATGATGATGTTGTTGATGCTAACAATGGTATTAATGCTAGTTATTCTTATGAGATGTATGCGAATATTGATATTGATCATAATGATTTACAAATAATGCTTTCACAATAATTATCTCACTCATAGTGAAAAACAAGGTGACATATCTTCACAATATGGTCCTTGTTTGGAACTTGCTATTGTTCGATTTGTCATGCTTGATTTTGCTTGTATTCTAAGTTACCCACCTTCCATTAGAACTATAGACCAATATGGGGAAAGACAATACACTTGACTAGCTCCTCTTGTGTGGTGTATTTTGTGTATTTTCATATTGTAATGTTCTTCCCCCATGATGTGTTGTTTGTTATCTATTATTTTTAGATTTATTTAAACAACCTTTGTTGCTCCATTGGTGCAAGGTGATAAAGAAATCACAATGTTGTAAATAATATTCAATTTATATCTCACTTCATCTATATTTTGTTACATATTATGTTATTCTTTTGCCCCTATTTTTAGATGTTCCTTTGTGTTTTATTATGATTCAAAATAGTAGCTACCTATTCATTTTGGTTTCTGTGATGTCATCCCAAAAAGAATCTTCTTCTTAACTCTTACATTCTTTTTTTTTTCCATTATGCTTGTATTTTTACTACCTTTCAAGGGTGATGATATTTTATTTTGATATAATATCTCATGTATTATCATAAGATCACACTGACCCTAGAGTTAGTAGATCCCTTCTATTATCTCTTTTGTCATTTTCTCATTTCCCTTGATTTCTCCTTTCTTTGGGGTATTTTATAGTGGAAATGTTTCTTGTGGATACCTCCATATTGTGGAAAATCCATCTCTCTCATAAATTTTTTTTCAATCACCTTAAATTGGGGGCATACACTTCACTCTATGTTTCACATTTTGCACACACACACACACACACACACACACACACACACACACATTCAATTTTATTTCACATTTGGTCCTTTGACTAACTAGCATATCATAGCTTGCTAGACCTTTAAAATATACATTTTAAATTACTTTATCTTGTGTGGTTCACAATAAGACACACTATTATTGGACTAGTAATCACACCATCTCTTTCTTTCTCTCTTTCAAGAGATGTCTCTCTTATTTTTGTTTTGGAATTGATGAGGACTTAAGTCACTTGGGGGATTGATGTTTCTTTATCTTCTTGACCTTGACGAGATCATCTTATGGATTCAATCTACTTTACCATGAGCACAATTTTTTCTCATACTCCTACTAAATTAGGGGATAAATGTACCATCCTAATAAGTTAGTACCCATAATTGGAGTCTCTAGGACCTTTTAGACCCCATTTTTGTGTTTTTGTTGTTTGAATGATCATTTTTCTTGATCCCAGTGACCTGTAATTTCTTTGTCCACTTTATATCACACTCTCCTTGGTCGTGATAAATTTTGAGGAAAAATTATTTGGTCTAGGTTGGCCAGGTTGACCTAGCCCTTAACTAGGTCATCCAAGTCAATTTTTTCATAGTTTTGTTTCTCTAAATTTGGTTTGGGGCCTAATGGTGGGGTTTTCTTCCAATTTCTAAATTTGTGGTCGACCGGGAGTTTAAATAGAATCCCAAAATTATTATAAAAGGGGAATCTCTCCCATGTTTCTTCTTGGTCCCCTGGCGGGGCATGACAACTTGGTATTAGAGCCCTAGGTTTCCACATTGGAACCCAACGAATATTGGCTCATTAAGCTTACAATTTTGAACCCATCATTAACCATGAACCTTGAGTTGGGGTTAGAACCTATAGACTTATCTTGTTCCTTGTATATTCTAGGATGCCTCCAGTTACCTATGGTAGAAGGGGTGCCCAGAACAGTCCTCCAAGATCTCACCAGGAAGGGTCTGAAGAGGAAGAGAAGTTTGAGGAGGAAGGAAGTTGGGAACAATCTGATAGCCATGTAGGGGATTTTTGAGGAGCTCAGATGTAGGAATTGTTGCAACAAATATTGCAAAGACTAGATGCAGGATAGGATAGGGGTCATTGGGATGAATCTAATGTCTCTCACCACCATGAGAGGGAAATGGAAAGGAGCCCTAGAAGAAGGAATCTGACTATAAAGGAGGACGCTTTGCAAGCTTCTCACATGTAGTATCTCCTTAGAGAAAACCTTGCCCCATTAAGGGGAAGGCAGAGCGGTGCCACCACTGAAACATGGTTATTTGATTTGGAAAGGTTATTTTCCATGCATCTATAGCATAGTAACACCTGTTGGAAATATTGTTGGAAAGATACAATGGAAACAATTATTGTTTTGTCATTGATGTCAAACCTTAACTGGTGAGACTATTGCTATTTATTTGAGTACCATATCTATTGATTGATGAAGGAGATTTAACAAGAAGACCAAGTGGAATGGTTGAGTTATGAGAAATCACAAGGGTATTAGATGAGTTAACACATTGGAAAAGTAATGAGTTGTTTATCATTCAATGATAGTTTACTAAGAACAATTTTTGTCGAGTGCAAGTGTGTGTGCCAAGCAAAGTTAGTCATAACTGAGTGGCAATAAATTTCTGAGGAACACAGTGTTGGCCAAGTAGTAGTATTTTGGTAATTGTTGAAGATTGAGATCTCTGGCTAACATAATTTATTTTATTTGGATATGTAAAGTTAATTAAGGATAAGCACATTTGATACACACTATGTAAATGCATGATTAACCATAATTAATGCATGGATCAAAGATTTAATTTATGATTGCATTGGAGAAGTAAAGCAAATGTAAATATGGAAAGATTTGTTAGATCTATACCTAACCTAAGATCTATGATCTGATTAAGTAGAAAAATATGTATCTAACCTGGAAGAAGTGGTATAAGATAACCTCAGGAGGTTATTCATGACGTATGAAGAGTATGCAAGAGGATTGCATAGTTAATTGACTGATTGGCATGATCTAGTTGAGAAGGATGAATAGAGGATCAGAGAATTGCAAGAGTGATTGCTTGAAGGATTTCAAAGCAGATCTAAAGATTCAAATGAGAATGGAGGCCACTTTGTGAATTAGTATTAGAGTTGTATTGGATCTGTATTTCCAAATTAAGTGCTATGTATCATATCACACCTACCGATTACTTTCTAACCATTATATCAATCAAAATCCTTTAACTAGGTTGACCTAGCAGTCATGCTATAAATCCTTTAACAAGGTGACATTTAGGTGGAATGTTTTAAGTTCTCTAACAAGGCCACTCCTGATAGGGTGATTCAATCCTTTAACCAAGTCACATTTAGCAGTGTGTTTTGTAACCTTTAACAGGTTTGTCTCATAATAGAGCTCACTTTAGAAGAGTGAAAAGTTGATAGCATGTTATTGGTAGTTTTTACCATATTGAATTTCCACATTAATTTTTGGTGTCAACTTGTGTAAATTTTTATGTTGAGTTTCACTGTTAAGTCTTTACTAATCATCTGAAGAGTAAACTGCATATGTATGTTATTGTTTTATGTTATTTTTTTTGAGCATATCTGAGTTGTTCAAATTGGTATAAAGTTTTAATGGGCACATATAGACCTAAGGATAACTGATTCACCCCCCTCTTAGTTATTCTAAATTTATTCTACCAATTGGTGTCAAAGCTTTGGTCTCTTGACAACAAGTTTGAAGGTACTTGGAGAAAAAATCAAGATGTATAAGGAGGTACCAAAGTTGAACAATGATAACTTCCATGCATGACAGAGTTTGATGAAGTTGAATTTGGATGGTATTGGTGATTTAGCTAAACACTTTGTTGAAATGCTTATGTAGCCCCCACTACACCTGCCATAGCTACATAGTTAAGAGAAAAGAAGGAACACAATCAAGAAATGTTGGAAATTGCATCATTGTTAAACTATCATGAGTTTGAAGACATAAAAGATTAAAAAACTATGAAGAAAATGTGGTATACCATAAAAACCATCTATGGAGGTGATACAAATGTACTGGGAGCCAAATTTGAAATCTTGAGAGGTAAGTTTGATGAAATTAAAATGCAAGAAGGAGAAAATATAATTCAATATTATGGTAGGATAAAGGAAGTGGTAAATGCTATCAGAGGAGCTAAGGGAACCATTGATTATAACACAATTATGAGAAAGGTATTGAGGAATCTTATTCCTATATATTCTATTAGAGTCTCTGCAATTCAAGAACTAAGATGTAATCCTAACAATAATTTGACTTTGGAAAGTCTGGTAGGCAGACTTGCTGCATTTGAGATGTCAAATTTTGATAACTACACTCCACAAGTTATTGAAACTTCATTCAGATCCCAATTGGTCCTTAAAAAATCAAAGAAAGGAAAGAAATGTGTGAAAAGTGACAGTGACACCATAGATGATGATCTAGAAGAACTTGAAACACTCATGGAAAAGAGACTATCTAGAGGAAAAAGAAAATTCAAAGGTAAACTTCCTATCATATGTTTTTCATGTAACAAAGTTGGTCATATTGTTACTGGATGTCCTGATAAGAATGACAAAGGTGAAGGAAGGGATAACAAGTAAAAAGATGGAAAGGATGACCAATATTTCAGAAGGTATAAGGATTACAAAGACAAAGGTAAGAAATGTTTTTATATAGTTGAAGAAGCTTCTGACAATGATTGTAACAATTTTGATGAAAATGATATAGAAGTTGTGTATGTTGCTATGAAAGATGATTCTGATGATGATGAAAAAACTACACTAATTTGTTATATGAGTAAAGGTGTTCATTGGATTATTGATAGTGGTTGTTCACATCACATGACTGGTGATAAAGATAAATTTGAAACACTAAATCAGTGTAATGGAAGATATGTTAAATTTGGTAATGATGCACCATGTCTTGTTAAAGGGAAAGGATCAATTAACTTGACTAACAAGATCAGATGTGACAATGTATATTGGGTTGATGATCTCAAATATAATTTATTGAGTGTTCCATAGTTGAATACTCTTGGTTAGAGAGTTGAGTTCCATCACAGGAAAGAAAGGATCTATGACACCAATGGTGAAATAGTTGGAGGTGGTGAGAAAACAAAAGGTAACTTGTTATATCTAGATTTAGCTGATGAGACATGCTTGTTTGCACAATATAATGATGTTTGGTTATGGCATAAAAGGTTGTGTCATGTAAGCTTTGATAACGTGGTAAGCATAAGTAAATTAAAAAAAGTTAGAGGGATGCCTAAGTTAAAGAAACCTGAAAATACAATGTGTAAGCAATGTCAATTGGGAAAGATGACTAAGTCTCATTTTAAAAGAAAAACTCATAATTCTGAGGAAATTATGGAATTGGTTCATACTGACCTGTGTGGAACCATTGGTGAGAAAAGTTACTATGGAGACAAATATTTTATTTTGTTTGTTGATGATTACTCAAGAATGATGACTGTTATGTTTCTTAAATAAAAATTTGATGCATTCCCATTATTTAAATGGTACTTGGAGAAAGTTGAAAAGGAGACAGGTAAACATCTAAAATGTCTAAGATCTTATAGGGGAGGTGAGTTTATTTCTAATGAGTTTAATAGGTTCTAAAATGACTGAGGAATAAAAAATAAAGATGTCCACACCTAGGACACCACCATAAAATGGTATTGCTGAAAGAAGAAACATATCTATCATGATTGTGCCAGAACACTAATGATGGAGAAAAATGTTGCACAAAAATATTGGAGAGAAGCTATAAGTACTACAGTCTATACCCTGAACAAAGTACAACTCAAGAAAGGTACTAATGCTACACCTTATGAGCTATGGTATGGATATGCACCTAATCTAAAATATTTCAAAGTATTTGGAAGTAAATGTTTCATATTGAAGGATAACAGAAATGGAAAACATGATGCTAAAGGTGAAGAAGGCATATTTCTTGGTTATTCAACAAAGAGTAAGGCATATAAGTGTTTGAATTCAAACACTAACAAAATTGTGGAAAGTTCAAATGTTAGAATTGATGAGTATGCAGAAAGAAATGAAGCTGGAAGCACATAGGAACCTAAGAGTTAGAAATAATTTGTCTATATGGATGAGGAAGATTCTAATACATTACCTTAAACTAAGAATGAAGTTGTCGAGCAACAATGAGCACCTACTGAGTCACAGAATGAGGCTACCAGAAAACAAGAGGTAATTGTTGAGCTATCTCATGAAGATGTCAAGTAGAAGAATCAACCTGAATTGGACATGAATGATCAACCTGAAGTAGAAAAAGAACCTACTCTAGCAAAGTATGTAAGGAGACACCATAAGCCTGATCAAATCATAGGATTGAAAGATTCTATAGTTATGAAAAGAAGTAATTTAAGAGAAGATACATGATTATTATGTGATTTTGACTCTAAAATAGTAAAATATGCTTTCAATAATGAAGACTGGATACAAGCCATGAATGAAGAAATTGAACAGATTGAGAAGAATAATACATGGACACTTGTACATAGGCCGAGTGATAAAAATGTAATTGGTATTAAGAAATAAGCTGACTGAACATTGAGAGGTAACAAGAAACAAAGCTAGACTGGTATGCTAGGGTTATGCACAAGAGGAAGGAATTGATTATGGAGAAAAATTCACCCCAGTTGTAAGATTGGAAGGATTAAGAACATTACTTGCATATGCAGCCTACAGAGGTTTTAAAGTCTATCAGATGGATGTAAAGTCAACATTTCTAAATGGAATATTAGAAGAAGTTTACATTCAGTAGGCTGATGGATTTTTTGACCCAAGCAAAAGGAATATGGTGGATGACATTAAGTTTTTCCATTAGTATACTTAAAGGGAAAAAACATGATAAAGGTCATTGGTATAAGCATAACCGGTGAACAACAAGCATACCTAATGAGATGACAATGTCTATCGTAAAAATGCTAAGTATAGAATTGCCCGACGAACATTGACAAGAGTCAAACCGATGACAAGCATTATCGATGATACAGTTTTGAGAACATCATTGATAGAGAAGAAAAGGCATACCCAACAAAATTCTTAATTAAGGGACACCAGCGGAGTACAAATCTGATAGAACTAACAGAGCAGCCCAACCATAAGAAGCGATAGTCATTTACAGAACCCGCAAAAAATTAGATCTGACTTCACACGTCAGATAAAACATTGTAATTCTATTTATAGAGTTTTATTTGTTTTAAATATTTACTTGAGGGTCAAGCAAGAAAATTGTGAATGTTTTAAAGCATCTTAATAGATCTAAAACATATCTAACTAAAGATCAAGGTCAAGTTGTAAACCTTGGATCTAGAGTTAATTTGAAAAGCGTGAATCAAGAATAGAGCTAGAAACTAGTATAAATAGATGTTCAATCATTTGTAATTCATGAGACTTGTAATCAGTTGATAAATGATAGCAGCCATGGAGAGCATCTAAAAAATAGAAGAGAATTCATGAAAAGTATAGAAATAGATCAAATCAATTATCAACAACATAGAAATGCTACCAACGAGTAGAGACAAGGTATCACTCAATCACCCAAGGTGATTACATTTACAATGTAAGCTTTACAGGATCTGTTATCAGAAATTAGAGATTGCATTCACTATCAAATCAACATGTATATTGTATTTGCATTCTAACAAGTGCATCACATCTAAAATCCTTTTCTAGAAGGTGGACTTAACAGTTCTTTGATAAATCTCTTAACAGAGTGCACACCTAACGGTGTTGCTAAAGCTTAAAATGAAGTAGATCCTAACAGGTCTCCACTATAATACTCGTAACAGAGTAGATCATTAGAAGTGATTAATTGTAAGCCTTTACTGGCTCCCTTCTTATCTATAGATAGTGAAGTTTTGTGGGTAGACATCCCACTACATTTTTTACTTCCTAACAGGAGTTTTCTATGATATCATATCATGTGTTTTGTGTTATTTAATTTCATGTATGTTTCTTGAATGTTTACACATGTAAAGAACTTAAATTATGATTTCACATACATAAAGAAAGATGAACAGATAGATAGGAATATACAAATCTAATGACACAAAGGTTAATGGGCCAACCACATAAAAATTTTTAGAGGTACTAATTCACCCCTCTTCTCTTAGTACATCATTCCGATAATTCCAACAATAGTTTGCAGAATACACAAAGTGCTATATGGATTAAACCAAGCACCAAGAGAATGGTATGAGAGATTGCACAATTATCTGATGAAGATTGGATTTGCAAGAATAAATAACAATAGGAACCTGTATTTGAAGACAGAGAAAAGTAAAGGTACTTTATTGGCTTAAATTTTTGTTGATGACATTATCTTTTGTGGACAAGATGTGTTATGCCAAGCATTTGCAAAGGAGATTCAAACTGAATTTGAGATGTCTATGTTTGGTGAGATAATAAAATTTTGTTGGCTTACAAATATATCAGATGAAGAATGGTATCTATATTACTCAATCAAAATATATTAAGGATATACTAAAGAATTTTAGAATGGAAGATTCAAAACTAGTGAGTACATGCATGGCTACTGGATAGAAGCTGACAAAGAGTGATGATACAAAAGAAGTGAATCAAACCCTTTATAGACCAATGATTGGAAAGCTACAATATGTTGTACACAGTAGACCTAATATTGCACTAGTTGTTAGTATTGTTGCAAGATTTTCTACCAATCCAAAGGAAATTCATATGATGGCAGTAAAAAGGATTTTGAGATATTTGAAAGGAACAGATGAATATGGTCTATATTACAAAAGGAATGAAAAGTTTGAGCTCAGAGTTTATACTAATTCTATTTGGGCAAGAAATGTGGATGATATAAAAAAGCACCACATGAGGAGGAGCATTTCATCTGGGAAAAATATTAGTTTCATGGACAAGTAAGAAACAAAATAGCACCTCACAATCTACAGCTGAAGCCGAGTATGTAGTAGCAGCAGTTAATTGTTCTAATATTATGTGGTTGAAGATACTACTAAAAGGTATGAAAGAAGAGATCACAGAACTAGTTGTCATATATTGTGACAAAAAGAGTGCCATTAATATTTCTAAGAACCCCGTAATGCACTCTAAGACAAAGAATATAGCTATCAAGTATCATTACTTGAGGGAGCTAGTTCAGAAGAAAGAAGTGAGACTAGAATATGTGAACACTAAGGAACAGTTAGCAGACATATTTACAAAGGCACTACCCAAGGATGTTCATGAGTATCTATGAGGCAAATTAGGGGTGATTCCCCTAAATGAAGCTAATTAGTTCAGAAATATTATGTTGCATCAAATGTTATATTTAGAATATTTGACACATTAATACATAGGCAGTCACACTTTAGGATGCTTCCTAAGTTTGTGAAAGACAGATGAAGACCGAAAAGGGGATCAGTCATAAGCAAGATGGCAAGAAAAACATGATACAAAGTTTAGAATAGAAGAATCTGCATGATAACAATGTCAATGTCTTTGGCATTGTTGTCAAAGAGGGAGAGATTATAGAAGAAATTACAGAAAAGAAGATGTTTATTGATATAGAGTTTACAGAAAAAGAAATTATTGTCAAAGAAGAAAGAATTAGTAGACATAGAAAATTTTGAGTGTGATTACAGACACAGAAAGAGAAAATTGTTTTACCAGATGAGAATCAGAATGAAGCTAAATACATTAATAAACATTTTTTCATATCAAGGAACACAGGCACAATTTTTGGATTTTTTGGTAACTATGGTTATTATTTTATTGTTTAGTGTTCCCATCAATGCCAAAGAGGGAGATTGTTGGAAATCTACAATGGAAATATTTTTTTTTTATCATTTATGTCAAACCTTAACTGGTGAGACTATTGCTATCTGTTTGAGTACCATATATATTGATTGATTAAGGAGATTTAACAAGAAGACCAAGTGGAATGGTTGAGTTATGAGAAATCACAAGGGTACTAGATCAGTTGGCACATTGGAAAAGTAATGAGTTGTTTATCTTTCAATGACCGAGCACCACTAAATTATCGAGGAACATAGTGTTGGCCAAGCAACAATATTTTGGTAATTATTGAAGATTGAGATCTCTGGCCGTCATAATTGATTTTATTGGGATATGTAAAGTTAATTAAGGATAAGCACATTTGATCCATACTATGTAAATGCATGAGTAACCATAATTAATGTAGGGATCAAAGATTTAATTATTGATTGCATTAGAGATGTAAAGCAAATCTAAAGATGGAAAGATCTGTTGGATCTGACCTAACCTAAGATCTACGATCTTGATTAAGTGTAAAAAGATGTATCTAACCTAGATGAAGAGGTGTAAGATAACCTCAGGAGGTTATTCATAATGTATGAAGAGTATGCAAGAGGATTGCATATTTAATTAACTGATTGGCATGATCTAGAAGAGAAGGTTGAACAAAGGAGCAGAGAACTGCAAGAGTGATTTCTTGAAGGATTTCCAAGTAGATCTGAATATTGAAATGAGAATGGAGGCCACTTAGTGAATTAGCATTAGAGTTGTATTGGATCTAGATTTGCAAAGTAAGTTGTATGTATCAGGTCACACCTGATGATTACTTTCTAACCATTGTATCAGTCAAAATCCTTTAACCAGGTTGACCTAACAGTCATTGTATAAATCCTTTAGCAAGGTGACATTCAAGTGGAATGTTTTAAGTCCTCTAACAATGCCACTGCTGACAGGGTGATTGAATCCTTTAACTAGGTCACATTTAGCAGTGTGTTTTGTAACCTTTAACAAGGTTGGCTCCTAACAAAGCTCACTTCAAAAGAGTGAAAAGTTGATAGCATGTTATTGGTGGTTTTTCCCATATTGGGTTTCCATATTAATTTCTACTGTCAACTTGTGTGAATGTTTATGTTGAGTTTCACTGTTAAGTCTTTACAAGATAATTACATCTGAACAGTAAATTGCATATGTATGTTATTGTTTTATGTTATTATTGCCGAGCAGATCTAAGTTGTTCAAATTGGTATTAATTTTTAATGGGCACATCTAGACCCGAGGATAACTGATTCACCCCCTCTTAGTTATTCTAAATTCATTCTAACAACACCAAGGCTCAGTTTGCAGTTATTCACCTTAGGGAATTTGCATCTACTTGGTGGGAAACAGAGAAAGAGAAATTGCACATTGACATAGCCACCTTGTCTTGGGAACTATTCCTAGAACTCTTTAGGGAATGATTTCTATCTGACCATTGGAGGCATGAGAGGGAAGAAGAATTTTATAATTTAAGGCAATTAACAATGTTAATTGATGATTATGAATGACGCTTCTTCGAACTCAAGCCTTATTTTTAATATAAGGATGATGAAGCCATGCTTACACAACAATTCCTTAGAGGACTCAATAGTCAATCTTTCATCCAAGTGCAGGTCTTCCAACCTCAGTCCATTAATGAAGCGGTCATTAAAGCTCATATTGTTGAGCAGAATGCAGCCTTAGGTTTGGGAGGGCAGATGAATAACCAAGTGGGCAATACCCCCCAATTTGGGTTAGGGTACAAAGGGAATCAGTATCTGGGAGCATCCGACCCTAAAAACTATCCTTCCTAATCTAAGGGCAGTCAAAACCCATAGAAAAATAAATTCTATTATAACAAAAAAATTAGTGGGTCTAAAACATGTACTAGCTGTTAGAAAATCCTTAAAAAAGTTTAAGCATTTGGTTGCTAGGAACATAATACATCTAATGATTGTACACCCTAACATTAAATATATTTTATTAAAAAAGGATGTTAGTGAAAAAAGGGTAGGGTGGATAACTAAAGTCATGGAGTATGATGAGAAAATCCATGTGACCAAGCTAGTTAGAGGCAAAGGCTTATGTGATCAGATGGCAGAATGAGAAGATCAAGTTAAAGCCACTAAAGAAGTCATCTTACCCCAAGGTAATTTTGTACTAATTAATGATTCAACATCCTGGTTATCAGATATGACCAGATTTTTGCATACTGGTTAATGTCCAATGAATCTTGACAAAGCCAAGAGAAGATACTTTAGATTACAATCTATTCCTTATGTTCTAATTGATGATACTCTTTATAGAAAGGATTTTTCTGGTATGCTTCTCAAATTCATAGATTATATGTATCAAAGAAAGATTCTATCTGAGTTCCATGATGGATCTTATGGAGGGTATTTTAGCCCCAAAACTATAGCATGAAAAATTCTAAGAGCTGGCTATTATTGGCCAAATTTATTTAAAGATGCTCATTCATGGACAAGAAGATGCCAAAAGTGTGCTATGTTTGCATGAAAATAGAGGTTGGCAGCATTACCATTGAAGCCAATCATTGTGGACCAGCCAATCAAAAAATGGGGAGTGGACTTCATAGGTCCAAAAAATCAAAATTCTAGTGCAGGACATAAGTGGATCCTAACTACTACAGACTATTTCACCAGATGGACTGAAGCTATTGCACTAAAGGAATCTAATCGAGCTATTGTTTTAAAGTTCTATGATGACATTGTAACAAGGTTTGGAGTCCCTCAATCAATAATCTCAGATAATGCCCTAGCTTTTGTTGGATCATCTATAATGTAGTGGGCTATCAAGAATGGCATTTACTTAAACACTTCTTCCAATTATTACCCACAAGGTAATGGTCTTGCAGAATCTACTAATAAGAACCTAATTAGGATCATCAAAAAGACTCTGCAAGAAAAAAAAAGGGATTGGCACTCTAAATTGAAGGCAGCCTTATGGCTGGATAAAATAACACCTAAATAGGTTATTGGGAATTCACCTTATGTCCTAGTTTATGGTAAAGAGGCTAGATTGCCTATTTCTATAGAATTTCCAGCTTTACAACTTGCTGATCAAATGTTACTATTTGAAGAGGTGGATCCTCTTAAACTAAGATATGCTAGATTGATGCAACTAGAGGAATAAAGGAAGAGGGCATTGGAAACTATGGAATTAGAGAAAGCACAGACCAAGAGGGCTTTTGATAAGAGAGCTGCATCCAGAGATTTCAAGGAGGGTGATCTAGTACTTAAGTGCGATGTGCTCAAGAGCAGGTCAGGGCAGCATGACAAATTTGACCATTTCTAGTTAGGCCCTTTTGTTATGACAGTGTGTAAGGAAAATAATGCTTATCAATTGACCACAACTGATGGGGAAGTTCTACAAATTTCAATTAATGGAATTCACCTCAAGGTTTTCTTTGAGGGTTAGGTTTAGTTTAGGTTTCATTTCAATAAGTGTTGTCCAAGCACTACATCTTTAGGTTGCCTGAGTCTAGATTAGATGCATTTTAATTTGAATAAAGGTTGCATCCATGGTTCTTGTTTTAGAACTTTGTTTCCCTAGGATAAGGTCTAAGGTCATGTCTAGCAGGTAGACATCTAGCAGAAGTCAACAAAATTGTTACCCTAAATTAAAACATCCATCAAAATAACCACAAATGGGAAAAAATTGCATATTTAGAAGATTCTAATTAATACTATCTTTTAGATATTATTAATTAACATTTCATCATTACATTAATTGTCAAAAGTTATCATTTGTGCTCTAAGAATTGATCACATTCCAGAATTTCAAAATTTAAAACTGATCAATTACATTGTGCATTCAAACTGAATGTACTATACAAGTGTCTTTTCATATTTCTTTTCATGTCAAGTAAAATAGTACATTGTAGAATAGAAGGTATGATAGAAGTATGGAGTAGGGGTCCCATGCATTGCCTTGTGGTTGGTTGCTTCCTGGTTTTCTGTCATGTCCTAGGTCTCCAAGTCCTGGTCTTCATCTTCATTTAGGTCTTTTAGGGTTTAACCTGCATCATGAGAGAAAAAAGGGGTGTTAGATCCACTTGGATCTAAGGAATGCATGGAACACAAAAAAAATACATTCAAATCTTCTAATACTACATATCAATCTGATGAAATCAATGTAACAAGAAAACATGCATTCACAATATCTGAAACATAGTATTAAAGGGACTTGTTCTAAAAATGAAACCTTTTGCTATTTATGATCGCTTTGATGGATGTTATTCTTGTATTTATAAACCAAATTTATGAATGGAAGGGATTTAGTATCCCTATCTGAGAAACCTTTTTCAAAATTTGATCAACCTGTTAATTCAGCAAACACAAATAAACCAATCAACATTCATGAATGAATGTCATCACCCACAAACATTAATTGGTTCATTTTATCTACTGACCTAATAGATTGATTGGTGATATGTGTGAAAAGGTGATCATATGACCAGGTGCAGATAGCAAGAGAAAATGCAGATGTAGGAAAGGATCCATGATACTATAGGAGACACATGAATAAGGAAGTATTCCTAATGAACTGGATTATGCAGAAAAAAGGATAAGATGTTCACTAACATCATGCAAATCAGAAATGAAGGCAATGTTGTTACAGTGAGTATAAAATGTAGGGAAGGCATAATAGTCATTTTGAAATTCAGTATTGAAATATGCATGCCTAGTTATCACCATTTTTATATTATGAGATATTGTTGTTGATTCTTATCAATTGAAGAAATCAAACAATACTATAATAGTTCATAACTTCAAAAGAAACCTGTGCTTATGTCCTTAATGCAAAATTTCAAGAGGTGTCTTTATACAAGGTATTTACACAGTTACATTGTATTCTAGTATAATGTTCATCGTGCATCCAATATAGGGCATACAGTCATAAAAATGGAGTATACATGTTTTTAGGGTTCTTGTTATGAAGATTATCCATGGGAGTCACAAGCCCATATTTGAACCCCATGGGTAGTGTCTTACATGCTGATAAAGAACAATGTATTTTCACACTAGAAGGAACAACACTTTTGCAGTGTTTTAACATGACATGTTTTGATATATTTTGCTCACAATCTCACCAGTGAATGTTGAATGTTGTTTATTTTATCCAATTGCTGCAGGGGAAAAAATTTATTTATTTTGAAAGACAAAATAATGAGAGAAAATTTCAGTTTGTAGAGATGGACATTTTTGTCCCCATGACAATATTGTTGTCTTTGAAAAAAATTAAGTTAAGTGCATTTGTATACAGATAAGATAGCCATGCAAGAGAACCTGAGTTCACATCAAATATACACCTGTTTGAGATCAACTTAATAGCTACGTGGGTATGTCTTTTTGTTGTTTCTATTGACATTAATAAAGCTTAGAGAGCAGTAATGAAGGAAATGACAAGTAAAAAACAAAAGCTAACTCTGAGTGTCGAGGGTTATAAAAGAAGTAATGAAATTACATGCTAGAGTTTTGAAGTAAGCAAACAACTACTACAACATACAGAGCATTAACATCAAAATACCGCAAGTTGCTGCCACAGATGTATTTTAATAACTCATAAAAATGAAGTTGTTTCAACTCACATTTATGCATTTGGAATGCATTTTAAATGCAGAAGTAACAAGAAAAGACCAGATGTAACTCATTTGAAGATAATAGGACAAGAAGACCAAGTTTGAGATGTAGATTAGAAGCCAAGTGTCGCGGGTCAATAGTAGGAGAGGTAAAACCCGAGATCTGTGTGTTTTAACAAAGAAAGTCGTGGCATCTCTGAGTATGATTTCACTATCAGTTGGGAACAAATTTGAAGCAATGGCTGAGATGCCTAGTTTGAAGTCCAAATCTCATGGACTCCTCTACACTTCTCAACCACAGCTTAGAGTCATTCCAAGCTAACAGTGGTTGTTTAAAAAACTACCAACTCCAAGTCTCAGTTTGAAGAAAGAGCAATGCCATATGTTATGGCTTCAAAAAACCATAGAACCTGAGCTCTGTAAGTTACCTCTGCAAGTATCCCACACATTTGAGGTCATGGGTCATAACTCACAGTTGACAGAGCCTGAGTTTTGAATCCCAAGTTCAAACCAAATAAACTCCAAAAACTCCAAACAGAATTCATAAAATGTGCCATATGTTATGGTAGAGCAAGATCAAACCCATGGTTTTCCACAGAGCTTGAGAAGCCCAAGCTTCTCCACATACTCCAGAAGAAAATGCAGTGCCAATTATTATGGCTTCCCAACTCTAGTTCAAACAAACATGGAGGCGCACAGAGAAGAAAACCCTAGATGCAAATGAAATTGATAAATAGTATGCATTGTGTTTTACCCAATTTTGGATTCCACTGACAAATGGAGTAAATGGTATGACAGTTTCTAGTGCATCAACATTCCCTCCACAGTACCATGACAAGAATTTTCATGCCACGAGGACAACATTACATATTTTTAGTGATCTGTTTAGGTTTGTTATGAGTTGTTCTCAAGCATTGAGCTCGAGCTATATCAACTTGTTTATACCATGGTTGGGTTCCATGGAGTCAGGGTTTGGTTCTTTGATGCTAACTTAGTGGAATTAGGGTTTCCTATGGTGTTAGGTTATGTTGGGGTTATATACCTTTTGAGGTTAAGTATTCAGGTTTATACATTTTTAATGTTATGTAATAAAGTTTGTAGGATATATAAAAAGATGTATTTTATTTACCAACTTTAGGGGGCTAAACTTAGGGCTTGATTTAGGGCACTTGTTAAGCCATATAGTTTAGTATTTTGATATTGTGGAGGGATTTTTGGGGGAAAATATTTTCAAAAATTAAGCCATCTGGGCTATATAATGGATCCTTGGCTTCATGTTAAGGGGTTCAAGATTGTAGAGAGAAGAACTTTTAGTGCATTTATTGTTCCTATAGCTACATTTTTATGATTTTGTATCAATTGTTGGTTCATGTTTGTGATATTGATTTTGTGCAAGAGGATGCTTGTATTCCTTGCCATTATTTTGAGATTCATTCATGTAACTACACACGGATTTTGAGAAGAATATAATTGATCCATTTTTCATACATCTTGTGGTGATCATTTGTTCAAATCCTATTCAATTTTTTGCATTCAAGTGTAATACATCTGTAGCATGGATTAGTGGATTGTATTGATTCCTATTCTAGATTACCGAATATAAGCCTTTTGAAGAATATGCATGTTGTTGATAGTAAGATTGCTATTTGTGGTTAAACCCTAGTAGTGACTTTCATTAGCATACGTATTGGATAGTGAGTGATATTGAAGAGATCATTAGGGTATGTTAAGTGAATGTGAGTTCTAGGCTTTGAGAGATCTAAATCTTATTTGGTGTATCACCTTCCAAGTTTTATTCATACAATCCTAGTTAGAGTTTCTCCCTTTCCTTTCCCAAAATCAGGAGAAGATAGTATAAAATTGATACCCAAATTCAATAGGAACCGGCCTAGAATCCAAAGACTCCTTCTCAATCATAGTCCACCTACAGCTAGAGAAGGTTTCCATTATTAGGATAGAATACCTATAAATCCCCAATGGCTGAGTTAGGGTGGTAATTCTAAACCTCAATAGTTCCAAGATGGAGAGTATAGTAATTTTGTTGTAAGATGATCAAATGCAATTAAAATATGATATAGACAATGTATGTGCAAGATAAGTTGTGTTGTGCAAAGAAGAAAGAATTCATAGTTGGTATGAAAAAAGATTAGCAAGATTCAGTGCTATCAAATGTAATTTTTATGCATATGCAGATCCAATTCATCATGGTGTCACCAAAGAATAGTAACAATGTATTGAAACACTGTTTATATCAAATGTAGATTGATCAAATGTTGTTGTAAACACTGGTGTCCAAGGACATTATGTATGTTCATAGCAGAGTTCTTCAAAGTAGGAGAGGATGCATGCAATTGTAAAGCTTATTTCTATCCAATGAATGTGATATGCAGATACAGGGGAAGGTGATTAAATTACAGTGATATCAAATGTTGCTATTAATGTGCATGTATAGATAAAATGAATAACAGTTACATCTATTTTGCAATGTTGTTATAAAAAGGTGTCAGATCAACAACAATGTTATCAAATTGCAAACTGATATGCAGAATCAGATGAATTGCTTCTTACAATCAAATGATAAGAAAATCAAATAATAGTACATATTCGAGAGAAGAAGGATAATAGAAATGTTGTTATAAATACATGTGAGTTCATAATAGTGATATTTACTTTGCAAAGTAATATGCATGCACATAGAAGATGGGTAAACAAACTATTCCTAAAAGACAAAAACATCAGTAATATTGTTATAGGCTAAACCAAGACATCGATAATGTTTTTATTTTTTTTCAAATGCAATATGCATATACAAAAAGAAGGTACATTTCAGTATCATCAAATGATGAAAATAGGCATATACATATATTAAATAGATAGAAGTGTTATTAAAGGGAAGATGCATTTTCATTAATAATGATGTTCAAAAGAAAATAATGCATTGTTTAAAAGTATCAAGCTATCTATTTCACAACAATGTTCATAGGTGTCATGAGTCCGAGCTCAAACCCTATGGATATCTTTCTTACTAGATTCAAAATTGCATATTTTACACTTATCACTATCATTTTTTGCAAAATGGGGACTAGATAATGGATAAGTTCACACAACATAGAGTGGTAATATGCAAGCACGGTGGTGGGTCACGGTCTTGATAGTGAAAGTAATAAAAAACACACAACATGATGTTCACGGTCGATAGTGGATAAAGACATGAAAAAATCCAAATCGACAACCATGCAAACACCCAACAAAGGAGTGACAAAATAATTATAACTGAAAGAAAAGACATATCACAAGCATCAGACATCAACATTAAGAACCTAAGCAGTCTAACCAGCAATAGAAACTTAACCAACAATGGTGTGTGCAAGTAAAGGGCTCGATTTGAGAAAAGATTCTAACAATGTTGAAAATGAAATAACCCAAATCATTGCAGTGAATCATGGAGACAAAGAAAAAGTAAAATCTTGTAACTCAAACATTTTGAAGCTATGAAATCAAATAGGAAAATCAATAGGGGACAAAGTGCAAAGATGAGGATAGAAGTTACCTATCTCTAAGTCAATAAAGATGAGAAATGATGATGTGGAGCCTGAGCTCCATAAATATGAGCATGAGTACTGTCATCCATTAATGCAAAGACCTAGATCATAAAAATCCTTTGGTTTTCAAATATCTTGAGCTCTCTATTTATAATAGAAAACTCTTGTTTGAGAGCCCTAAGTTCAAGCACGCACTCTAGTGCTAAACACATGTAAAGAGCCCAAGATCTTTTTGGTTACAAATGACCACTTCTAGTTGGAACTTGAGCTTCATGCTTGAAATGAATGCATACTCATAGTCACAGCCAAAGATGGAATGAGATCATAGATGAAAAATACTATATTCCATCCGAGAGAAGACATAGTTGAGTTTCAAAGCAACAAATCAACTCCCATTTCAAAGTTATGAACTCCAAATTAGCAAGCCAAGTACAGAGAAGAAAAAATAAGATAGAAAAAAATGCCATAATCTTAGGATGGGTGGTGCCATGGATTAGGGTTTCAAAGCCCTCACATTTTCCCCTAATGCGAATGCAATACAATGATCAAGAAAATCCAAGTTTTGATAAAATTTAGAATCCGCTGACAGGGGAGTAAATAAATTAAATACTATAGTCCATGACAGTCAGTTTCCAAGTGCCATGACAAAACATCGATAGCCTAGCCTGTGCCACAATATGGATATTTTTTTTATAGCATAGTATTGGTCATGTTGACCTAGGGTTATGCTATCAACATTAGTCTTAAGGCATGGGTTTGGGATTCAAGTATGGGTTTAGGGTTTATGTTATATGTTTTTAGTTATGGCTTGATTGGATATTTGCTGGTAATGTATTTAAAAGATGTATTTTTTAAATACCAACATTAGGGGCATGAATTATGCCTAACAGTTGGGGTTTCTAGCTGATTTGGAGGACTTTTGGAGGGCATTGGATTTTCAAAAATGGACTTGAGGGGGTATATATCTGGACTTGATAGTTAGTTTTAGTGGTTCATAATTTGGAGAAAAGGTGGTTTTGTGAACATATGTGTGCCTTTTGCATACATTTTGCAACCATAGGTTTAGTTTTGATGCAAGATTGTTTTCAAGTGAATGTAAATTATTCCTTGGCATGTTATGTATCTTAGCATGTAACCATTTGAATTTTTTGAAGAAAATGTTATAATAGTCCCAAAGGATAACTGAGAGGGGGGGGTGAATCAGTTATCAGTAAATTTAGTTCTTTAACTTTAGAATATAAACAAAGTAAATGCTTAATTAGATAACACAGTACACAACACACAATTTGATTATGGGGAAACCAAATGGTAAAAACCCCGGTGGGAATTAGTACCCACAATGAACTATACTTATTTATAGTAATCCCTGTTAGAAGATATCTCAACCTTGTTAGGAGTTGTACTTTACAATGCAATAAGTATAGTGACCTAGTTAAGGGTCGGACCCCATTAGGAGTCTTTTACAAATAACCCTGTTAGGGGTGGTAGACTCACTGTCCAAAAGCTCATTGCTTGATGGTGAAGGCTACAACATTCTATTTAATAGATATGCACTATATCTGATGGTGAACTTTAGAGTAGACATGTTGTCCTGATTAGTTCTAGTGTATTTCAATCTTTCACTTCTTCTTCACATAGACTCTTGATGAATGAACCAACTCTGATAATCTGCTCTGTACATCTTTCTTCACTTTTCGTATCATTCACACTTAGCATGTCATATTTGAATTTATATAAGTATCTTACTCAAAGTATGATATCATGGGACCTATAAGAAAACTCTTCATAAAATCCTTGTCAGCTCTACTAAGGACACAAGAATTATTACAACTATGCAAGTATAAACTGAATAGACGTGACGCTTCACTAAGTCAGCCTCACCAATTTAACTCTAACTTTACAATCTTCTTGAAACATGTTTGGTGCCTTTGGATTAATATCATCAACTCATAAATAATCATGAATATACACATGCATATATAGAAGATAGGTGAAACTCAAGAAACACATGATATGCATCGGCCCTAAATAGTTGCACTTCCAGAACTGTAACTACCAATAACAGAATTACATAACTTTACTAAAAAATTATATCTAGGTCTACGTGTATGAACATAACATAATAAACATGTCAAGAACATGTATCTATCCATGCAAGTCTTCATATCATCATTCTGATAAGTACATACAAAATTACTACTGTGTATTATATGTTGTCATCAATGAAAAACATACAATCAAACAACTGCTCAAAATAAAATCTCCAACAATCTCCCTCTTTGACATTGATGGCAACATATGATATAAAAAACATCCTCTATTCATGGTGTCCTCTTTCTTTTACATTCTTCTCAATATCCTCATCAAAGATTTCTCTAAACTGTTGCAGTTCCTCTATCTGTGTTTTTGTTCCATGTATATACTCCCCCAGAATATATTCTCCCCCTTAGTACATAATCCCCCTTACTATATACTCCCCTTTGACATCAATGGAAAATGGAGACATAGATCTTTAGGTACAAGTACTACTCCAAAAGTAGAGTAGTCAACCATTCATCAGTCACTTAATGACAGATGTCTTTGCTGCTTCTTCTAAACAGACTTAGGAGAGGGAATTACTCCCAACTTCTCCCTGAGATACTCAAAAGTATCCTTTGATAAAGGCTTTGTGAAAATATATGCCAACTATTCTTTTGTGTTCACGTAGTCCAATTTAACTTCTTTGTCTGCAACTTTTTCTCTTAAGAAATGGTACTTGATCTCTCTGTGTTTTGTCTTTGCGTGCATCACAGGGTTCTTAGACTTGTTGATAGTGCTAGTATTATCACAATGAATAACAATAGGATAATCGACATGAATGCCAAAGTCTTTAACCATTTTCTTGATCCAAACCATGGTTGAACAATTTAGTGCTGCTGCAACATATTCAACTTCTGCTGTTGACTGAGAAATACAGTCCTTCTTCTTGTTTATCCAAGAAACCAACCTATCTCCAAGGAATACTACTCCTCCTGAAGTTCTCTTCCTATCATCAATACAACCTGCCTAATCTACATCTGTATACACATGAAGCTTTACATTCTCTGATTTAGGATACCATAAACCATAGTCTATAGTTCCCTTTAGATATTTGAATATCCTCTTGATTTCCATTACGTGACTCTGATTGGGTTCAGCTACAAATCTTCCAACAATGCCAACTACATTAGATATGTCAGGTCTAGATTGAGTTAGATAAATGAGTTTACCAATCATAGATTTGTACAATGTTTTATCAACTACTGTGGAATCATCATCCTTTGAAAGATTTCTTCCAATTATCATGGGAGTGCATACTAGCATACAGTCTTTCATCTGGAAGGTCTTCAATATTTCCTTCACATATTTTGACTAATTAATGAATATACCTTTATCTGTTTGTTTTACATTTAGTCCTAAAAAGTATTTTATAGGACTAATCATACTCAATTTGAATTCATTCTGCATTTCTTTTGCAAATTTTGTACTGAGCTTAGCATTACCTCCAAAGATAATGTCATCAACAAATATGGCAACTAATAGTAATCCATCAAGTGTCTCCCTTGTGAATAGGTTATAATCTACTACTCCATTCTTGAATCCAATCTTGGTAAGATAACCATCAAGTCTCTCATACCAAGCTCTTGGGGCCTGTTTAAGACAATAGAGTGCTTTCTTCAATTTGCATACCATGTCTGGTTCATCTGAAAGACTAAATCCTTCAGGCTGTTCAATGTAGACTTCTTCATTCAAATCACCATTCAAAAAGCTGATTTTACATCCTTTTGATAAAATTTAAAGTCTTTGAATGTTGCGTATGCCAAAAACAATTTAATGGCTTCTAGTCTACTCACAGGGGAAAATGTATCAGTGTAGTCTATTCCTTCTCTCTGCGCATATCCCTTGCATACCAATCTTTCTTTGTTTCTTACTACTATACCATCTCCATTCATCTTGTTTCTAAATACCCACTTTGTTCCAATCACATTTGTGTCACTGGGTCTAGGGACCAATTCACATGTATCATTTTTAATTATCTGATTTAATTCTTCTTTCATTGCATTCTTCCAATCAGAATCATTACAAGCATCTTCAACGCTTAAAGTTTCAATCTGTGAAAGTAAACATACCTCTTCATCCATTGCTAGATCTTTTGCTTTAGATCTGGTCAAAACACTGTTTCTCTGATCTCCAATGATGTCATCTTTAGAGTGGTATCTAGATGTGAATTTTGGAACCTTAGGTGTGTCTTCTTCTTCTGTAATATGTAATTCTTCTCTGCTTGATTCAAGGTCATTGCATGAGACATCAATGCAATCAAAAATTTCTTCAATAACAGTATCCTTGTTGCTAGGTCTAGGTTCATCTTCAATCATAGGTGTATATTCATAGTACCTCTCTTGAAACATAAACCTTTCATCAATCTTAACATGTATGCTTTCAATTATATTCTTTAATCTCAAATTGAAACATCTATATGCTTTTCTTTTAGTAGAATAACCAAGGAAAATACCTTCATCACTTATGGCATCAAACTTACCAACACCATCATCTCTCTTGATATAGCTCTTGCTGCCAAATATTCTAAAATACTTTACTGTAGGTACATTACCAAACTAAAGTTCATAGGATTTCTTATCTGCGCCTAGCCTCAATTGAGTTATGTTGATAGTATACACTACTGTATTCACTGCATCTCTCCAGTAGGTGTGCACAACTTTTCCTTCAATCATCATAGTGCGCACTATATCAAGTATGATCCTATTCCTCCTTTCTACAATCCCATTCTTCTGAGGGGTTCTAGGTGCACTCAACTATCTTTTAATACCATTTTCTTCATAATAATCATAAAACTGATCAGAGGTGAACTATCCTCCTTTGTCTGATCTCAGACATTTTAGTTTCAATCTGAAATCATTCTCAACTTTAGCTTTGAATATTTTAAACTTCTCAAAGGCTTCAAACTTCTCATTTAATAATGAAACCCACATCATCCTAGAAAAATCATCAACAAACAAAATAAAATACCTTTATCCATAGTATGATCTTGTTTGGGTAGGACCACACAAATTTGTATGCACTAGGTCTAATTTGTTCTCAGCTGAGTTTTGCTTGCTTCTGAAGGAATTCCTTACATGCTTTCCCATAACACATTCCCTTCATACTGTGTCTACTGGTCTTGCAATAATTGGTAGGTCTCTAACTGCCTTGACATTACTGATCTTTACTATGTTATCAAAATTGATATGACATAGTCTCTTGTGCCATAGCCAACTGTCATCCACCTTTGCAACAAAACAACTTACATAAGAATTGAGCTAAAAAAAATTACCTTTAGTTTTAGAGCTTGATGCAATCATGTCTCTATCCTTGTTGTACATGATGCACTTGTTTTCTTTGAGCTCCAAATGATAACCCTTGTCAAGTAGTTTTCCATCACTCAGCAAGTTATGATGTGATCCATCAACATATAGAACATCACCTGTCTTGTTCTTTCCATCCAAAGTGATAGAACCTCTGCCTATGATAGGTTTAGGAGTGTTGTCTCCAAATCTAACCATACCACCTTTTTATTTTTCTAACTAAACAAATCTATCTTTGTCACCTTTCATATGATGGGAGCATCCACTGTCAATGATCCAATCAGTTTTGATGTATGCTTTGGAAATTAGGGCTAGCTCTTGTTCTTCCTTTTCATCTTCAATGTCCATTTCCTCAAACAACTTTTCCATGTCTCTAACGGAAATGAATCCAATTTCATCTTCTCCTAAATCTTCATCAGTTACACCTTCTTTAGCATGATAACATTCCTTTTTATATTTAGGTTTGTAATCAGATCTGAACCTCTTGACTCTTGTGGGACACTTAGATGCAAAGTGACCAATCTTGTTACATGTAAAAAATTTGAATGGAAGTTGTCCTTCATATTTTAATTTACCTTTCTTTTCTCTTCTAGCAATCATAGCAATGATTTCTTCTAGTTCTTCATCAACTTCTTCTTTCTCATTATGACTGGAGATGTCTAAGGATTTCTTACCATGGACCGAGGCTTTGAAAGTTGTTTCACTTTTAGGTTCAGTCTTTAATCTTGATATCTCAAATGTAGAGATTTTTCTGATTAAGGTCTCTCTCTTGAAGTCTTGTGAGAATTGCATGGTTTCCTCTAGAATACTTATCTTGTTTTCATAGTCTGATGTTAATGTAGTTAGAAACTTGTCCATTATATCTTCTTTTGATATTTCTCCACCATTGTTTCTGATTCCAGAGACTGCTTCATTTATTCTATGATTGTAAGCTCTAATGTTCTCTTCAGGTAACATCTCAAGACTATTTTATTTATTTTTCCATGTCTTCCTACGTGCATTCTTTGCTTGAATATCTCCTTCAAACATATCTTCTAAATACTTCCATATGGTATATGCTCTGTCAATTTTCTTGATCTTAGAAAATTCACTGTCAAATAAGGCACTGATTAGGGCTTCTTTAGCAATTGCATTATGTGTAAATATATCCTTTTGTCTGTTAGTAGCATCACCCTTTGCAAGGTCTTTCAGAGATGGAATTACAACCTCTTGTTTAGCAATTTCAAAGATCTCAAAGCAAACAAACTGTAGATGTGTTATCATTTTGTTTTTCCAATCTAGATAATTTTCTCCATCAAACTTAGGGCTTTCTTTTCTGAAGTAAGATATCTTATCTACCTTAAGTTGTTAGGCTTCTTCTCCAAGGCACTTGGCTCTGATACCAATTGTTATAATATTCCCAAAGGATAACTGAGAGGGGGGGGGGTGAATCAATTATCAGTAACTTTAGTTCTTTAACTTCATAATATAAACAAAGTAAATGCTTAATCAGATAACATAGTACACAACACACAATTTGATTACGGGGAAACCAAATGGTTAAAACCCCGTTGGGAATTAGTACCCACAATGAACTATACTTGTTTATAGTAATCCCTATTAGAAGATTTCTCAACCCTATTAGGAGTTTTACTTTACAATGCAATAAGTATAGTGACCTGGTTAAGGGTCAGGAGTCTTTTACAAATAACCCTATTAGGGGTGGTGGACTCACTGTCCAAAAGCTCACTGCTTGATGGTGAAGGCTACAACCTTCTGTATAACAGATATGCACTATATCTGATGATGAACTATAGAGTAGACCTGCTGTCTTGATCAGTTCTAGTGTATTTCAATCTTTCACTTCTTCTTCACATAGACTCTTAATGAATCAACCAACTCTGATAATCTGCTTTGTACATATTTCTTCACTTTTAATGTCATTCACACTTAGTGTGTCATCTTTGACTTTCTATGAGTATCTTCCTCAAAGTATGAGATCATGGGACCTGTAAGACAACTCTTGATAACATCCTTGTCGGCTCTACTAAGCACACAAGTATTATTACAAATGCGCAAGTGTAAACTAAATAGATGCGATGCTTCACTAAGTCGGCCTCACCAATTTAACTCTAACTTTGCAATCTTCTTGAAACACGTTTAGCGCCTTTGGATTAATATCATCAACTCATAACTAATCATGAATATACACATGCATATACAGAAGATAGGTGTAACTCAAGAAAAATGTGATATACGTCGGCCCTAAACAATTACACTTCCAGAACTGTAACTGCTAATAACAGAATTACATAACTTTACTAAAACATCATATATGGGTCTGCGTGTATGAACATAACATAATAAACATGTCAACAACATGTATCTATCCATGTAAGTCTTCATATCATCATTCTGATAAGTATATATTGAATTACTACTGTGTATTATATGTTGTCATTAATGACAAACATACAATCAAACAACTGCTCAGAATCAAATCTCCAACAAAAAATAAAGCAAGTTCCTCATTATTCAGATATTTTCTAAGTTTTGATATCAATCCTTTTCAACTTTTTTGCGTTTAAGTGTAATGTGTTTTATAGCATACATAAATGAATTAATTTAATTCCTTCTCTAAGTTGAAAAAATACAACCTTTTGCAAAATTTGTATGTTTGTTGGTAGATTATCATTGCTTTTGGTGCAAATCCTAATAGTGGGTTTTTTGGTCAACCTATATGTTGAATAGTGAATGTTTATTGCAAATATCAATAGTGTGTGTCTTGTGGATGCTGGTTTGAATTTTTGATTAGTCTGAATCTAGTTTGGTGTTTCACCCCACTTTATTTATTTAGTTTTTCAGTTATCCTTTTCTCTTTTTCCCAATTAAAGAATAAGTCATAGGTGATATTCCAAATCCAATAGGAACTAGCCTAGAATCTAGAGATTCCTTCTTAATCAAAGTCCACCCACAACTCAGGAAGGTTTCCATTGTTACCATGAGATATTAGTATGTCGTAATGCCTGAGTTAGGGTGATATTTCAAGGCCTTAACAATAACACATTAATATATTTATTATATCTTTATGTTGATATTTTGGTAAAGATTTCTTCAGATGGGCATAAGGATCTTCTATTACAACTCCCCCTGAGCTGAAGCCATTAAGTTAATTATTAGAGGAGATCTCTACACTTGAGCAAACTGTAGTATCATATTTTTACACACCCCCACTTCGCTTTTCTTCTAAATATCCTACATATTATTTTATATATCTTCTAGATCAATATTCTTCTTAGGTTCATTTATTATTACTAGCTTTTCCTTTTTGGAATTATCGCTTCTACAAAATTGAGCAATGTGTCAAATGTTATTGCAATTGAAGCATTTATCATTTATCTATCCTATATTTCTCCCAGTCATTCCAGATCTTAATTGATCAACTTTGCATCCAAAACTATTTCATCTATGGCAATAACCGTAGAAAGATATATTTCTTCTACTATTATAACCATTCATAATTTGACTTCTAAATTGGCTAGCTCTATGAGTTAATCTTTTTAAAATAAAGTACAGAATGAAGAATGAATTAGCATTTTGATTCATTTTATATTTACATTCTGTAGGTTAATTTCCAAATCCATTCCATGAAAAATAATAGTCATTGATTTAAAATTTATACTGTTGAGCATTAGATTGCTTAACTAGTGGTTTTCTCAATTGAATTATTTGATTCTCTAATCTCTTTCCTTTGTTCATTTCTCTAGTAGGTTAACAAATTTGTGTCTTCTCTAGAGGATGAAATTAACCTTTTTATTTGGCCATGAAACATGATAATTCACAATTTTTGAACCCTAATCCACCTTTTTTTCTAATTTTTTTTAAATTTTTTTAGAGCTTTCTTTTTTGTCAACATCTCATCAAACTTAACAATACTCTGTCTAAACTTATCTTCTTGAAACCTTGTTTTCTCCAAATATGATCTCAATTTCACCACCTATTATTATTTTTTTTACATTCATTTATCTCACCTTTAATTAAATCATTTAGACATTTCTCAATTTCTCTATGCTCTTCACCCTATAACTTCAAACCAACGGTCTTTTCATTTTCTTATTTTAACTCCTCCCTAACCTCCTTCTATCTTTATTTTAACTTTTTTACATGTTCCCTTTTTTTTTATGCACTCATTTAGTTCTTTTATATTTCCTTTCAAATATTTATTTTCACTTTCAACACTAAGAGGTTCTTAAAGAGCATCTTATAGTTATTCATACATATTACTTTCTTTAGAAACTTTCTCTGGAGTATACCTTTCCTCAGAAGTTATCTTCTCAAGCTCCAAGATTACCCATAAGTAGTTAACATAAACAAGAGATCATGATCTATTACAAATTATTGAATACCTAGAATACTTAGATAATGGTGAATCAATATTATCTAAATAATGAAAAATTTATTACTTTGCAGATTCATATTATTTATTTTAATCCATCAAAAGAATTATTTCATGGTATTTTCCCTGGTTTATTTCTTTTGTTGCCTCTTTGCTAGGATTTTTGTTGTTTGGTTGTTGTTGGGGTAATGTCTTTGTTCTTTTTTGAAGCTTTCTTTTGTAAGTGTTCCCTTTTTGTTTCCAATCTATAGTCCCTTTTTTATAAATAGGGTTTCAGGTTGCTTCAAAACTTGTCAGTTTCTTAATGAAAAGCCAATATAGAAAATGATATAGAGATAATATCCACAAAAACCTACACAAAGAGACACCAATTTTTTTAACATAGAAATGCATGAGGGAAAAACCACATAGCGGGTTAAATCTCAATATATTAGAACTAGTTATCGTATATTATAAAATATGCTTACTTCAAAGCTCACTTCTAAAGGGGTCATAGGTAAAGGGCTCATTACCCATAAAGTAAAATAATATAAAATGAGATTGAAGTGTTATAATTTTATCTTTCACATACATGAAATATAATTTCATTGAAGCTCAATATACTAACTTGATAGGTTATTTTACTATTCTCGCATTCAGTACTTAAATCAGATCACACCTTCACACACACCACATCTCATCATCTCAAGATCTCATTATGGCATTCTCAGTTGCCACCACATTCTTTATATATGTATATATACTTAGCTTCTAACAAATTTTTACTTTAAACATTTCATTCAAAATTGAGTCAACTCTCAAAATAAATCATATGATTCATTTAGATAAGTCAACATAGGTATAGTAAATATTGATGCAAGTTAGAGACCACACACTATAACAAATGCTTAACATTTCCTGAAAACCACAAGGCAAAATAAAGACTTTTGACAAGTCGTGGCTATCTTGAAAAAAAAAATTATGTACAGAAGGAAACAATGAAACTACAAAGTAAAACTTATGAACCATATATCTTTCATACCATGGAATCACACCACATGAAATATTGAATTTAATTACTACTAACATCCATAAACATACTATAAAAAAAACAATATCTGTAGCTATGGTGGAATGCATGCCAAAAAAAAAGGCAAAAAAATATAGATTTGTTGAAATAGACACAACATAAGAACAATTCTATATATATTCGAAACATATAAGTCAACAAACGAATTTTTATCAAGAAGAAGGATGTTGACATAAATGAATTTTTTTTAATAACTATGCACAATATTCTCTTTCTCATATCACCAACAAAATCATCAATATCAAACTCTAACACCATCTCCTCCCCAAGTGGATGATTTGAGATCATTAGAATTCCGACCTACCTTTTATAGAAAAAAACACTAAATTTGAGACAAAAATTCCTTAGTTTAACACATGTATGGATATTGATTAATCCTCTATAAAATTTAAATTCAATTCAACCTAAAGAGTAACTCTTATCTACTTGATATTTTAAAGCTTGATAGAGGTGTACAAAAAAGAATCGAGACTCGTAAGAAATCTACGTCACACTTTTCTAAAAGGGGTCTAGGTTTCCAACCTCCCTCTTTGTCAACGTCCCATCCCCACTTCTCCAATAAATTTATAAATTCTTCTCAAAATTTCTGATCACAACAAGAGAAAAAAATGTTTGAGATTTTCAAAGCTAACTTAATCACTCTTCCTTCGCAAAAAACCAAAAAAAAAAGTTAAACAAAGAGAAATACAAACCTTTTATTTGTATGTAACATCAAATTGTTTTGTTATATAATAATGAACGTCATGATTTGTATTGTAAAATTTAACAATTCGTTAATTATAGTATAATTAAAATGAGAAATAACAATTAATGACATATTTGTCATGATAATTCTAAATAACATCTAAGATTTTATTATGTTGATCCTCACTATGTGAAATAGCTAGCTTTCTAATTTTGTCAAAAGTGAAGTGTTTAAATAAAAGACCATTTTCTTCTTTAGATATTAATTACGGAATGCAATATAAAATTCCTTCATCAATAGTCCTCACATCAACTCAAAGATCTTCCTTGGATAATAGATTGGGAAAAAGTCTAACTACCTCCTCTTGAATTTTTGTTTCTTCTAAATGCAGGTCCCCTTGAGACATTTTTTTGAAAAATAATGTTATAACATATTTCCTTATTTAACCGACATATGGAAAAAATTTCAATTTTGATCCCCAGCTCTAAGCTAGAGTTCTCTAGATTTCTATGTCAAAATAATTTCCTCTCCTTTAGAACACCTCTTCTAGCTCATTTTAAACATATTTCTTTACATCATATAATTTATTGTAAGACCACGTTTGATAATATTTTCATTTTATGACCCGGAGTTACTATTGATGGGAAGCTTTAACTATAAAAACTCTTTTTAAAGTGAAATTTATTCCAATGAATTATTTTTCTTTTGAGAAAACACAAATTCTTACATAATTCAAGCACTCAATAACCAAAAATATAATGAGCATTATCTTACCTATATTTCAAAAGAAGTAAAACGGTAGGATCCCAAAACAACACATGATCAAATTTGAAATGTGACTCTTATTTGTACCCGGGAAATGTAGCTGAAACTATTACTTGGATTAGATGATGGTATGCTAGTTAGAAGAATAATGTTTAAAACATTTGTACCAAATTAAATAATACAAATTGTATGTATTAAGAATATATCTAATTTTTCTAAAATTTGTATAAAATATCTCCTTCTATTGGTCCACATGATGTTCCTATTAAGAACCATACAACCCAATATTATTCACAAAATAAATAAAAAGAAAATTGTACAGCGTTGTATGGGGAATGATACCTCCTTGTTTATCATGAATTAGTAATAAAGAGTTAATGTGCCCCCTAAAATAGTCATCTCATTCTAAAGGCTTTCTAAAAAACATAAATAGGAAATCCTATGATATTTTTTCCCTTTCATTAGAGTTAGGACCATAAACATTGATCAGATATGAGATATTCTGAAAATACTATACTTTATTATCCAATCAATTAGCTTTCTAACTAAAGAGTTCCAATTTTACTTTGTGATAATTAAATAAAACTACATCCCACTATAGGTTCCTTAAGGAATTGAAATCACTCCTCATACTTTCTACCCTTTAAACATTAATGGGCCCTGTGAAATGGAACATTTTATTCTAAGTAATAATATTAAAAAAATAGGCCACTGTAATCAATATGTGCTTTAATAAAGACTATCTTTTTATGAGAATTCATAACCATAATATTCCATGTCATAAAATTCATTATAATTTTAGAGATCAATTAGGTCACCTTGATTTTAAAGTGTTATGCAATATTTCTTCCATAGGCACCTCTTGAAATTTTGCAGTCTTAACATTTTCATCAAGTGTAGTTTGAATACTTCCAAAAACACCTTCATTAGTCCTTTGACTATTAGGTGGATGACCTCTACATTTTTTGGAAGGAGACAAAATATTTGGAGATGAGGTTACAAGTTCTTTCTAGGGAATGAACAAGGTTTTATTGAAATAATAACAATGATTATCCTTTGCACCCACCTTACCTTGTACTCCCAAATTCTAATCTTGGGTATCAATTGTAAACTGTTGTTCAAAGCTCTTTGATCTATTATAAAGGTAACCTGATTAGAATAAAAATAGTAAGCTCTATTTTCCTTTTCTTCAATTAGATTTGTAATAACCTATGAATCTAAATAATATATCTAATGAGAACTTATTATATGGTGATTACTCATATAAATAAAACCTTTACCCAATTGTTTGGTTTTGATAATTTAGGAGATATAATACTTAAATCTCCACTAGCATTTAGATTTTGATTGATAGTTGTCTAAGCTTTAATGTTAGCGAGGGCTTCATACTAAGAAACTTGTAATTAATTTATTATAGTTTTTTTTATTCTCATCCTTATTTCTTTTTAAAAAAATTCTGGAAATAAAGAGATTTGTGGCTCATGATGACAAAGCTTATGCAATGATAACATGTCTAAAGAATGTATAGAAGATTTATTTTGCATAAGAGGAAAATATTGAAAATGATCCACCTTCCTTATTAGAAGTAAATTCTTATAGATAAAGACACGTCATTTATAATAGAGGGTTTAATAAATTTTATTCATAATATCAATGGATAAAGTTTGATTTTCCTTCACTTTCTTACAATCCAAGAACTCAATCGATTCATTTAACTATTGCAATGGACTTTAAGAATGACATTCTAGAGGAATATCTGTAATACCCACTCATGTTTTTCTTTGTATTTTGTGATGCCGTACTCTTTTAGGCATTGGTTTCAGTTGATTGGCCGAATTCTTTTAGGCTACTTTCATGAGAGCTACTATTCTTTCAGTTGATGGTGATTATTGGTTTTGATGTTATGGATATTATCATGATGTGATGATTTATGTTTTGATTATGTTGTACTTACCCCATACTTTCATGTGTATGGTTATCATGTTTATGTATCTGATTGCATGTTGTTATGGTAGAGGATAGAGACGTAGTTACTTGCTTTGGTGAGATCCACACATTCGATCGATCCCTATCATTGGTTGTGATATTATATTATGTATGTACATGCATGTTATTTTGATGACAGGATTGCATGTACAGGGCATTGTCTTTCCTGAATTGGAAGGAGTGAGTGTGCCCATAAATATTCATCTCAATGGTAAAGAGGGGAGGTAACATATAGATCCAAAACCCTAACCTAAGTCTAATCATCCTAATGTTGGATGAGTTTCAGTATGACTACCCTATCCGGATTTGTCTAGGTTGATAGAATTCGTATACCCTCTTCCTTGAGTATGTGTGTTTTTATGTGATTTCTTTCAGGTGATTTATTGTGTATTGAGTGATTTCCTATGCTTAATGATTTAATGGATTATAGTTGAATTAATTATTTAATTATATCCTATGATTATTTGAAATATTTGAATATTTTGATTTGATTAAGTATTTAATTGAAAGTATAGTAAATGTGCTTTTATGATTAATTAAATAATTAAATATTTGGTTGTATGTAATATTGTGACATAAATATTTAATCTATTTAATTTAATATTTTATTAATTACATGTGCATGAATGTGTTGAAAAAGTATTTTCAAATTCAAATATCTCAACTTGATATTGGAGTCAAAGTTGAGTTGTGGCAATAAAGAATATTTTAATTATTTAATTTGGATTTACTTTCAATTTTGAGTTGAGTTATTTTAGGGATTGAACGGGGAGTTGTCATGAGGGGTTGCACAATTAGGGGAAGTTGATTCTCTTTAGGATAATTCTCCTCTCTTTTCCCTCACAACAGGTTTTTGGATTTGGAGAGCTCTTGGTGATTTGGGGATTTTTGAAGGATTGTGGATTGTTGTGGTTTCTTGTTGCTTTGAAGATTTTGGGACTTTTCTTGCTTGTGTGTGTGCTTGGATCTTCATAGTTGCAAGATCTATGGTTGAATTGTGCTTGAAGGGTTTCAGATTTGCTTCCATCTTCCAAGCTACATTCCTCTATTTCTAGCATTGGAGTCAAGGTAGGCTTCGTTTGCTATGCATGGTTTCAATTTTGTAGATCTAAGGTTTTTTATGTAGATTAAGTGCATGTTCATTATTTTGGCTTTTAAATGGCTTATTGTTGTTTTTATGTTTTCAGGTGTTCATTAAAACCCTAGATCTGAATTTCTTTCATTCTATGTATTCTTAGAATCATAGGGTTATGCTGTCAAAATTTTGAGAAGAAATTCTCTCAAGATCTCTTAGAAAATGAAAAAATTAATCCTTTGTATAGTTTAAACTATAGAGAAAATTAAATTTATTGTTGTAATGGTTTCGATATTTTTGGGTGTTTATGAGAATCATAGATCTATCATTTTCATGTTTAAATATTTCTTAGCATAGTACCCTTATGCTGTCAAAATTTTGTGAATAGATCTCTCATTAATCTCCTAGAAATTGAAAAATTAAACCCTCTCTATAGTCCTAACTATAGAAAAATTAAGATGAATAAATCCCTTGTATTTCATTGAAAAAAAAAATTATATTAGTTGTAAAAATACAACTCTCTGTATTTGATACAGACTGGTGGAAGAAAGTTTTTAAAAAAATTCAATCCACTTTTTGGGATTTTCCGTTTTCGTAAATTTACAAATAAAACAAAAATAATTACTATGCTACTTCTGTCTTTTCTCAAAAGACAAATAATTTATTGGAATAAAGTTCACTTTAAAAAGTTTTTTTATAGTTAAAGCTTCCCATCAATAGTAACTAGGGGTCATAAAGTGAAAATATTATCAAACATGGTCTTACAATAAATTGTATGATGCAAAGAAATATGTTTAAAATGAGCTAGAAGAGGTTTTCTAAAGGAGAGGAAATTATTTTGACATAGAAATCTAGAGAACTCTAGCTTAGAGTTGGAGATCAAAATTGAAATTTTTTCCATATGTCGGTTAAATAATGATGCAGGAGCTTCAGAGGGTCATAACTTTTGACTCGGATGTGGGTTTTGGCTGAAATTTTACAAGCAGATTCGTGAGCTAGAGTTGATGGCAATTCCAACTCAGCTATCATTGTTGGTGGCCGTTTCTACCATTTTTTGGGAGCCTGAAATTTCATCTTGACCTCCAAAATTGGCTTTTTCTTTTTCTTTCCAGTTTTTTGAGTTTTGTTTTTGTAATAAATCCAAAATCATGTTTCTGATTTTGTGGATTAGCTAGCAATTTGACTTGCCTTAGTTGGGAGCTTTTCTTGGGAAAAATCGAGATTCATAGGATTAGTTTTAAAAATTACCAAAAATGGAAAAATCAATTTTTCCTTAAAACCTGCCAAATATTGTAATTTTCAGAATTGTATTAAGTAGGTGTTTTATTTCATTGTGCAAGCATAGTAAGTTGGAGAAGTTAATGAAGAATTCAAATTTTGAAGGATTTTGTTGTGTATCTTCTGAAAAGTTTTTGTTAATTATATTTTGGGGTACATCATTTGGTATCAGTACAGGATGATGGTAGGAAGAAGAAAAGGAAGAGGTATAGGTTTTACCTAGACGTAGAGAGATATGATAAGCTTGCAAAGACAAGTAGCAGAACTCATGAACCGATTGGAAAATGATAGATTACAAAGAGAAGAAGATGAATCTGATGGAGAAGCAAACCAAGGAGCTAAAGGAATAGAAGAAGGACAAGAAGAAGAAGTGAGCTTTGAAGAGAGGCTTCTTAGAGTCTTGGAGGGAAAAAATGAAGTGATCAAGGTTGATGTTTCAAACTATTCAGGTAGTCTTAAGCTAGAGGAAGTGATAGATTGGTTAAATGAGATGAGGAAGTTTTTTGAATGGAAGTCTATGATAGAAGAAAACAAGATGAAGTTCATATGCACCGAGTTAAAGGGACATGCGATGATCTGGTGGGATCATCTCCAAAATGAAAGAACAAAGAAAGGGAAGGATAAAATCAAGAAATAGAGAAAAATTCTTACCGGTGGATTATGCTCAAACACTCTTTTGAAGGTTTCAGAATTTGAAACAGAACTTATCTTCTATGCAAGATTATACAAATGGGTTTTATAAGTTGTCCATCTATATAGATCATCAAGAAAGTAATGAACAAATGGCTGAAAGGTATCTAAATGGTCTGTAATACACTATTCAGGATGAGCTAAGCATGCATCAAATCAACTGTATGAAGGATGCCTATCAGTTGGCTCGAAAGGCTAAAGAAAAACAAACTAGGTAGTACAATCAGAGGAATAGAGGAGGATGAAGAGGTACATCAACCCCATTTTGAGGATGCTCAAGTTCCAGTCAAGGGAGTGATAAACAAGAAGAAACCCATTCAAATCCATGGAATCAACAAAGAGGAAGGGGGTTACAACATGGAAGAGGCTACGGTAATGGAAGAGGATGGGAAGGCCAGAGCAGACCATTCACTCGTTTTAGATGTGGAGAAGAAGGACACAGGGCCTTCGAGTGTTCAAATTTTAACATGCAAGATGGAAATCAAGGAGGGCCATCAAGAGTGAACCTAGCCCAGGTTGACAATGAAGGATCAGAACAAGAAGTGTCTCTGGATATCGCAGAAAGTCTCATGATGAGGAGGACAATGATTATTCCAGCAAAGGAAGATATAGAGGAGAAAGGCACTGATGATTCATGGCTCAGAACTAGCATATTCCAAACAAGGTGTACCTCAGGTGGAAGGTATGTCAAGTAATTGTTGATGGAGGCAGTTGTGAGAACATGGTTTCTAAATTAATGGTGGAGAAACTAAACCTCCTGTGTGAAAAGCACCCTCGTCCCTATCTGGTAGCATGGTTCAAAAAGGGGAATGAAGTTACATTAGACAAGAGGTGTCTAGTTAAATTTTACATAGAAAAGGTCTACAAGGATGAGTTATGGTGTGATGTGATTCCAATGGATGTATGCCATGTCCTATTAGGTTGCCCCTGGCAGTATGATAGAAAGGTTATTAATAATGGAGACAAGAATACTTACACCTTCTAGAAGGATGGATCTAAGGTAATCCTATTGCCTCTCAAGAATGAAGGAAAAGATGAGAGCATGCTATCTCAAAAGGAACTTGTCAAAGAAATGAAAGTAATAGGGTGTTGTTATGCATTGGTAGTATAGAGAGGGAAAGAGGAAGACTTGACAATATCACCAGAAGCAGCTACGGTGTTGAAAGAGTATTCAGATGTCATTGCAGAGGAACTACCTGATGGGCTCCCTCCAACATGAGATATCCAACATCATATTGATCTTATCCAAGGAGCAAGTCTTCCCAATCAAGTGGCTTACAAGATGAGTCTGACGCAACATACAAAACTGAACAAACAGGTAACTGAGCTCATAAATAAAGGGTTAGTGCAAGAAAGCATGAGCCCATGTGCTGTAACAGCATTACTAACCTCAAACAAGGATGGAACATATAGGATGTGCATAGACAGTCAAGCAATCAATAGGATAACCATCAAGTATCATTTTCCTATTCCTTGTTTAGATGATATGACGGATGTTCTTGCTGGAGAAACACATTTCACTAAGATTGATCTGCGAAGTGGGTACCACCAAATCTGCATCCAAGAAATGGCTGAATGGAAAACTGCTTTCAAAACTATGGATGGTTTGTATGAATGGAAGGTTATGCCTTTTGGTTTATCAAATGCACCTATCACTTTTATGAGACTCATGAATACTATGTTGCATCCCTACATTGGCAATTTTGTAGTAGTTTATTTTAGTGATATACTAATTTTTAGTAAGGGAAGGGAAGAACATCTGCAACACTTGAGGATCATATTGGTGGTATTAAGAAGAGAGAAACTCTATGCCAATTTGAAGAAATGTAGGTTCATGCAAGAAAGACTTATTTTTTTGGGATTTTCATTTCTGCAGATGGTATCAGCATGGATCCAGAGAGAATTCAAGCCATTCTTGAATGGCATAGCCCATGTAGTATCACTGAGGTTTGAATTTTTCATGGCTTGGCCACTTTCTATAGAAAGTTCAATCCTAATTTCAGTAGCATTGTAGGACATGTGACAGATTGCACTAAGGGTTGAGAGTTCTCGTGAACCAAAGAGGCTGAAGAGAGGCTGAAGAGAGTTTCCAGTATTTAAAGAAGAGGGTCACTGAAGCTCCTATATTGGCCTTACTAGATTTTGATAAAGTGTTTGAAGCAGACTGTGATGCCTCACATGTGGGCATTTGTGCTGTACTCAGCCAAGAAGCTAAGCCCATTGCCTTTTTTAGTGAAAACTTTAATGATGGGCGAATGAAATATTCTACATATGATATAGATTTCCATGCAATTGTGCAAGCTCTGAGACATTTGAAGCATTATTTGGTATCCAAATAATTTGTGTTGTTTACAGACCATATTGCTCTAAAATATGTGAACACACAAAAGAAATTGAACACTAGACATGCAAAATAGGTCTCTTTCCTGCAAGGGTTTACTTTTGTTCTGAAGCATAAATCAGGGAAACATAATCAAGTTGCAAATGCCTTAAGCAGGCATGTTGTGCTTCTCACCATCATGGAAACAAAAGTAGTTGGCTTTGATGCATTCAAGGACTTGTATGAATCTCATAGTGACTTTTGGGAAGTTTTTGATCAGTTCAAGAATCCAGTACCTAGGCACACAGACACCATTCAAGGTGAGTATCTTATGCAAGATGGTTATTTATTCAAGGGAAAACAGTTGTGCATTCCTATAGGCTCAATGAGGGAAAATATTATTAGATAATTTCATAGCAGTGGTATGGATGGGAATTTTGGGAAGGATAAAACAATAGCCTTGGTAGCAGATAAATAATAATAGAAAAAAAGATGAAGAGAGATATCACCAGGTTTGTGGAAAGGTGTCGATTTTTTCAACTAGCCAAAGGGAACTCCAAGAACATTGGTTTGTACATGTCATTTCCATTACTAATAGGACCATGGACAGACTTGAGTATGGATTTTGTATTGGGAATGCCACATACACAGTGAGGTTATGACTCTATCTTTGTAGTTATTGATAAATTCTAAAAAATAGCTCATTTCATTGCTTGTAAGAAAAAAAGTGATGCCACTAGGGTGGCTGAGTTATTCTTTTTTGAAATAGTGAGATTGCATGGGGTTCCAAAAATAATTACCTCTGATCGGGACACTAAGTTCTTGAGTCATTTTTGGAGGACCTTATGGAAGAAGATGTGGACAAAGTTACAGTTTAGTCGTGCTTATCATCCACAAACTGATGGCCAAACAAAGGTGGTTAATCAAAGTTTAGGTAATTTGTTACGATGTATTATTGGAGGGAAGCCCAAGCAATTGGATTTGGCATTACCCCAGGTAGAATTATCCTATAACAGCTCTGTGAATAGGTCAACTGGTAAGTCACCATTTCAAGTTGTTTATGGTTGAAATTCCCAGGGTGTTCTTGATTTGGTGCAACCTCCCTTGGTTGACAGAGTTAGTGATGATGGAGAAGCCTTTGCTGAACAACTCTTCCAATTGCAGGAAGATGTAAGACAAAAGTTAAAAGACAACAATGAGTGGTATAAAGCTTCTTTAGATGCTACTAGAAGGTATCAAGTTTTTAGTGCAGGTGATCTAGTGATGGTTTATCTATGTAAGGAGAAGTTTCCTACCAGGACATATGACAAATTGAAATATAAGAAAATTGGTCCCTGCAAGATTCTGAAGAATATTAATGATAATGCTTATGAGGTAGAGCTTCCCAGTGGTTTTGATATTTCTCCTATCTTTAACATCTCTTATTTGTATAATTTCCATGGTGATGATGCTTCTATTGAAAATGAGTATGAGGTGGATTGGACACACACATTCCCAACCAAGAAAAAGGAAAAGGTGGCACAGGTTCTAGACAAGAGCACAATTCAAACTCGTCAAGGTGACTACCACAAATATCTTGTGTACTGGGAAGGATTGGCACCAGTAGATAACACCTGGATTTTAGAATCGGAATTGAAGAAGCTAGATGAGCCTAAATGGAAGCAGTTTGAGAACCGAAACTTGCAGGAGCTGCGTTCTTTTCAAGCAAGGGAGAATGATGCAGGAGCTTTAGAGGGTCATAACCTTTGACTCAGATGTGGGTTTTGGTTGAAATTTTATAGGAAGATTTGTGAGCTAGATTTGATGGAAATTATAACTAAATTATCTCTGTTGGTGGCCGTTTCAACCATTTTTCGGGAGCCTAAAATTTCATCTTGACCTCCAAAATTGGCTTTTTCTTTTTCTTTCCAGTTTTTTGAGTTTTGTTTTTGTAATAAATCTAAAATCATGTTTCTGATTTCGTGAATTAGTTGGCAATTTGACTTGCCTTAGTTTGGAGCTTTTTCTTGGGAAAAATCAGGATTCATAGGATGAGTTTTTAAAATTACCAAAAATGGAAAAATCTATTTTTCCTGAAAACCTGCCAAATATGGTACTTTTTGGAATTGTATTAAGTAGGAGTTTTATTTCATTGTGGACGCAGAGTAAGTTGGAGAATTTAATGAAGAATTTGAATTCTGTAGCATTTTGTTTTGTATCTTCTGAATAATTTCTGTTAATGGTATTTTGTGCTACATCATTTGGTATCAGAGTGGGATGATGGCTGGAAGAGGAAGAGGAAGAGGTAGAGGTCTTACCCAGACACAGAGAGATTTGATAAGCTTTCAAAGATAAGTAGAAAACTCATGAACTTATTGGAAAACCATTGATTACAAAGAGAAGAAGATAAATCTGATGGAGAAGCAAACCAAGGAGCTGAAGGAATAGAAGAAGGACAAGAATAAGCAGCGATTTTTGAAGAGAGGCTGCTTAGAGTCTTTGAGGAAAAAAATGAAGTGATCAAGGTTGATGTTTCAGACTATTCAGGTAGTCTTAAGCTAGAGGAAGTGATAGATTGGTTAAATGAGATGGGGAAGTTTTTTGAATGGGAGTCTATGACAGAAGAAAAGAAGATGAGGTTCGCATGCACCAAGTTAAAGGGACATGCGATGATCTGGTGGGATCATCTCCAAAATGAAAGAACAAAAAAAGGGAAGGATAAAATCAAGAAATGGAGAAAAATGGAGAAAATCTGAGAGAAAAATTCTTACTGGTGGATTATGCTCAAACGCTCTTTTGAACATTTCAGAATTTGAAACAGAACTTATCTTCTATGCAAGATTATATAGATGAGTTTTATAAGTTGTCCATCCACATAGAACATCAAGAAAGTAATGAACAAATGGCTACAAGGTATTTAAATGGTCTAAAATACACTATTTAGGATGAGCTAAGCATGCATCAAATCAAATGTATGAAGGATGCCTATCAATTGGCTCTAAAGGCTGAAGAAAAACAAACTAGGCAGTACAATTAGAGGAATAGAGGAGGACGAAGAGGTACATCAACCCCATTTTGAGGAGGCCCAAGTTCCAGTCAAGGAGTGATAAACAAGAAGAAACCCATTCAAATCCATGGAGTCAACAAAGAGGAAGGGGGTTCCAATGTGGAAGAGGCTACAGTAATGGAAGAGGATGGGAAGGCCAGAGAAGACCATTCACTTGTTTTAGAAGTGGAGAAGAAGGACACAGGGCCTTTGAGTGTTCAAATTTTAACATGCAAGATGGAAATCAAGAAGGGATATCAAGAGTGAACCTAGCCCAAGTTGACAATGAAGGATCAGAACAAGAAGTGTTTCTTGGTATCGGAGAAAGTCTCACTATGAGGAGGACAATGATTATTCCAAAAAAGGAAGATATAGAGGAGAAAGGCATTGATTATTCATGGCTCAGAATTAACATATTCTGAACAAGGTGTACCTCAGGTGGAAAGGTATGTCAAGTAATTTTTGATGGAGGAAGTTCTGAAAACATGGTTTGTAAATCAATGGTGGAGAAACTAAACCTCCAGTGTGAAAAGCACCCTCGTCCCTATCGGGTAGAATGGTTCAAAAAGGGAAATGAAGTTACAGTAGACAAGAGGTGCCTTGTTAAATTTTCCATAGGAAAGGTCTACAAGGATGAGTTATGGTGTGATGTGATTCCAATGGATGCATGCCATGTCCTATTAGGTCACCCCTGGCAGTATGACAAAAAGGTTATTCATAATAGAGACAAGAATACTTACACCTTCTGGAAGGATGGATCTAAGGTAATCCTATTACCTATTAAGAATGAAGGAAAAGATGAGTGCATGCTATCTAAAAAGGAACTTGTCAAAGAAATGAATGTAAAAGGGTGTTGTTATGCATTAGTAGTACAGAGAGGGAAAGATGAAGACTTGACAATATCACCAGAAGCAGCTACGGTGTTGAAAGAGTATTCAGATGTCATTCCAGAGGAACTACCTAATGGGCTTCCCCCAAAACAAGATATCCAACATCATATTGATCTTATCCCAGGAGAAAGTCTCCCAAATCAAGCGGCTTATAGGATGAGTCCAATCCAACATGCAGAACTGAACAAACAGGTAACTAAGCTCATACATAAAGGGTTAGTGCAAGAAAGCATGAGCCCCTATGTTGTACCAGCATTACAAACCCCAAAGGAGGATGGAACATGGAGGATGTGCACAGATAGTTGAGAAATCAATAGGATAACCATCAGGTATCATTTAACTATTCCTCATTTAGATAATATGATGGATGTTCTTGCTGGAGCAACACATTTCACTAAGATTGATCTGCGTAGTGGGTACCACCAAATCTCCATCCGAGAAGGAGATGAATGGAAAACTGCTTTCAAAACTAGGGATGGTTTGTATGAATGGAAGGTCATTCCTTTTTGTTTATCAAATGCACCTAGCAGTTTTATGAGACTCGTGAATATTGTGTTGTGTCCCTACATTGGCAAGTTTGTAGTAGTTTATTTTGATGATATACTATTTTTTAGTAAGGGAAGGGAAGAACATCTGTAACACTTGAGGATCATATTGGGGGTACTAAGAAGAGAGAAGCTCTATGCTAATTTTAAGAAATGTAGGTTCATGCAAGCAAGCCTTGTCTTTTTGGGATTTGTCATTTCTACAGATGGTATCAGCATGGATCCAGAGAAAGTTAGAGCCATTCTTGAATGGCATAGCCCACGTAGTATCACTAAGGTTAGAAGTATTCATGGCTTGGCCACTTTCTATTGAAAGTTCATTAGTAATTTTAGCAACATTGTAGCACCTGTGACAGATTGCACTAAGGGTCTAGAGTTCTCATGGACCAAAGAGGCTGAAGAGATTTTCCAGTATTTAAAGAAGAGGGTCACTGAAGCTCCTATATTGGCCTTACCATATTTTGATAAAGTGTTTGACATGGACTGTGATTCCTCACATGTGGGCATTGGTGTTGTACTCAGCCAAGAAGTTGAGCCCATTGCCTATTTTAGTGAAAAATTGAATGATGTGCGAATGAAATATTCTACATATGATATAGAGTTCCATGCAATTGTGCAAGCTCTGAGACATTGGAAGCATTATTTGGTACCCAAAGAATTTGTGTTGTTTACAAACCATATTGCTCTAAAATATGTGAACACAAAAAAGAAATTGAGCACTAGACATGCAAAATGGGTCTCTTTCCTGCAAGGGTTTACTTTTGTTCTGAAGCATAAATTTGGGAAATGGAATCAAGTTGTAGATGCCTTAAGTAGGTGTGTTGTTCTTCTCACAATCATGGAAACAACAGTAGTTGGCTTTGATATAATCAAGGACTTGTATGAATCTGATAGTGACTTTTGGGAAGTTCTTGATAAATTGAAGAATCTGGTACCTGGGCACATAGACACCATTCAAGGTGAGTATCTTATGCAAGATGGTTATTTATTCAAGAGAAAATAGTTGTGCATTCCTTTAGAGTCAGTGAGGGAAAATATTATTAGATAATTTCATAGCAGTGGTATGGCTGGGCATTTTGGGAAGGATAAAAGAATAGCCTTGGTAGCAGATAAGTACTACTAGCCAAAGATGAAGAGAGTTATCACCAGGTTTGTGGAACGGTGCCGAGTTTGTCAAGTAGCCAAAGGGCACTCCCAAAACACTGGTTTGTACATGCCATTGCCAATACCGATAGGACCATAGATAGATTCGAGTATAGATTTTGTATTGGGACTGCCACATACATAGCAAGGTAATGACTCTATCTTTTTAGTTGTTGATAGATTCTCAAAAATGGCTCATTTCATTGCTTCTAAGAAAACTAGTGATGCCACTAGGCTGGTTGACTTATTCTTTTCTGAAATAGTGATATTGCACGGTGTTCCAAAAACAATTACCTCTGATCGGGACACTAAGTTCTTGAGTCATTTTTGGAGGAACTTCTTGGTACTCCTAAATTTGGAACAAATTTGGAGTGACCATGTTAAAATTTTCAAACAAGCAAAAGTAAGTACCTTTGAAAATTTGTATAAGAGGGCTCAGTTGGAGTGATTGAAAAGGTGCCCAGATGATTTTTATGAGATACAAATTTGGAAGAGGCTTTAATGCCTTCCATTTGACATATGCAGTGGGTCCCAGCTCCTAAATTCCAATTATGATATGTTTATGGAGTAGTCATTTTGAGGGGGTCACCTAATTCTGCATTTTGCCAATGTGTCAATTTGCTATCCGGAGCCTAATTTGCCTCTGAGTATCTTACACCCTGTTGAGTTTCATAAGCCATCACTTTGGGAATGTTTAGCATGCATATCATAGAGCTTATGTTTTAGATCTCAGGTCATTTTGAATCCATTTGATAAGTTTCCATACTTCCCAAAGTTGGTTGTTCATGAACTGTCTGCATTTTTTGTTCTGCCTAGAAATTTGAATAGCCTAGTTTGACACATTATAAATTTTGACCAGTTGTCCCAATTGAGAAATTTCCTTTTATATTGTGTTCTAGTGGTCACACACTCCATATTTTCTAGTCTGCAGATCTTTGTGAAATCAGATGACAAGTTTTCAAGAACCGTTCTGATAGTGATTAATTTTGATTTCCTGAGTTTGCAAATGCAGAATTGGTGACTTACTTTGAAGTCTTGAAAGTCTGTACCCGGGTGAAAATTTTGGATAATTGGATTTTCCCTTGTATTTTAAAAATAGGATTGTACCTACCTAAATATTTATAGACTCCTACCAATCCACTTTTCCACTTTGCCAGAGCCTTTCCATTTCAAATTTATTAAAGTTTCTCTGAAATTGTAGAATTCAGAATTAAATGGCATTCTTTGTCCTTTTCCCACTTCCACCCAGTTCGAGGTCAGACATAATTGGAGATGGATTTTCATTATAGAACTAGGAATGAACTCCTTTGAAGATTCCCAAGCCTTGACCAATCTGGTTGATCACTTTTCTTTCCCGATTTCGAACCTGATTTCTGCATATTTATTGTGTTTTGGTTCAGAAAAGTGTTTAAGGTGCTATTTTTGCAATTTGCAAATTGGTATCAGTTCAGTGGTCTATTTTCAGAACAAAATAATTGAGGGGTCATGTTCTACATCTGGCATTCAATCAGGATCCAGAGGTTGAGTTTCTGAAAGATCTTTTTGATGGATTTGCGATTTCATTTTCAGAGGCAGTTTGTTCAGTTTGTAGTGCGGAAAACATTTAAGTTTGTAAAATGACCATTTTGTATGAGTGATAACTTTCTGTCTGAAGGATGTTTTCAGGAACCAATCAAGGCATCATTCTCATTGCATATCAATGTACTATCTGACTTCATGGGGAAGTTTTGGATTATTATTTACTCATTTTGCAATGATCGATCTAAAAGGGATTTATGTTGTTTCTACATTTGTACTTATGTAATCTTCTAGAAGGGCTAAGTTTTCACTGTAATATCTGGTGCCTGATGATGAATTTTGTGAAGTCCTTCTGGATATGTATTCAATGGTTATTAATGAATCTTTTTGTCGAGTGCCGGGGTCAAATTACTTGTTTCAGTGAATTTTTGAGACCATTCCCGGGAGCCAGTTGCCATTTGAAGTTTCAGTTTGCAAAGGTGATTAGAAAATTGTTTGTTTGATGTCTTGAAATAATTGGCGTAGTATGTTCTAATTAAAAGAGGCGAATACATATTTAAGGTATTGGAATTATAAATTGAAACACCATGGGTTAACTGTAATAGTGTACAAAGGACTGAAAAACATGGTGTATAGTGGATACAAGATATGGAGCTTTACATGATACATGTTTTTTACATTCTCATTGGATGTGATTACAACAACTAGGAATCCAGTAGCATGGATAAATACACTACAAAGCTAAATTTGGTATTTGCATTGATTTTGAAAAGGGAAAAGGGAAGTGTGTTAAAGGAAAGTAGTATTTCATTTATGGCTATGTAACATTATGAAGAGGAGGCTACTTGTTGCCCACTCAAATACAAATATGGGAGGTGTTAAATAAAGAATTTTTTAAGGACAAGCTTGACACTCCCAATTGTAATCATTGGTTGTGAAATAAGGTGAGAACTTGCATTGTGCAACTGGTATTGAAGGAATGGTTTTGAAGAATTGTAAACATTTTAATTTGAGATCCTCACTGCTAGGTTCTTGCGCTAGTTTCTATTGGGGGTTTTCAAGAAGTGTATTACTAACTAGCGCAGACTTTTGTGGAGGAAGAGTTTTGTTTTAAGAAATTTTGAATCAATGAAAAGAAAATACAAAAATACTTCCCACGCTTTTTTAAGGCAAGGTGAAACTTTTTGAAAGGCAAAGCTATTTCCCTTTTCTGCACTAATATTGGGAGGTAGCATATTTTTAAAACATTATACACAAACTACTTTGCAGTCCACCATTAAGAGAAGTCTGCGCAATATACATGGGGAGCAGTAAGACAAGTTTGTGCAGACAGTAAGGGAAGAAGGGTTGCCAACATTGCTACATGTTTAACATCCAACTCACGCCATGAGGGACAATTCCAATGCAATGGAATAGGGGTCAATATAATATGAAAATGCTCAGACAATGAAGAAGCTTACGCTACCAAAGGATCATGTATTATGTTTCAAAATTTGAAATTGCAGACATTAAGGGAAAGTGAAATGTTCTTTTGAATGTTTCCTTAAACCTTAATATTCCAAAAGTCTGCGCAGACAGGGGGCATATGAACTATTTAAACAAGAGGCTTCCAAGCTAATGCAATCTGCAGGTTGTTATGCCCTACATCCCCGTCCCTACATTTTGTGTGCAAAATGTTGGGTCCCCCTTTTTTTTTTCGGTTTTGCTTTTGTGGTGGCTTTGCCTTGTCTTTCTTTTCCTTTTTTTTGCTTTCTTCCTCGGGGGTTTTCTTCCCTGGAGTGTGTCGTTTCCTTGGTTCATTTTCCCCTCCGGGATCCTGGATCCCGGAGGTTGCCTTTTGGAGGGAAGTTTGATTCCGGACTCCGGGATTGTTTGCGATGATGTTCCTAGTCCCTAGAAACATCATCATAAGGAATCCCCGGGCCCGGAGTCCGGATGTTTTGCTTAACCTGGAAGTTCCGGAGTGCGGAGGATTATGTTTTTACCATGGGTATAAATAGACTCGCCTATCATTATCACGCTTACCGCGTTTAAAATCTTTGAGCACTAAGAGAGAAATTGAGCGATTTTCAAAGCAATTAGCAGAGCACTTACATAAAGATTTGCAATAATCAGGGTTAACGCCTACTATTCTCAGACGTGTGCTAAGTGCTCCGAGGTGGTGATCTTGATGGGCTCAACATTTCAGAGCTGTTGCAGAGCTCTTCCGGTAATCCACCTATCCTCCGCCTTCCGCGTTTCCAGGTTGGTTTTCTCC
>MU224266.1:1573678-1590348 GCA_018584345.1 Thuja plicata
CTGTTAGAGGATTTAATCACCCTGTTAGGAGTGGCCTTGTGAGAGGTCTTTAGATCAATTCAACTGAATTGTCACCTTGTTAGAGGATTTACAAAATGGTTGTTAGACCAACTCTGCTAAGAGATTTTGGTATCACTGCTACAATTGTTAGAATGCAACAATGAAGTGATCTAAATTAATACAACTTATCTTACTGATACAGATCTCTGTTCTGCGCCAATAGATCTTTACTGATCACATATATCTTTGCAGCACCTCAAGGATATCACTAATCCTTCATCAAAATTCGCACATCTCTGCTTCTTCACATTTCCACATACTTCTAACACATACCTCTGACACTTTTTGAATTCGCAACTAGATCTTTCATATATACCCTTCAGGTTATCAATTCGGCCCAATTACAAGTTACAATAAATAAATATTACATAGGTCGGCTGCATATACAAGCTTCAATTAATAAATATTACTTTGGTCGGCTGCATAAACATTTCACTGATGCTCGGTGAACACTTCTGATTCTACGAAAATCCTTCGGTAACCGACTGAACTCGGTAAGTACTGCGAACTCGGTAAAGACTGACTTTCCATCACATATTCTTTGATGACCGACTGAACTCGGTAAGCACTGAATTTATTTGTTGACCGAGAGAGCCCGGTAGTAACTAACTTCTCGATATAGTATTCTGGAGTGCTTGGTAGACTCTATAACTTGCTTCTCTTACCGTCTGAACTCGGTAGACTCTGTCTAATGACTGATATGACATTCTTTGCTCGATAGACTCTGTCTGATGACTGATATGACATTCTTTTCTCGGTAGACTCTGTCTGATGACTGATATAACATTTGTGTAACATCAAAGACAATACACAATTAAACAATTGTATCCAACACCACGTAGTATCACTGAGGTTAGAATTTCATTAATAATTTCAACAGCATTATAGCACCTGTGACAGATTACACTAAGGGTCGAGAGTTCTCATGGACCAAAGAGGCTAAAGAGAGTTTCCAATATTTAAAGAAGAGGGTAACTGAAGCTCCTATATTGGCCTTACCATATTTTGATAAAGTGTTTTAAGTGGACTGTGATGCCTCACATGTGGGCATTGGTGTTGTACTCAGCGAAGAAGGTAAGTCCATTGCCTTTTTTAGGAAAAATTGAATGATGTGCGAATGAAATATTCTACATATGATATAGAGTTCCATGCAATTGAGGAAGCTCTGAGACACTAGAAGCATTTTTTGGTATCCAAAGAATTTGTGTTGTTGACAGACCATATTTCTCTAAAATATCTGAACACACAAAAGAAATTGAACACTAGACATGCAAAATGCGTCTCTTTCCTGCAAGGGTTTATTTATGTTCTAAAGCATAAATCAGGGAAACAAAATCAAGTTATAGATGCCTTAAGCAGGCGTGTTGTGCTTCTCACCATCATGGAAATAGAAGTAGTTGAATTTGATGAAATCAAGGACTTGTATGAATCTGATAGTGACATTTGGGAAGTTTTTGATCAGTTGAAGAATCCAGTACCTAGGCAGACATACACCATTCAAGGTGAGTATCTTATGCAAGATGGTTATTTATTCAAGGGAAAATATTTTTGCGTTCCTTTAGGCTCAATGAGGGAAAATATTATTAGAGAATTTCATAGCAGTGGTATGGCTAGGAACTTCGGGAAGGATAAAACAATAGCCTTGGTAGCTGATAAGTATTACTGGCCAAAGATGAAGAGAGATTTCACCAGGTTTGTTGAAAGGTGTCAAGTTTGTCAAGTAGCCAAAGGGCACTCCCAGAACACTAGTTTGTACTTGCCATTGCCAGTACCGATAGGACCATGGACAGACTTGAGTATGGATTTTGTATTGGGACTGCCACATACACAGCAAGGTAATGACTCTATCTTTGTAGTTGTGGATAGATTCTCAAAAATGGCTTATTTCATTGCTTGTAAGAAAACTAGCGATGCCACTAGGGTGGCTGAGTTGTTATTTTCTGAAATAGTGAGATTGCATGGGGTTCCAAAAACAATTACCTCTGATTGGGACACTAAGTTCTTGAGTCATTTCTGGAGGACCTTATGGAAGAAGATGGGGAAAAATTTATAGTTTATTATTGCTTATCATCCACAAACTGATGACCAAACAGAGGTGGTTAATCAAAGTTTAGGTAATTTTTTACGATGTATTGTTGGAGGGAAGCCCAAGCAATGGGATTTGGCATTACCCCAAGTAGAATTTGCCTATAACAACTCTGTGAATAGGTCAAATGGTAGGTCACCATTTCAATTTGTTTATAGTCAAAATCCCCAGGGTGTTCTTGATTTGGTGCAACTTCCCTTGGGTGACAGAATTAGTGATGATGGACAAGCCTTTGCTGAACAACTCTTCCAGTTGTAGGCAGATGTAAGATAGAAGTTACAAGACAAAAATGAGAAGTATAAAGCTTCTATAGATGCTACTAGAAGGTATCAGGTTTTTAGTGCAGGTGATGTAGTGATGGTTTATCTACGTAAGGAGAGGTTTCCTACCGGGACCTATCACAAACTAAAATATAAAAAAATTGGTCCCTGCAAGATACTGAAGAAGATTAATGATAATGCTTATGAGGTAGAGCTTCCCAGTGGTTTTGATATTTCTCCTATTTTTAACATCTTCTATTGAAAATGAGGATGAGGTGGATTGGACACACACTGTCCCAATCAAGAAAAAGGAAAAGGTGGCACAAGTTCTAGACAAGAGCACAATTCAAACTCATCAAGGTGACTACCATAAATATCTTGTGCAGTGAGAAGGATTGGCACCAGCAGATAGCACCTGGATTTCATAATCAGATTTGAAGAAGCTAGATGAGCCTAAATGGAAGTAGTTTGAGAATCGGAACTTGCAGGAGCTGCGTTCTTTTCAAGCAAGGGAGAATGATGTAGGAGCTTCAGAGGGTCATAACTTTTGACTTGGATGTGGGTTTTGGCTGAAATTTTACAAGAAGATTCATGAGCTAGAGTTGATGGAAATTCCAACTTACTTAGCTTTGTTGGTGGCCGTTTTAACCATTTCTCAAGATCCTAAAATTTCATCTTGACCTCTAAAATTGGCTTTTTCTTTTTCTTTACATTTTTTTGAGTTTTGTTTTTGTAATAAATCTGAAATCACATTTCTGATTTCATGGATTAGTTGGCAATTCAAATTGCCTTAGTTGGGAGATTTTTCTTTGGAAAACTCAGGATTCATAGGATGAGTTTTAAAAATTACCAAAAATGGAAAAATCTATTTTTCCCAAAAACCTGCCAAATATGGTAATTTTCAGAATTGTATTAAGTAGGAGTTTTATTTCATTATGGAGGCAGAGGAAGTTGGAGAAGTTAATGAAGAGTTCAAATCCTGTACCATTTTGTTGTGTATCTTCTGAATAATTTTTGTTAATGGTATTTTGGGCTACATCAAATAAGGAAATATGTTATAACATTATTTTTCAAAAAATGTCTCAAGGGGACCTGCATTTAGAAGAAACAAAAATTCAAGAGGAGGTAGTTAGACTTTTTTCCAATCTATTATCCAAGGAAGATGTTTGAGTTGATGTGAGGACTATTGATGAAGGAATTTTATAGTGCATTCCATAATTAATATCTAAAGAAGAAAATGGTCTTTTATTTAAACACTTCACTTTTGACAAAATTAGAAAGCTAGCTATTTCACATAGTGAGGATCAACATAATAAAATCTTAGATGTTATTTTGAATTATCATGAAAAATATGTCATTAATTGTTACTTCTCATTTTAATTATACTATAATTAACGAATTGTTAAATTTTACAATACAAATCATTACATTCATTATTATATAAAAATAAATAAATTTATGTTACATACAAATAAAAGGTTTGTATTTCTCTTTGTTTAACTAATTTTTTTGGTTTTTTGCGAAGGAAGAGTGATTAAGTTAGCTTTGAAAATCTCAAACATTTTTTTCTCTTGTTGTGATCAGAAATTTTGAGAAGAATTTATAAATTTATTGGAGAAGTGGGGATGGGACATTGACAAAGAGGGAGGTTGGAAACCTAGACCCCTTTTAGAAAAGTGTGAAGTAGATTTCTCATGAGTCTCGATTCTCTTTTGTACACATGTTATACCATGTCAATTATGTCTATCAAGCTTTAAAATATCAAGTAGATAAGAGTTACTATTTAGGTTGAATTGAATTTAAATTTTATAGAGGCTCAATAAATATCAATACATGTGTGAAACTAAGGAATTGTTGTCTCAAATTTAGCAATTTTTTTCTATAAAAGGTAGGTGGGAATTCTAATGATCTCAAATCATCCACTTGGGGAGGAGATGGTGTTAGAGTTTGACATTGATGATTTTGTTGGTGATATGAGAATGAGAATATTGTGCATAGTTATTAAAAAAATTTCATTTATGTCAACATCCTTCTTCTTAATCAAAATTCCTTTGTTGACTTATATGTTTTGAATATGTATAGAATTGTACTTATGTTGTGTCTATTTTAATAACTCTATATTTTTGTGCTTTATTTTTTGGCACGCATTCCACCATAGCTACAGATGTTGTTTTTTAATAATATGTTTATGGATGTTAGTAGTAATTAAATTCAATATTTCATGTGGTGTGATTCCATGGTATGAAAGATATATGGTTCATAAGTTTTACTTTGTAGTTTCATTGTTTCCTTCGGTACATAATTTTTTTTTTCAAGATAGCCACAACTTGTCAAAAGTATTTATTTTGCCTTGTGGTTTTCAGGAAAGGTTAAGCATTTATTATAGTGTGTGGTCTCTAACTTGCATCAATATTTACTATACCTATGTTGAGTTATCTAAATGAACCATATGATTAATTTTCAGAGTCGACTCAATTTTGAATGAAATGTTTAAAGCCAAAATTTGTTAGAAGCTGGTATATATACATATATAAAGAATGTGGTGGCAACTGAGAATGCCATAATGAGATCTTGAGATGATGAGATGTGGTGCATGTGAAGGTGTGATTTGATTTAAGTAGTGAATGCGAGCATAGTAAAATAACCTATCAAGTTAGTCTATTGAGCTTCAATGAAATTATATTTCATGCATGTGAAAGATAATATTATAACACTTCAATCTCATTTTATATTATTTTACTTTATGGGTAATGAGCCCTTTACCTGTGACCCCTTTAGAAGCGAGCCTTGAAGTAAGCATATTTTATAATATATGATAACTAGTTGTAATATATTGAGATTTAACCCACTATGTGGTTTTTCCCTCATGCATTTCTATGTTAAAAAAATTGGTATCTCTCTATGTAGGTTTTTGTGGATATTATCTCTATATCATTTTCTATATTGGCTTTTCATTAAGAAACTGACAAGTTTTGAAGCAACCTGAAACCCTATTTATAAAAAAAGGACTAGAGATTGGAGACAAAAAGGGAACGCTTACAAAAGAAAGCTTCAAAAAAGAACAGAGACATAACCCCAACAAAAACCAAACAACAAAAAGCCTAGCAAAGAGCCAAAAAAAGAAATAAACCAGGGAAAATACCATGAAATAATTCTTTTGATGGATTAAAATAAATAATATGAATCTGCAAAGTAATAAAGTTTTCATTCTTTAGATAATATTGATTCACTATTCTCTAAGTATTGTAGGTATTTAATAATTTGTAATAGAGCCTGATTGCTTGTTTATGTTAACTACTTATGGGTAATCTTGGAGCTTGAGAAGATAACTTTTGAGAAAAGGTATACTCCAGAGAAAGTTTCTAAAGAAAGTAATATGTATGAATAACTACAAGATTCTCTTTAAGAACTTCTCAGTGTTGAAAGTAAAAATAAATATTTGAAAGGAAATATAGAAGAATTGAATGAGTGCATAAAAAATAAGGAAACATGTAAAAAAGTTAAAATAAAGATAGAAGGAGGTTAGAGAGGAGTTAAAATAAGAAAATGAAAAAATCGTTGGTTTGAAGTTATAGGGTGAAGAGCATAGAGAAATTGATAAATGTCTAAATGATTTAATTAAAGGTAAGACAAATGAATGTAAAAAACAATAACAATAGGTGGTGAAATTGAGATCATATTTTGAGAAAACAAGGATTCAAGAAGATAAGTTTAGACAGAGTATTGTTAAGTTTGATGAGAAGTTGACAAAAAAGAAAGCTCCAAAAAAAAAAAAAAAGGTGGATTAGGGTTCAAAAATGGTGAATTATCATGTTTGATGACCAAATAAAAAGGTTAATTTCATCCTCTAGAGAAAACACAAATTTGTTAACCTGCTAGAGAAATGAACAAAGGAAAGAGAATAGAGAATCAAAGAATTCAAATGAGAAAACCACTAGTTAAGAAATCTAATGCTCACCAGTATAAATTTTAAATCAATGACTATTATTTTTCTTGGAATGGATTTGGACATTAATCTATAGAATGTAGAAATAAAATGAATCAAAATGCTAATTCATTCTTCATTCAGTTCTTTATTTTAAATAGATTAACTCATAGAGATAGCCAATTTAAAAGTCAAATTATGAATGGTTATAATAGCAGAAGAAATATATATTTCTATGGTTATTGCCATAGATGAAATAGTTTTGGATGCAAAGTTGATCAATTAAGATCTGGAATGACTAGGAGAAATATAGGATAGATAAATGATAAATGCTTCAATTGAAATAACATTCAACACATTGCTCAATTTTGTAGAAGCGCTAATTCCAAAAAGGAAAAGCTAGTAATAATAAATGAACCTAAGAAGAATATCTATCTAGAAGATATATAAAATAATATGTAGGATGTTTAGAAGAAAAGAAAAGTGGGGGTATGTAAAAATATGATGCTATAGTCTACTCAAGTGTAGAGATCTCATCTAATAATTAACTTAATGGCTTCAGCTCAAGGGGAGTTGTAATAGAAGATCCTTATGCCCATCTGAAGAAATATTTACCAAAATCTCAACATAAAGACATAATAAATATATTAATGTTTTATTGTTAAGGCCTTGAGGTATCACCCTAACTCAGGCATTAGGGCATACTAATATCTCATGGTAACAATGGAAACTTTCCTGAGTTGTGGGTGGACTCTGATTAAGAAGGAATCTCCGGATTCTAGGCCAGTTCCTATTTGATTTGGAATATCACCTATGATTGATTCTCTGATTGGGAAAAAGAGAAAAGGATAACTGAAAAACTAAATAAATAAAGTGGGGTGAAACACCAAACTAGATTCAGACTAATCAGAACTTCAAACCAACATCCACAAGACACACACTATCGAGATTTGCAGTAAACATTCACTATTCAACGTATAGGTTGACCAAAAAACCCACTATTAGGATTTGCACCAAAATAAATGATAATCTACCAAGAGACATACAGATTTTGCAAAAGGTTGTATTTTGTCAACTTAGAGAAGGAATTAAATTTATTCATTTATGTATGCTATAAAACACATTACACTTAAATGCAGAAAATTTGAAAAGGATTGATATCAAAACTCAGAAATATGTGAATAATGAGGAGCTTGCTTTATTTTCTTCAAAATATTCAAATGGTTACATGCTAAGATACATAACATGCTGATATACTATTTATAAGATATACAATTTTTCATACATTTAATTGGAGAGTTGTAAGGAAATTTTATAATGGCTCTGCTCTTTCGCTCTGCATTTTCGCGACTGAAGATTTTTTTTGTGGATGCATTAGATCAACAAATGTGCTTGTTTGCATTAACCAGATATGCTACAGTTAAATCTCCACCTTCTACATTTGGGGATTCCTTCATTGGCAAGGATTTCTTGCTCAAGTCTCAGGGTGCTTTTTTGGGATCAGTGCTCTCTTCCCCTAGGGTTTTTCCTAGGGCTTTACCTCAGAAGAGCAACATCATGGATCTATTGGGCTCTTGGATCCCTTCTCATCTTCAAAATGCTAAGTGAGCCCATCACTTCCACTTTTTTTTGGCGTGGCATGAAATCCCTCCTCATAAATCATCTTTTACTTTACCCACAAAAAATAGGTTCTCCTATCTTTGCTCAATGGATTCAGTTCAAAATCTGGTTACTCCCTTAATTTCACCTCCGCACTATAAATCTACCAGCCCCACTGGTCATAGAATTTACTCCAAAGCTTCACAGCCTCCTTCCACCAAGGCTTCAGAACCCTTATCTACGAATGGTAAGCTCTTACCTTTTGCAGTAATACCTTACTCCCCGCCGCATCGTAGAAACTCAGCTGGGGCTTCAGCAATGACGTTAGGGTCTTCCTTAAATGTGATCTATACCCCTCCCCATCAAAGAAGGGAAACTAATTCCATATCTGATCCTATTGACTCTTTGTCTTTAAAAATTACTGATGGTTTGATTGAAAAAACACAAGAATCATGTGCGTCCTATAGAATTTTTTTCAGGTGGAATGGAGTAGGATATGCAGCAAACATCATTGAGAAAGAGCTAGACTATAAGGTAAGTATGGTCCTCTTGCCTAAAATTTTTATCTATATGGATTGTAACAATTTAGATCTTAAACATAAACTTCTTAGGGAAGGATGCCCTAGATTCAAAGGTATCTATTTTTTCAGTTTTAGACTAGTCTTCACTTTTTTATCCTAGTAAATTATCTAATTTCCAGGTAGAAAGATTTGTTATGCTAAAAAATATGCCAGTAGAGTTCTTAAATGATGAATTGGTAAGGAAAATTGGAAACTTCTATGGGAAATTTGTAGGTTTCTCACATAAATATCTCTTAGATGTAGATAAAATTATCATTGTAAGGATGAACCTAACTAATAAATTCCTAAAACCTATAGATATTAAAGGAAAAACATTAACTCATAGAATTAACCCTATCATTTTGCATAAAAATCTTGATGACTTTGATGTGGCTCTGGGACCAACTGGGCTTCCTCTGGGGAATTTCCCTGGTTATAGAATAGAACCTATTGAGCACATTAAATCCAACAAACATATTGTGTCCTTTCTTAAAGATAAAGGTGGTTTTATAATTTCATCTCCGCTCCCTAAGATTCCATTCAAAAACTTATTATCTGATTACTCCCTGAAGACACCTACCCTTGGTATAATTGCAGAGGTTCACAATGACATCTCTTTGGAGGCAAAATTGATAACTGTTGGCTCGGAGGCTCTTTGTAGCATTCCTACTACTCAACTTCAACCTATTATAATGATTCCTTTAGGTTCTGATACTACTAAATAGCCCCCCATCCCAAGATTATAACCTAAATTACAAACCAAAACTGGAATTAATAAATACACAGTGAATGATAGTATGGAAATTAATGAATCCTCTGATAAATTAAAATTGGGATGTAATAATCTAAGGAAAGAGGGTCAAGATCAAATTTTAGGAGATAGGACTTGTAGCAAGGAAGTTAGCCAAGAAAAATATAAAAAAGAGAGTTCCTTGATGGGCTGTGTCTCTCAGGAGATTTGGGTCTCCTCTCCTACCTAGCTGTCTAGAGAAGATTTTGACATTATAAACCCTGCTAGAGGTAAAACATTAGAAAACACCAAGAATTGGATGGAAAGGGGCCCAATTGGCTCTGATGAGATCTCCATTTTTTATACTGAGCAGATTCATCTACCTATGGATCTTAATAAATTAAGTAATGCCTGCCTATCTTCTAAACTCTATCTAGGGGATACATCTTACAAAACCCTTTTGGTTTCTCCTTGGGATAAAGTGCCTAGTAGTGTGGCTCTCCTTGATAGAGATATCATGGTACAGACTATAATCCCTGATTTTGTGGACCCTATTGAAGGGATTAATATTGGGTCAAATAATCTTGTCCTGATAAACCATGGAGATCAGGAGCCTGCTTCTGAGACTAACACCAAAATTGAGGAGGAAATTAAGAAAATCATTGATTTTGTTGGTGACACCCTCCTAGACGAGCTGATTGATATGTTTTTTGATGAAATTATTGATAAGGATGAATTAATACGGCAAAGGTCACTTCTTATCAAAGGTATTGAGGAGGCACAAATCTTAGAAGATGCTGAAGTTACAACTAACCTTTTAATTGAAATTGACAACCTAGAAACTGATAACCCTGAGTCCTATGGCATTGCCTTTACATAGAAAAGTAAAGAGATCCTTGATTGTAGACGAACCCTAAAGAAGAGGGGCAGGAAATCGTATGGAGAATTGAGAAACAGAGATGAAGAAGCTTTAGGCCAGGTCAAAATCACATCTCTCTTTAATGGTGGGAAGGGGCAGGGCCTTCCCATGGAGATATGATTGTCCTTTCATGGAATGTTAAGGGCCTTAATGCCCCTAACAAGCAACGAATCCTCCACCGCTAAATTAATAGTACTAAGGAAGAGATAGTATTAATATAGGAAACTAAGATGAGTAGGGAGGAAGCACTCAATTTAAAAAAGAAACTAGGATTTAGAAACCTAGAAGAGTCACAAGCTATAGGGGCATCAGGGGGTTTAGCCATTATCTAGGATCCCAGATCAATTTCCTTCAACATTATAGAAAAAAATCAAAATTGGATGGTAGGAGAAGTAAAAAACTACAGAAATAACCTATTTTATAACCTTATTAATGTGTATGGACCCACTCAAACAAAAGATAAGCTCCAAGTCTAGTCAGAGATTGAATCTTTCTTTGGTTCTTACCCCAATCAACTATGCCTGATTGGTGGAGATTTTAACACTATTACTAAGCTCTCTAAGAAGAGAGGGGGCATCATTAAACTACCTGAATTTGCAAATTTCCTTAATGATTGGGTGTCTAGAAACTCTCGACTAGAAATACATACGGAAGACAATGCCTTCACATGGAACAACATAAGGAATTTTTTTTGTAATATTGCAGAAAATCTTGATAGATTCTATATTTATGAGATTCTGGCTGATTTTAATGCAACTTTTAATGCAGATATACTTCCCATTTCTGGCTCAGACCACTACCCTGTCCAGTTACAAATTGCTACTAACTCCAGGCCTAAGAACTGTCCCTTCAAATTTGAAATGATGTGGATCCAAGATGAGAACATCTTTAACCTAATTAAATATTGGTGGGAGGAAGCATAGGTATTAGGCTCTAAAATGTATAAAGTAGCTAGCAAACTTAAAATAATTAAGAGAAAATTATTGGAATGGAATTCGGAGAAATTTGGTAACATTTTTCAAAATAAATTTTCCTTAGAAGAAAAATGGAAGGAGGTGAACTCATGGGTTATCGGCTCTGGAATGGATGAGGAATTATTCCTAGAGGAGAAATCCCTCCTATCTAAATATGAAGATATATTGTCTAAAGAAGAAATCTTCTGGAGACAAAAATCTAGGGAATCATGGTTGGAAGCAGGAGATAAGAATACTAAATTTTTTCACAATAGTACAAAGTAGAGAAGGGTGACAAATAGAATCATAGGGATAGAGACAGATGATGGGAGGGACCTTCAACAACCTTCAAATATAGTAGATGAAATAATAAGATATTTTAATGATACATTGAATAATATTGGATCATCTAATCTATGTGAACAGAATAAGATGCTGAAGTATATCCCAAGAATAGTAATACCCCAACATAACAAAATCTTATTAGAAAAATTTACAATAAAAGAAGTTAAGGATACCTTAATGTGAATGAACCATGATAAATCACTAGGACTTGATGATTTCCCAGTTGCCTTCTTTCAAAAATGTTGGGATTTCATAGGAGAAGAAGTTACCAAGGCATTGGAAGGGGTTAGGAACTCAGGTAATATCCTAAAAGAAGCTAATAATACCTTCTTGACCCTTATCCCTAAAAAGGATAAACCATAAAATCTAAATGACTACAAGCCAATAGCGCTCTGTAATACCTTATATAAGATACTCTCTAAAACCTTAACTTCTAGGCTCCAAAAACTCTTACCCCTTTTAATTAGTGAGGAACACACTGGCTTTGTCCTTGGCCGATCAATTTATAATGGAGTCATTATAGCTCAAGAAGCTATTCACTCAATCCAAAACAATAAGTCTCCCAACATGTTAATTAAATTGGATATTAGGAAAGCATATGATAAAGTAGATTGGAGATTTATGTGCGAATTCCTAGAAGCCTTTGGATTTGCAAAATGTTAGATCAACCTAATATATGAATACATATCAACCCCTATGATCTTTGTCTTGATAAATGGCACTCTAGAAGGATTCTTTGGGATGTCAAGGGGACTCAAACAAGGGGACCCAATGTCCCCGTATCTCTTTACCATCATGGTAGATGCCTTGGGGAGAGCAATAAAATCTCAGAAAATATAAGGCAATTTAAAAGGCATCACAATTTCTAGCAATATGGAACCCACTACCCATCAAAAATTTGTGGATGATACCATGCTTTATGGTGCCTATGATGTAAATGAAGCTAATTCATTCAAATCTATCCTAGACTCTTACACTACTGCATCTAGATAGGAAATCAATGAAAATAAATCTGAAATACTTTTCTTCAATACTGCAGACTTGATTTCAAAGCAAATTTGTAGAATTTTAAACTTTAAACTAGGAAGTCTCCCTTGTAAATACTTGGGTTTACCTCTAGATAAGGGAACTAGAACGACCTCACTCTGGAATCCAACAATAGAATTTTTTTTTAAAAAAATGAATTCCTGGAAGGGGAAATGGCTTTCTTCCATTGGGAGAGCCACAATGGTAAAATCTGTCCTAGCCTCCATGCCAATCTATCAATTAGCATGCATTATTCTCCCTGCTAATAATAAAGTAGAACTAAATAAACACCTAAGAAATTTCTTTTCACAAGGTATGGGAGAAGCAAAGAAATACCCCTTGATTTCTTGGGATAGAGTCTGCTGCCCTAAAGAAGGGGGAGCAGGCATTAGAAATATTGATGATCAAGGGAAAGTGTTAGGAGCCAAATTAGTTTTGCGTCTTTATAGGAATCCATAGCCCAAATGGGTGCAAATTATAATTTCTAAATATTTAACAGATAATAACCCAAAAAACATCTTTAGGGAAAGGAACCTGCCCAAGGGTTCCCGCATTTGAAATTTTATGCTAGAATGTCGTGACATTATAGCTAATAAACTCACTTGGAACTTAGGGATAGGAGATGAAGCACTCTTTTGGGAAGATTCATGGGGAGGGTTTGAAGCTCTGGATAAACCCCAATTTACCTGGTCAAGGAGCTTTCTAGAACCCTCACTAGGCACGTTTGTCAAAGATTATATTAGAAGATCATCTCAGGGTTCTGGTTAGGAATGGAAGGATTTTTTAGCCCTCAATCTACCTAAGGATGATGCTTGTCTCCTTATGGAGGCATTAAACAAAAGATGTGTAGTCGTAATAATGATACCTTGGTATGGGATGGAGCTAAATATGGGGAATATAACTCCTAGGATGGGTATAAAATAATTAGAAACAAAAAAATCAGACCAAAGACTAATATACCTATAAAACTTTGTTGGAACAAATTTTGTCTGCCTAAAGAAGTCATTTGCACTTGGATTGCTATGCATCAAAGGCTACTCACAGTAGAAATATTTAAGAAAATAGGATATGAAGGACCCAACAGGTGCCCTCTCTGTGAACATGAGGAGGAAGATCTTAACCACATCATATTATCATGCAATTTTTCAAATTTTTGCTGGAAGTGGCTATGTGGCATCTTGGGCTGGCAATCTGCTTTCCCCAAAACCATTCTTGAAATGCTCCAATCTTGGCCTGAATTAGAAAAGGGAATCATTTATGCTAAGTTATGGATCACTGCTCCTTCAATTATCATTTGGGAACTATGGAAGGAGCGGAATAGAAGAATATTCAGAGATGAAAAATTGAATGTAAAACAATTGATTAATAAAATGGAAACAAGTATAATTGAATTTACAAATAATAAAAGTAGGAACCAGAAGAAAAGGGAGGCTAAGATGTCTCATTGGGATGAGGGAATCAGGGTAAAATGGGTGGGCCTCATCCTCCCACCCTTCTATGGCCCAGGAGAAAATTTATCAAAATCTAGAAGGGCAGAGTGTGTATGGATATCGGCAGGCCACAGATGGTTTAAACTGAACTTTGATGGTGCATCAAGGGGAAACCCAGGTGTTGCTGGTATTGGTGGGTGTATTCATAATAGTGAAGGTATAGAAATATTAGGGTATGCATCTCCTATTGGTCATATGACTAATAATAGGGCAAAACTACTTGCACTCACAAAAGGACTAAAAATATGTAAGGACTTAAACATAAAAAAAAAAATGGAAATTGAAGGGGATTCTGCCATAATACTCAATGCCCTTAGGATAGGCTCTACCACTAATTGGAGATTGAATTCTTTTCTTACTTAAGCCATTAATATATGCAAGGAGTTCTCTAGAATCACAATTAATCATATTTATAGGGAAGATAATTTAAGGGTAGATATATTAGCTAATCTGGGAGTAGATGGAATGTCTATCCCTTTAGAGGCGCCTCCATTAACAATTTAGAATCCTTAAAACTACATTACTCTTATGGCTGGATAGAGCATAGTAAATAACCTTTCTAGAGCTTATCCCAAAGAGGTTTCAATCTAACATAATAATTAAATTATAGTTTTAATAAGTCCCACCATGTTTTAAATTTTTATTTAACCTTCCTTAAAGCCTCTTGGGTACCTTCACTTTCAGGAGATGTAACCATTCCCTTCTTTAAACCACACTAAACCAAGGTAAGATCACACTAATATTGTTATAAAAATATGCATATATGTATGTACATAGGTACATTAACATGGGATTATATATGTATGTAGATATGCGCACATGAATTTCCCATATGTATGTATATATGTGCTTATGTGGGAATGTAGTTAGGTATATATGTATGCTCATACTTTTATTCTTAGGCTGACATCCCCTTTGGTTGTATATTTAAGTACCCCAGCGCAATAGAGATTACTATAACGTACATTTGATAGTATCAATACATATATCAACTTAAAAATCATAAGGCTACCCATCTTCAGATATAAATGGGGTCTCATCGTCAGGAAGTATATAGGAACTTTATATCCAAATATTTCCTTTGGATACTGTTATAAATGAAATTTAGCATGACAGATCCCACAAAGTGATAATTACCCAAGTTTTAAATAATGAACGCTCATCGAGTATCAAATTAACCTTACATCTAGGAGATATGTCCCATCAACTATTTATGATTCCTTGCCATTAATATCAATTGTACACTTCTGCATGCCGCCTCTCCCTTTGATTTTGATCAATGAGGTTGGCACGTTTTGGTGATAAATGCAATAAGAAAAGGGCATAATTTACTGATTAAAACCCACATGTCAGTACCTTCATAATTATGATTCATTAAGTAAGGACAAATTGCGCTTAGGGAATGACAAGTTACTTTAGGGTGAAGATATTAGAGTCCATCATTTATAACTTTAGTTGGCCTTTGCATTTACAATTAATCACAAGGTAATCCTCTTGGGTAAGATTAGCTCTTTGCAGAATGGAGTCCAGGCTTATTACATTTCAACTTAGCGACAATTAGGCTATGGCATTTTGTGGTGCTATTAAACCTGAAAGATGGAAAAAAATTCTCAAGCCTATTCCAGAGGTTGCAAGAAGAGTGCTAGAAAAGGGTATGGGGGAAGCATACCTTGACTATGCCTTCACATACCGAAGTAATGGAAATATAGTAGGTATCTTTCTAGCCTTAGCTACTTTCACAGGATTTAAAAAAGAAGAGGTCATGGAAGCAACAATGTTAATCTTTGAAGATGACATACTAGGAGGTCTGGAGAATATGGTATATAGCATCAACAACCTACTCCTGGTACCATTTGTAGAACATTCTATGCAAACTGAAGTGGAAGAGCTAAAGGATATCCCAAATAATAAAAGGGTCCCTATGTTTATCCTCAAAGATGAGAAGACCTTTGATTCTCACTGGCCAGAGATGCAGAGAAATGTGGACTTCCTGTTCAAACTAATATTGAAAAAGGAGATGGATAAGGACTGGCTCCTCAAATATTGGTGTGACAAAGGCTTTGACATTCCAGAAATGCTGGATGATATGGAATTGGAGAACTTCCATATCATTTCCCCCTCTGTGAAGAAGTGCTCAAAAATGTTGAAGGCCTCAGATAATGAAGAAGTAGCTATCATCATTGTTAGAAAGTGTGAGGGGGAATGGAGCTATGATCTGCTCCATAAGGGATAGAATAGAAATGGTAAGCCTTAAATGGTGGCTGTATATACTAGTTATAGATATAACTAGTTTTGTTTATAATTGTAAGGAGGAAAACAAGCTATAGAAGTGGTTTAGCATAAGTATACTACTTTGAAGTCATCGACTAATAGTAGAAGGTACCAGACATTATACTCTATTTTGATAGTTAAATTTGGCTTATATATAATTTTGAATTCCATTTTATATTCAAATAAATCTTTCTCTTATGATTTACTATTGCTTGTTGAATAAATTTTTTTAGAATAATAATTCGCAGAAAGTTTCTGTTTAAATGGTATAAGTGTGTTTATAAACATTATGTTGCTAGTCATTTAGAAAGTGGGCAAGTTATAGCTGGGAAGATTTTTAAGTAAGATAACACATTGTTAAAAAGAGATAGTTAAGCTCTAGAAGTAGCAATAAGTTATTCTATTCCATCTATTTTGGGTAGATTGCCTCTTTTACCTATATATAT
>MU224266.1:1598184-1612452 GCA_018584345.1 Thuja plicata
ATTATAGTGCAAGGGGAGGGAAGAATCTCCCCCCAAGATTCCCATCATACGTGTCCCAGGGTATTGTGTTGCGAAAGAGATCTTCGTAGCACGGCAACAATACCTGGCAAAAGGCAAAAATACGGGCACCCTTTCGGGGGTGACATGCTATGTGAGTTAAAGGACTACCAAGCAATGGGCCTATAATATTTCATGTGAAGCCAAAATTACTAAGGTATCTACTGTTTGAACTGTCTTTCGATGTGCTAGACCCAGTGAAAACATAAGTGGTTTGAAAGAATCACTTGAACATACACAATCAGAATATTACAAAGCTAAAACAAAATCCCTTAATGTCACATGTGATTGTATCCCTGAAGGTTTCTTTGTCCCTTGTTGGATTGTTTTGAGATGTGTGTTTGTTATTTTCTAGTTTTCTTGTGCTTAAAATCAGTTCTTGCCATCGAACAATTTGCCCAAGATCAGACTGAACATCAAAAATCTGCTCAGAATTTTAACACACTGCTTAGTCTCAGTCGGCCGTCTCCACTCTGGAACCACCGTTTGTGCAGATCACGGTCTACACAGATCACCGTCTTTGAAGATTTCTGTCTGCATCTGAGACTTCCGTCTCCGCTTGAAAATAGTGAGCTTCAAAAATTGGCCAAGATAACCAAAATTTGACCATCTACAGGACCCTAGAACCACTTGTCCTAAATAATTCATCCACTTGGCCAAAATTGATTTTTTCATGACATGACCAATTTTAAGAAGCATAAGAAGGTTAAACTTCCTACATCTTTAGTCCTTAGAGAGAAAAATGAAACCACCCGTAAATCCAAAGAATTCCAACACATTGCAACATCTATCAAACAAGGTATTGAACACTGTGAAAAGCTTGACAAAATCATCTACAATAATACCATTTGCAAATTCATGGCCAAGTTTTCACTCAATAGATCCTTTGTCATGCTTGAACAATACGATTAGGTAACACTTGACTTCTGGATCATTCCTCCACTTCTTCCATCATCATCCTTCTTTTGGAGCATTAGATCAAAATCACATCAAATCCTTAGGTTGAAAGACCTTAATCAGAGTATTGTTGACCTTCATCCTCAAACAAACACAATATTTCTTGTAGACCATCAGTCCGTCTCAAGTAATTCAAATCCCTTAGCAATATCCTATTTTGCTTGAGATCACAAGTCCATCTTTAGGTAGAATAGATATTGCTTTAAATCCTTTGTGTTTGTATCATCATAAGGTTTAACATGCTTAGGTTTTGTCTCAAAAACCTTTAAATCAATCAACTCAATTATCCAATCAATCAAATCAATCTTCAATCAAATCAAATCAATCATCGATCAACCAATCATTCAATCGATCAATCAATCAATCAATCAAATCCAATCCAATCCAATCCAATCAAATCAAAGATCTTTTCTCTAATTCATCTTCCACATCTCCTTGTCTTTCATTCTTCTACCATTGTATGGTTTTCACTCGATCCCAAGCTAGAAACATGAGGAGAACAACGTCCAACACTAATCGTGAAGAGAACCCATTTTCCACCCATTACTTTCATGGAAGTGGGGTACGAGCTGAGGAAGTGGCTAAAAAAATAGAATTAGTGGACCAAGATGAAAGACCCAATCAAGCGATTGACTTCCTTAGAGACCCCTATAATTTGGAAATGGTTGAGAAGGCCATATTACATAACAGTGATGAGATATTTCTAAATCTCATCCATAATGGTGTCACAGTTCCTGAGGACTTTGATGAAACACTCCTTACCAGAAATGTCACCAAAGCCACTATGGCCACTTCAGCAACCATGGATTCTACTTCAAACACTACATCATCGCGTGACACTGGTAAAAGACTTGCTAGAAAACCTCCTACATCAACAGCAATATCAGCACCTATATCAACAACCGTATCAATACCCCAGTTGACACCTGAACAAATATAGCAAATCATAAGTGCTTTACCAAACAATAATACACACAATAGCACTCAAACGACAATGACTCAAGGAGCAGGTGCTAATTTCAACAACATAGGGCAAGTTTCCATGCCCTTGTCCTCCTTGTTTCAAACAATGGGGGCAAAAATGTCTGCAAACAATACATCACAAGCTTATCAATATATACCTCCTCCAACAATTAGTATGACCTCCACGGGCTTTTCAACAGCACAATTTGGAGGAGGTGGAGGTTATGTACCCCCATTTTTCACACAAAGTACTCAAGATTTCACCCAACAAATCAATGAGCTCAAAATTATTGTACAAGGTTTACAGAGTGGGGGCAAGAAGGAGTTTTATTTTGAAGAGATTTGTCCCTACCTGTTTGACAAGTCTATCACAATGCAACCATTCCCACCAAACTTTGAGATGCCTAAATTCAAAAAATACAAGGGAGAAACATGTCCTCTCCAACATCTCAAGGAATTTTACATTGCATGTCAAGAGGTTTCTTATAATGAGAACTATTTGAAAATACGTTTCACTAGGAGTCTTGGAGGTGCAACCTTGGAATAGTTCATGGCCCTTCCTTACGAATCAATTTCTACCTTCTCTGACCTTGTAGAGAAGGTTTTTGGACAATATTTGTATAACATTGAGCATCAAGCAACACTCAATGATTTGTGCAACACTAAACAAAAGAATGGAGAAACCTTTGCTAGTTTATTACAACGATGGAGACATATTGCAAATTGCATGCTATGGAAAATACCTGATAATCACTTAATTGACATCTTCACAAAGAATTTAATCCCCAAAATGTCCTTCCAAATGAAGATGGCCTCACCTGATACCTTTGAAGCCCTTTTTAAGAAGGGAAAGGACATTGAAGATGGCCTTTTGCAAAGAGGTACCATCAAACATTATACTCCTTCCAATAATGATAAATTAAAATTTTGGAGTAAGAACAAAGGAGTTGTCAATGATGGAGTGACTGATGCCAAGCATGTTAAAAATGTTTAAGCATCCAACAATACCAATCAAAATAATCAGAATCAAAATCAGTACCACAACAAAAACCACAATCAGAACAACAATCAAAATCAGCCTAATCAGAACAATCAAAACAACAATCAGAATCAGAACAATCATAATAATCAGCAACCATGTAATCAATCATTCTTGTTCCCTCACAACAATTATAACAACAATAATAGCAACAACAACAATGATAATCGATAGCGATGACAATTCACAGCTTTAGCAGAACCTTTAGATGTGATCTTCAAACAACTCGCAGATCAAGGAATGATAGTTTACCCAAATACTCAAAATTTTGATGAGAATTAACCTAAACATGTTTGGTATAAAGATAATGAATATTGTGATTATCATCACATCAAGGGACATGATACCAAGAAATGCATGAAGCTCAGACACTTTGTGCAAGATCTCATTGAGGATGGAAAAATTGAGGTTGAGAGTCAGAATGCGTCCTCATCTAATGCAAAACTCAAGGTCTATAATCAACCTTTCCCACCTCATAATCAAAACAATGCATCAAATGCCATTCCCTATGACTATTCTACCAATACCATTATAGGCCATGATCGAACATGTGGGAGTCTAGATGAAAATGATATCTTTGGGTTTGATTCTCTTTGTGGCCACATTGAAGAAGTTGACATGCATGTTAATACTATAAAACTCAAAGCTGCTGATTGTAATGCTACTACACAAAGACCCAGAGTCACTGTTCAAGCTGCTGATAAACCTTCTACATCCACAAATCCATTAGCTGCACCATCTACTGCTGCCCGCCCTGCCTCACATTTTGACTTGCTGGACCAATTGTGAAAGACACCTGCACAGATATCCATTCCAGAGCTCTTGACAACATCGCCAATCCATAGAGAATTCCTTGATAAAGCTCTAAATGAATCCTGCGTTCCTGAGAACATTAATGCTACATAATTCAAAGCCATGATAGGGAACTTAGCTACGCAAGAACATCTAGTTTTCACTGATAAGGATTTTAGTGGTCCCGATCTGCATCATAATAAATCCCTCCATATAGAAGGAAAAATTTGCTCCACAAGAGTAAAAATAATCCTTATAGATGGTGGATCTGGCCTGAATTTGTGCACATTGAAAATGATTCATAACATTGGTCTTTCTGAGGACCTCATTGATAAAGACAAGAGAATTACAATAAAAGCTTATGATGATAGAGAACGCGAAAGCAAGGGGTTGATCACATTGCCCTTATAAGTGGGCCCGACCCTGATTGAAACTATTTGCCATGTACTAGATCTTGATTTACCTTATAACATATTGCTAGGACGTCCATGGATACACGCTATCAAAGGTGTACCCTCTACCTATCATCAGTGTCTAAAGTTCCCACATCATGGTAGAGAAATCACAATTTCTGGAGATCCTGAGCCCTTTCAATATTTCAAAAGATTGGAAGGCAAACAAGCTAATTACTGTCCGTTGAATGAATTTGGACGACATTCCAATCAAGAACCCCCTAGTTCAGAAAAGACATCTGAAACATCAACTGAGGAAACTAAAGGAAAAGAAAAAGTTACTGAGGACAAAGCTACTAAAGACAAACCTTCCTCATCTAAAGCAAAGGCAACATTCACAGACCAAGGTATGGGAGAATATAAATTTGAAAGTGCTTTATGTGTTGGGAAACTTCCCTTGTCTCCAAAGTCTTATGGGAGACCATCACCATTACCCATTTCCAAGGATAAAGCACTTATGAACTGCAAGTCAACTTTTTTTTAACATTGGGGTTCTTTATCAGATGAACACATGGAATATAGTGTCCTTGATTGGCTCTATAATGATGAAGAAGAACAACCTATAACTTTCCCCAAAGGAAAGTATCCTAAAGTTACTCCCATTGTTGAAAACATGGGATATTCTGGTACCAGTCTTGGAGCTAATGAAATAGGAAAGAAGAAAATCATAATAGCTAATGGTTATCCTAAAGGACATGGATTGGGTTCTGTAGAGACTAAGACTAACTTTGTTAAGGATTATTGTCTAGCTACCTCCGAATCAGAGACTGAGGAAGATTTCTTCAAAATTCCTTTCCAATACATTGAAGATGACCTAACTAATAATCACCATGTCCTCACTATTACCCAAGATGACCTTTCGTCCCCTCATTTACCCCTCACAAACCCTAAATTAATTGACTGGGATCAGCAAGACTCACCACCAGCTTTGGATATATGCGATTCGGATGAGGCAATTTTAGCCCTCTTTGGACTTAAAGATCTCTGAGAACACGAACATCATATACACTACATTGAACAAGCCTACTTTGGTAGCCAAGTCAGCTCTCTCAGTCACAAAAATAGAAAAGAAAATAAAAATCAAAAAGATAAAAATGCATCCTCTGGTGAAAACCTCTCGCAGACACCTAAGGATGAAGAAAAAGACAAAATAAAGGTTGATTCCTCTAGTGAAAACCTTTCTTAGGAACTAGAGGAGGGAGAGATTGACTTTCCATTTATATCATCAGAAGAAGAAGTGTCCTCTATGATCATTGAAGACACCATTCCAATCAACCTTGGCACAGAAGAAAATCCACATATCACTTACATTGCAGCTTCTCTCAGTGATCAAGAAAAGAAAGACATGATAGAATTTTTACATAAGCACAAAATCAACTTTTCCTAGACTTACAAAGACATGCTTGGGCTTGATACAGATCTCATTATGCATCTTGTGGTAAATCCAAATGCAAAACCTGTCAAACAGAAGCTTCGTAAGATGCATCCTCAAGTTGCATTAGTAGTCAAAGTAGAACTTCAGAAGATGCTAGATGCCGAGGTAATCATACCAATTGACTATCCTAAATGGGTTTCTAATATTGTACCAGTAGGTAAACCTAGTGGGGGCATTCGTATCTGCATTGATTTTAGAGACCTCAACCTTGCATGTCCCAAGGATGATTTTCCACTACCTAATATTGACATTATAGTGGATTTGACGGTAGGACATGAAATTTTATCACTTATGGATGGATTCTCAGGTTATAATCAGATTAGGATAGCACCAGAACACCAGCACAAGACCACATTCACAACACCTTGGGGCACTTTCTGTTATCAAGTGATGCCTTTTGGTCTTAAAAATGTAGGAGCTACTTATCAACAAGCAATGACTACCATCTTTCATGACATTTTGCATGTTATCATGGAAGATTATGTGGATGATCTTTTAGGCAAATCCAAAATAAGGGAATCTCATATCCCTATCCTTACCACCATCTTTGAGTGACTGGAGAAATATAAGCTTAGGATGAATCCCAAAAAGTGTGTCTTTGGTGTACAATCTGGTAAGCTGTTGGGATACATTGTATCACGTCATGGAATAGAAGTTGATCCAAAGAAAGTGAAAGAAATTCTGGAAATGCCACCACCCAAAACATTGAAGCAATTACGTAGTTTGCAAGACAAATTACAATCAATCAAAAGGTTCATGTCGTAGTTGGCTGACAAAGTGCATCCATTCTCCCATCTTCTACGCAAGAATGTCAAGTTTCAATGGGATTGTTTGTGTCAAAATGAATTTGAGAAATTGAAAGCTTATTTGGCTAACCCACCAGTGTTAGTTCCACCTATTGCTGGTCATCCTTTGATTTTGTACATATCTGCTATAGAGGTTTCTTTGGGAGCCCTCCTGGTGAAATTAGATGATACGGGCAAAGAGTGAGGAATTTACTATCTTAGCAGAACTCTTATTGGCTATGAGTTGAATTATTCCCTAATTGAAAAAGCATGTTTGGCCGTTGTTTTTTGTACACAGAAGCTATGTCATTATATGCTTAATCATAAAATTCATCTAGTGGCTAAAATTGATCCACTCAAGTATCTCTTGGCACGCGCTACTCTTACTGATCGTACAACAAAATGGGTTATGATTCTTAGTGAGTTTGACATTGTTTATGTTGATCAAAAGGCCATAAAAGGACAAGTGATTGCAGATCAGTTAGCTAAAGCACCTTTTGATGGTAAACACCCTCTAATCACAAATTTTCCAGATGAATCAGTCTTAAATATTAACCCAACTTCGCCATGGAAGCTATATTTTGATGGATCATTCACTCAGAAAGGATTAGGGGCAGGAATTTTGTTTGTTACACCTAAAGGGGATCTCATTCCTAAGTCTTTCAAGTTATGATTTCCTTGTACCAATAACATTGCAGAATATGAAGCCCTTGTACTTGGCCTTTGACAAGCCATACAGTGGTAGATTCTTACTCTATTGGTGCTTGGTGATTCACAATTGGTTATCAAACAAGTTATGGATGAATATCAAACAAAGGATGACAAGCTAATTCCTTACCGCTATATAGTTGAAGATCTCAAGACCCATTTTACTGACCTAACATTTCAACAGATCCCTTGTGCCAACAACAAAGTAGTGGATGCTATGGCAACAATTGGGTCTCTAATCACTATGCAAAAACACAGCGCATAGTGTGAGTTTCTTGTTGAGAATCTTACGGTCCCTGCCTATGACACACCAAATTCTAAAATGGTGTGTGAAATTGCTGATCCCAATTCCCCATGGTACCAAGAGATATATTCCTACTTGCATGATGGACATACCCCACTTACTTCAACTCCTAATCAACGTAAAACCTTCATTTGCCAAACTTCTCGATACACAATCCTCGCTAATACCCTTTACCGAAAGCATTTTGATGGAACTCTTTTGAGGTGTCTGAATTTTGATGAAGCACAAACGTCCCTAGAGGAGGTACATCAAGGAATCTATGGGGCCCATTCTAGTGGCCTTACATTGGCTAAGAAGTTGTTACGCACTGGATACTACTGGCCTACTATGGAGCAAGATGCCTACAACTATGTGAAGAAGTGTGTACCTTGTTAGTAGCATGGCGATTTGATACATGCTCCCTCCCAAGCACTCCAACCCACCATCACCCCTTGGCCCTTTTCATGCTGGGGTCTCGACCTTGTTGGCCAAATTTTCCCTAATTCATCCAATGGCCATAAATACATCCTAGCTGGTACAGAGTACTTTACCAAGTGGGTTGAAGCTATTCCTCTCACCTACACTACTAAAAAACAAATTTTGAAGTTTATCCTAAACTATCTTATCTGTCGCTATGGCATTCCTCAGGACATTGTTACTGATAATGGAGGACCTTTTAAGAACAAGGATGTCATAGAGCTATGTAGGAAGTTCAGCATTACCCACCATACCTCTTCCAAGTACTTTCCGCAAAGCAACGGTCAAGCTAAGGCTACAAATAAAACCATTCTCAGAATCTCCAAGAAGACAGTCGATGAAGCTGGCCGAGATTGGCACCTTCACCTCAATCCTACCTTTTGGGCTTACCGCACCTCCACTCGAACCCCCATGGGAGCCACTCCCTTTTCCCTTGTTTATGGTACTGAGGCTATTCTACCCATCAAAATTGAGCTCCCTTCCCTCAGAGTCTCTCTGAAGAATCTATTGTCTGAAGAAGAATACAGAGTTGCCCACTTGCAAGAGCTAGAACTCCTTGATGAGAGATGCCTCAATTCCCTAAACCACCTTTGCGTGTATCAAAATAGCCTTCACCTTTAGTTAAATAAAAGGATCAAACCTTGTTAGTTTGAGGTTGGTGATATTGTCCTATAGCATAACATGAAGAACCTTCATAACAGAGAAAAGAAAGGGAAGTTTGAACCTAATCGGTTGGGTTCCTTCATTGTTACAGCAAAATATGGTTCTGGTGCCTATCAGATTGCATCTCCAGAGGGAGATCCACTCCCTGATCCTATAAATATTTCACATCTCAAGCACTTCTATGCTTGATCAGTCAGTAGTCCATTGTACAGTAGAAATTGTTAAGAAAATCCAAAAAAATCAGAAAGGCAGAAAATTCCAAAAAAAAAAGTAGAATATTCAAAAATGCAAAAAAAATTAGAAAATATCAAAAAAAGCATAAAAAATACAAAATCTTGAAAAGAAACACAAAAATCAACAAAGAGAAAGAGAAAAATCAATCCATATGTAAAAACCACTTCGGTGGCGCAATGGATAAGTACCATGGTGAAAACCTATTTCAGGCACCATGTGTAGTCAGATCCACCATCAATTCCCGCCATTTGTCTATACCACTTGCATTTCCTTCTCATAATAAGTGTCGCTACCCATATTTGTGCAGGTAGTCCTTTGACCATTCTCTTGCTCCCACAATAACGATTCCCGCACGACTGAGCTTACCAAATCACGAAACTGAGCTTCATTCTAGACACAGTGATTGCAAATGTTTTTCATCAAATCAGAAGACAGATTGACTTTCCTAATGCTCATTCTATTCACAAGCAATTGCCAATGAATTTACATTTTTTTATCAATCAATTATTTAGCCCATCAGGATGAATCCTTCCGGTGTCGGCTGTTCTATCAATCGTCCCATAAAATTATTCATGGAAAGAACTTTTGGACTAAATGACCACTTGGTCAGGATGCCTTTTTTATTGATTTTATCTTGTGTTTTACTATGTCCTTATCATGGCATCCTAGATCTCTTATAGCTTGGTTTGTTATGGTGAGTATCTAGTGAAATACGTGTCTTTTGTGGTATGATCTTCTTATCATAGTTTTCTAGGGCATTTATGTTTTGATATTTAGTTATGAGTATGTATGCCTCACTGGGGGCAGGACTCATGCATCCCATAATCCCTTAAAAGATCTGGGTGTACTGCATCTCCTCATGAGTACCATTTCATAGGTCTCCTCATATCTAATATCTCACATTCTTGTTCCTAACAATCTATTTGTTTGAGAGTCTAGTCCACGCAAAGGAACCATGTCACTTATGTTTTCTAGCATATGGTGCATAACTCCTTTTGCAATATCAAACTAGGGTGTGCTCTCCAACATTAACATGGTATTAATCCCACTATCATGTAGTTAGTCTTTGCATACATAGTTAGGTCATATTGCATTATGGTTTTTCTCTTGGCAAAGGTTTCTATTTATTCCCCTATCCAGTCATCTCAGTGATTTTTATCAGATTTATTGTGATACACACAAAAATAGTGTCCTCATTAGTCTTGCATCTATTGCATTCCTTAGTCATTAAATTATCATCTCTTGCATTGATTATCCATTCATTTCATTAGTCATTGTTCATTACATTAGTCACTAATTATTTGCATTGTTATACATTTTGTATTATCTTTTGCATTACTAATTTCATTAATCATTAATCATTAGTTTCATTAATCATTAATAATTAAGCATTGTCCATTAGTCATTAATCATTAGTCAGTAATCATTAATCACTAATCATTAATCATTAATCATTATACATTTGTCTCACGTTCCATCCATTACGTTCATTATTTATTAATCATTACAACATTACATTAACCATTATAGCTTACGTTATTCATTCATGTAGTGTTTATTAAATCATTTACATGTTACATTTTCATTTACATTAAATAACCATTTGCATTTGCATTCCATTAGTTGCATCTATAACATTCATAATATTTTAGCATTCATTCCATCAGACATCATATAAAACATTTACAACATCATCCATACATGTTAACATATACACATTAACATATCATAATAAACCTGCATCTCATCCCTGCATCACAAATTTGTCAGTTTCATCATACATACATACATATGTTCATCTCATCCTGCATGTCAGTCATAAACATCATATACGATAAAAGTAAACATCATAAGTACATCCATACATAAGCATGTAAAATCATCAAAGATGCATAAATATAAGAGTCCCATAGTCCACAATAAAGTCCATATATATATCTCAAAAATGTCATAACGTACATCATGTGTCAAAAATGTCAAAAATGTGTATCCAAAAATCTGAGCAGAATCATGGCGGTGGTTGTGATGGTCCTGCTCCGCTGCTGGGACATGGCGGTAATGCCATTGATCCCTGTGATGCTTTCCCTATACTAGCTGACTGTGACCTCTCAGAGTATGTTGGCGCCTGGGCCCCCTCTAGCACCACTCCATAATATAGTCCCATGTAATATCTGGCCTCTCAGCCCCTACGTCCTGCCTCTCTCTTGGCGGCCATAGCATCGTCCATCATCTGACCCACCCCTATCGTCGTGCCTACTAGCCGTGCTATATCACGGTCCACCCTGTAGTCCTCCACACATCTATCTGCGACATCTCACTCTGCTGTCAGAGCTTCTATCTGTGCTGCCATCTCTGCCCGCTCCTCCTCCCAATGCCCGTGCTCCTCAAGGATGGAAAACTCTCCACTGTCCACCCGCGCCTATAAAATGTCTAGTGCCCACTGTGCACTATCCCCTCAAGCTGTCTCTGAGGCCAGCCCTCCCTGAATCTAGGTCACCTCTACCTGTAGGCTACTAGATGTAGCCTGTGTTGTCGCCAATAACCCCTGAACCCTCCCCAGCTCTGTCTGTAGGCTATCTCGCTCTGCTACAATAGTATCATATTTCTCCTGGGCTACGAAACCCCCTGGTGGTCCCTGTCCTACTAGTGGTCCCTATGGTGGTGGACCCTGTGGTGGTCCCTGCGGTGGCCCCTGTGCTGGTGCTCCCTGTCCTAGGTACTGTCCCTGTGCACCAGGTATGATAGGTGGATGTCCACCTACTGGTATCTGCACCTGTCCCCTCCTTGGTCAGACTCTCCTCCTGGCCCCTCCATCTCCCCCATCTCCCCTGTTGTCATCACCTCTTTCATCCCCCTGTCCCTGTCCATCCCCTCCAGGCCCTGGCTAGTCATCTGGCTGCACGACCCTTGGCACTGTCAATCTAACCGGCCTATGCACCACCCACCGCTGTGCATATGCTGGCACTACCCTGCGTCCAGCAGTGACTCCCGTGCTTTGATCTAGGGCACCTCAATCATGCCCATAAAGGATCCTCATGCTATCTGAGGATCTGCCCCCATCCCCCATACACTGCCCACCTCGCAGGTCACCAATGGATGTGGGAACCCGTCCGGTACTGCCTCCTGCACCTGCCTCATCTGTCTCCGTACCCTGGATGGCATGTAGTGCGAAATCATATATGTTTTCCTCCCGAACACCTAGCAATCCGTCTATACAAATCTCATATAATACAAGTCATAAAACCCATCCTCTGCATATACCCCCTACTATGGGGCCTCATGGCCCCAGGCCTCACATCCTACATACAGAGCCCATGTGATTGCTCCCATCTCATCCAACCATCGCCTGTAGTATCCTACTGAGTCTATGGCCTCATAACTGATGGGTGGCCTGTACTGGCAGACAAAAGGCTCATAAGCTGCCTGGGTCTCCTGGTGTCTGATCAGTCGTGTGACCACTATATGCTCCTAGGCCCATACTAATAGCAGTGTACATCCTGGCCCTAGTGCTCTCCCTCTGCGGTAAGCACACATGTGGAAATCATAGTATAACTGCCCGAGGATGACATATCCCCAGTAGTACTGGTCGTCGTCCTCAACCATGCTGCTTAATACTCGCACCCAGCCAATTGGGAATCCCTTACCTACATGATCAGGCATGAGACGTCCCCCTATCAACCCTGCCAGGTAAAGTGCTAGTCATCATGGCCTTGGCTCCATATCCATCGCCTCCACCCAGGACATCCATTGCCATGTAATCAGCAGATCTGCATACCTCCACCTCATCCATCTCCATGTATGGCTGTGATCCCTCCATGAAATACTCTAGTATGACCCCTCGAATGGGAACTCTATAGATCCTCCATACATCATGGAGGGTGATCGTCGCTTTCCCTGTCGGAAAGTGAAAGCTAAAGGTTGTGTTGTGCCACCTCTCTATCAACGTAGACGTGAGTGCATTATGCGCTCAAATATGCAGCCAATGTCGCACGTGCTTTAGACCACACAATATAACCACTCCCCACTCCACCGCCGTCAGATGCTGCTCTAGCTCCATCGTCACCAGATAACATTCCCTGGCTCAGAATGTGATCGTCTCCTCCTGCAGTCAACAAACCCATGTTAGCAATCAGATAGCATGCTGGAGCATTGAAACATGTCCCAGGCCTGTCTGGGGCATCAAAAAATGTTCTTGAACCCTTGTCTTTCTTCTTCCCCCTCTCTTTTCTTCTATTTTTGGGTCAATCCACGTAGCTAATAGTTGACCCTTGCAGACGGTGAACTTTTGCAGTCGCCAGTCTATGGAGACGGTAGATCTTCACAGACGCTGATCTGCGGAGATGGTGGTTTAGGCCGCCGCCTTTCTTGCCGCGCAGACAGCGGTGTTGAAAATTTCCATCTCCACTACCCACTTTTCTATTCTCACGCCTTTGCAGATAGAGATCAGGTCAAACTTCATCTACACAGATGACCATCGCCTATCATTCATCTACGCAGACGATGGTCTATCGATCGCCATCTACGCAGATGGCAGACGGGCAATCGCTATCTGCGCTGCGCGCCCTTTTAAGAGCATTTATTGCGCCTAAAAAATTTTGAAAAAATTAAAAACCTTGAAGTACAAGTGGGTGCTCGACTACTCACCGCTGGTCTTGCATCTGCTGGCTACTGGTACACCCAGACATGCTCTCCAAGCTATGCTCGCTCTCGCTGTGCTACCATGGCTCTCTTCTTCTCTCTTTTTCTCTTTGTGGGTGAAAGTGACTTGTCCATGGGCCCTAGTGGACTATTTATAGCCCTTTGGGACCCATTTCTTTCATTGGTCTCCTCTTTTTCTATTCTGGTCCCCGTTTCCCCTCTAATTTTCCTAGACACGTCATGCAATTGGCCTACTTTCCCCTTTTTTCTTGCCTTTTCGAGAAAATTTTATTAAAAAATTATAGTTTTTCCTATTATTTTCTCAAGGTGGCACACTCCTCCGCTCTCACTGCCATAGGTTTTCTAAATCCTCTGGGGCATCTTATTTTCTTTTTTTTGATGCAATGTCACTTTTGACAATGCATCAAAGAGGGGCAAAATGTAGACGTCCAAAATCGTCCTTATATTAATTTAATTAATATTCCCATAACATTATAGTTAATTTTAATTAATTATATTTGTTATATTCTTCTATCTATTTAATTAAAGTTATTTAATTAAATATGATTCATCTCCCTTAGTATTTAAATTTAATTTAAATACTATCCCTTTTAATGTATTAAATCTTATTTAATACATTATCCCTCATTAATCCCCTTTTAAATAAATTTTTAATTTATTTATTCCTTCACATGACTTAAATTCTACTAAACCACAATTAATCCAAATTAATTTAGATTAAGCTAATTTGAACCTAGATCCTACCCTACCTCACATCACTCTCA
>MU224266.1:1617560-1632049 GCA_018584345.1 Thuja plicata
TATATATATAGGAATATATCCCTTTAGTAAGATTCTTCATATTAAACATGTGTAGACAACCTCAGCTTGTAACCGACAAGGCTTTTTAAGGAATAAACTACAATTCTACTTTTCTCTCTAAAAACATTTAAAGTTCACTTAATTAAAAATGTTTAAAACATTTTATTATTATAACCATCCACTTTTTAACCTTTAAACTACCATGCTATAGATGATGGATCGCGTTCGATTCCTCTCTGCAATACCTGAATCGTCACTAGAAAACCCCTTATATTAACTATGTAGGATACTGACCTAGGTTAGGGGGCTTCTTAGTTTTAAATCTAGAATGATAACGCCCATTAAACTCTGAGGCCCTCGAATTCAGATAGCCTTCAACACACCAATTTCAGGAATGAGGATTAAAATTGTTTCACTTTCATCTCATCATCTAGTTATTAGGGTTGTCCTAAGAATCTTAGGTAGAGAATAACTTAATAATTTGGATAAGTACCGAGTTAACTCTGATATCCCTGCTCTTCTCTTAGCCTCAGCCCTCCAAGCTGGCACCGACAAACTTCCATTGGGGATCCTATGTAGAAGATTGTTCAAAAACTCCTACCTAGGCTATTTAGATAAAGTCTTGGCTAACATTAGAGAGGATTTAACTATCCCAAAACCTGGCTTTTATGATTTATCATTGGTAGGAGGCTAGTCTATACTAGCTTCTCTAGTGTTACAAATTGATAACCTGGAACTCTTTGTGGCTTGGACTCCTACCATCAGAAGAAATCTGAACTTCTTGTATAATTTCTTTCATGTTAAACTCCAGAAGGAGTGGACTGGATGGACTCCTTCATTCTGGAAGAGCAGGTTGTAAACTAGGAAATAGACTCAGGACATAACACTAATATAGACATTCCATTTCCAAGGAGACATTACAATGTAGAATATGATTCTCTATCGATGAATGAATAAAGAATGGTATGGGTGTTTGTAATTCCCTTTTACATTTTTGATGAAGGATGGGGTGTTTTTATTGAGCTCTCTGAGAGTTGTGCAAAGCCTTTTCCTTGTATCCAAAATGGTGAGCTCAAAAATGGTAACATATACATTAAATATAGTTTCTTTTTAAATTTTTATAGAAAAAAACTAAGGTCCTATCTCATAGATAAATAGAAAGAGATAGATATATACCAAAACCAGTATTTCAATAAGACCTATTATCTAAGTAGAATCTTATTCCACCATTATTAGAGATGCTATTCTATTTTTTGTTATGAAATAGGGGTCATGGATTAAACATATTAAATAAGGATAGCGTCTACAAGTTCAGATACAAAATTTAATTAGCTTCATGTATTATTTCATTTGAATCTTAAACAATTGGGATTTATGACCAGGTGTTTCCATTCTTGAACCAGTAACTAAAACTGTGAGAATGTGTTAATATCTAAAATTTTATATACCATCAAATGTTTTCCTAGCTATTGTAGTTGTAGGAAGGGAATCATCACCAAAGGCACAATAAATCTCTAAAGTCAAAGATATCCTCAAACATTTAGCCAACCCGGGGCTAAATAGAGATCATATATCTAATTCTAGATTCTGATTTGAGACAAGTATTTGTATCATCTGAAGGAATGCTATCTTATATATGTAAATGAGGGAATGCCCTCAGTATGCTTGTAATTATATTCTGGACCCAGGGTCCCGGGCAAGACTGGAGGTTTTCTTCTCCATTCTTTCCTACCAGTGCCCGTAGAGAATGGAGTCCTTTGTTAAATTGAATATTTTAATTAATAAAAAGCTATGGGCCTTGCCCTTTTACCGATCAAAAAAAAAAAAAAAGATACGTAACATGCCAAGGAATAATTTACATTCACTTGAATACAATCTTGCATCGAAACTGAACCTATGGTTGCAAAATGTATGCAAAAGGCACAAATATGTTCACAAAACCACCTTCTCTCTCAATTATGAACCACTAAAACTGACTATCAAGTCTAGATATATACCCCCTCAAGGCCATTTTTGGAAATCCAATGCCCTCCAAAAGTCCTCCAAATCAGCTAGAAACCCTAACTGTTAGGCATAATCCATGCCTTAATACATACCCCTAATGTTGGTATTTAAAACATACCTCTTTTCAATACATTACCAACAAATATCAATAAATATCCAATCAAGCCCTAACTAAAAACATATAACATAAACCCTAAACCCATACTCGAATCCCAAACCCATGCCTTTAGACTAATGTTGATAGCATAACCCTAGGTCAACATGATCAATACTATGCAATAAAAAAAATATCCATATTGTGGCATAGGCTAGGCTGGCGACTTGTTGTCGTGGCACTTGGAAACTGACTGTCATGGACTACAGTGTTTAAGTCATTTACTCCTCTGTCAGCGGATTCCAAATTTTATCAAAACTTGGCTTTTCTTGATCATTGTATTACATTTAAATTTGGGGAAATTGTGAGGGATTTGAAACCCTAATCCATGGCACCGCCCATCCTAAGATTATGGCATTTTTTTTTGGCTTCTTTTTTCTTCTCTAAATCTGGAGTTCATCACTGTGAAATGGGAGTTGATTTGTTTCTTTGAAACTCCACTCTGTCTTCTCTCGGCTGGAATATAGTATTTTTGTCTATGATCTCTTTCCATGTTTGGCTACGCCTATGAGTATTCATTAATTTCAAGCATGAATCTCAGGCTCCAACTAGAAGTGGTCATTTGTAACCAAAAATATCTTGGGCTATTTACATGTGTTTAGCACTAGAGTGCATGCTTGAACTTAGGGTTCTCAAACAGGAGTTTTCTATTGTAAATAGAGAGCTCGGGATCTTTGAACACCAAAGGATTTTTATGATCTAGGTCTTTGCATTAATGGATGACGCTACTCATGCTCATCTCTATGGAGCTCGGTCTCAACATCATCACTTCTCATCTTTATTCACTTAGAGATAGGTAACTTCTATCCTCAGCTTTGCACTATGTCCTCTGTTGATGTTCCTGTTTGACTTCATAGATTCAAAATGTTTGAGTTATGAGCTTTTACTTTATCTTTGTCTCCATGATTCACTGCAATTATTTGGGTTATTTAATTTTTAATGTTGTTAGCATATTTTCTCAAATTGAGCCCTTTACTTGCACACACCACTGTTCGTTAAGTTTCTATTGTTGGTTAGACTAGTCAAGTTCTTAATGTTGATGTCTGCTGCTTGTGATATGCCTTTTCTTGTAGTTATACTTATGTTGTCACTCCTTTGTTGGATGTTTTCATGGTTTTCAATTTGGATTTTTTTGTGTCTTTATCCACTATCGACCGTGAACATCACGCTGTGTGTTTTTTATGACTTTCACTATCAAGACCATGACCCACCACCGTGCTTGCATATTACCACTCTATGTTGTGTGAACTTATCCATTATCTAGTCTCCATTTTGCAAAAATGATAGTGATAAGTGTAAAATATGCAATTTTGAATCTAGTAAAAAAGATATCCATAGGGTTCAAGCTTGGGCTCATGACACCTATGAATATTGTTGTGAAATAGATAGCTTGATACTTTTAAACAATACATTATTTTCTTTCAAACATCATTATTAATGAAAATGCATCTTACCTTTAATAACATTGCTATATGTTTGATATATGTACATGTCTATTTTCATCATTTTATGATACTGAAATGCACCTTCTTTTTGTATATGCATATCGCATTTGAAAAAAAATAAAAACGTCATCGATGTCTTGGTTTAGCCTATAACAATATTACTGATGTTTTTTGTCTTTTAGGAACAGTTTGTTTACCCATCTTCTATGTGCATGCATATTACTTTGCAAAGTAAATATCACTATTATGAACTCAGATGTCTTTATAACAACATTACTATTATCCTTCTTCTCTCGAATATGCACTATTATTTGATTTTCTTATCATTTGATTGTAAGAAGCAATTCATCTCATTTTGCATATCAGTTTGCAATTTGATAACATTGTTGTTGATCTGACACCTTTTTATAACAACATTGCAAAATAGATGTAATTATTATTCATTTTATCTATACATGCACATTCATAGAAACATTTGATATCACTGTAATTTAATCATCTTCCCTTGTATCTACATATCACTTTCATTGGATAGAAATAAGCTTTACAATTGCATGCATCCTCTCCTACTTTGAAGACCTCTGCTATGAACTTACACAATATCCCTGCACACCAGTGTTTACAAAAACATTTGATCAATCTTCATTTGATATCAACAATGTTTATTCTTTGGTGACACCATGATGGATTGGATCTGCATATGCATAAAAATTACATTTGATAGCACTGAATCTTGCTCATCTTTCTACATACCAACTATGAATTCTTGCTTCTTTGCACAACACAACTTATCTTGCACATACATTGTCTGTAACATATTTTAATTGTATTTGATCATCTTAAAAAAAAATTACTGTAATCTCCATCTTGGAACTGTTGAGTTTTAGAATTACCACCCTAACTCAGGCATTGGGGCTTTATAGGTATTATATCCTAACAATGGAAACCTTCTCTAGCTATGGGTGGACTATGATTAACAAGGACTCTCTGAATTCTAGGCTGGTTCCTATTGAATTTGGGTATCAATTTTATACTATCTTCTCCTGATTTTGGGAAAGGAAAGGGAGAAACTGTAACTAGGATTGTATGAATAAAACATGAAAGGTGATACACCAAATAAGATTCAGATCTCTCAAATCCTAAAACTGACATTCACTTAACATACCCTAATGATCTCTGCAATATCACTCACTATACAATAAGCAAGGTAATGAAAGTCACTACTAGGGTTTAACCACATAGAAATCTTACTATCAACAACATGCATATTCTGCAAAAGGCTTATATTCTATAATCTAGAATAGGAATCGATACAATCCACTAATCCATGCTACAGATGTATTACACTTGAATACAGAAAAATGATTAGGATTTGAACAAATGATCACCACAAGATGTATGAAAAATGGATCAATTATATTCTTCTCAAAATCCATGTGCAGTTACATGAATGAATCTCAAAATAATGGCAAGGAATACAAGAATCCTCTTGCACAAAATTGATATCACAAACATGAACCAACAATGGATACAAAAGCATAAAAATGTAGCTATAGGAACAATAAATTCACTAAAATCTCTTCTCTCTACAATCTTGAACCCCTTAACATGAAGCCAAGGATCTCTACAATTTTAACATGTGAATGATCTGAGATCTGTCCTTTATTTCCAGTAATTGAAACATGAGCACCAATGCTAGCCAACCTATCAACATGTATATTTTTCCTTCTAGGTATGGAAATATGGTTAAATGCATCAAAATTATCCAAAATATCAGAAACTCTGGATTTATACAGCTTCAAGAGATAGTTTTTAACAACATTGATACCTCTCACCTATCTTACTATCAACTCACTATACCCAAATGCCGTCAAGCATTTAATTCCTCTTTTCCTAGCCCATTCCAAGCCATGAATAAGACTTTCATAATCTTCTATATTTTTAGAACATGGAAAAGATAACTTGTAAGAAGCATAAAATTTGTCACCATGAGGTGAAACCAACATAACTCCTACACCAATACCATCCTTATTCTTAGATCCATCAAAATATAGATCCCATAGCTGGTTAGATAATTCAGATTCAAAACATTGATCTTTAACTAGATTAGGCACAACTGAATTAGATTCTAACATCGCATAGTTACCAGAACCAACATCAAACACATCGTCATCTTGATCTTTCTAGCTGCCCATTCATCTAGAATAATATCAGGAGATATTCTTCAGTTTGTGTATTATAAGATGAACTCTCATTGATTTCATCTGGATCCATGATCACACAACTTGCATTTATGGGACTAGGATTATAAGGCTCTATGTGGTCTTTGGCCCATAACTCTAATTTTATAGTCACCTTAGCACCATATCAAGTTCTTAAATATAGGTGAAACCAATCAGATGAGAAGTATCCATCTATTTTGGCAGTGAAGTCTCTTGCTAAATATATAGCAAAGTAAGGTGGCAGATCTATGACAAAAATATCTTAGGAAATGGAGAATTTTAGACATGAGTGTAAGGTCAAACTTGTATTTTTAACAACAACTATGGTCTTAACTAAGGAACCATCAAGCTAGACAACTCCTTTCTTAAGGGTTTTATACTTTAAATCCAACAAATTAGCTATCTTCTTTGGCATGATAGTGTTGGTTGCACCATTGTCCACCATACAATTATGGACTAATTTGTTTCCAATAATTAAAGAAACATAAAAAGGAGGAGGCTTAACATTTCTAGATTACTTACCTTCCTTTTCTATCATCTTCTGCATATTTTCTAAGTCTCTTTCAACTGGTATTTCTGATTGCTTCAAATCTGCAGTATTTTTACTCATTTGTGTTACTGGAAGCTGCACTTTACCAATCTTCTTTTCTCCTTTAACCACTTCATCATGAACTATTGAAGGCTCTGAATTGACCATAACCACTCTAGGAGGATGATGTAAAACTTTCTGTGAACTTTTTGTCCCTTTTGAGAGCTCTATGTTTAATAAATCAGCTTGTCCTGGAATGGCTAATGAATCCCACATAGAAATAGAAACATTCACCTTCTTCATATTATCAACAATATTATAGGGAACAGAAAATTGTACCTTTTGAGGTGATTTAGCAATGGTCTAATCCACTTGCCTCTGATTTTGTGTTTCTTTTTTTGCAAGAGTAGAGGGTCCCTTTAGAATAGAAACTGAATGAATAAATGGTGATTGATTTGTGGCAGCAAACCTAGTAGCTGATTTCTTTGATTCTAGAGCTCTCTTCCTGGCTCTTGTGTTTTCTAATATAGGTGAATCATCATTTACTCCACAAAACTCTTCCTCTTGCCAATTCAAAAATATAGTCTCCAGAGTAGTTAGATTAGGGTCTTGTTGAGCCTCTTTAGTAGATATAGTAGGTTGTGAATCAATTGCATTTTGAACCATTAGGACTTGATTAAGCACTCCATTAGCACACGTGGATTGATTGTGGTATTCATTGCAAGGAAAGCACCATTCAAAATCAGCAGCAATATTATTTTGGTGAGGAACAATATCCATAACAGTATTAAGAGGTGTAGGATTGTAAGGTCTATAAGGCCTTTGATTCCAATGTTGCCTATTTGAAGTGTTACTTTCTTGGTATTGCTGCTTATTGCTTTGGTAAGTGGGTTGAGTAGGCTACTGGGATGAAGAACTAGAAAACTGATTTTGATTATGGGATATTGGATTGTCTTTATTTTTCTTCCTTTTTAGGTTCACTAGCTCATTTCCAAAGGTTTGCAATAATCTCTGAAACTTTTTTTGGCTATCTTTTATACCTTGCAACTCATTAGAAGGGATAGTAGGCATTATTTCTTCACTCTTATAAGTTGGAAATGAGGCCAATGGTGGAACAACTAATGTCATATTGGATTGGATATTAGGAAAATAAGACATGGGTTGCCTTGGAGCTATCTTCCCTACCTGAATGAGACTAATCTAGAATAGGAATAGATACAATCCACTAATCCATGCTACAGATGTATTACACTTGAATGCAAAAAATTGAATTGGATTTGAACAAATGATCACCATAAGATGTATGAAAAATGGATCAATTATACTCTTCTTAAAATCTGTGGGAAGTTACATGAATGAATCTCAAAATAATGGCAAGGAATACAAGCATCCTCTTGCACAAAATTGATATAACAAACATGAACCAACAATGGATACAAATTTATAAAAATGTAGCTATAGGAACAAGAAATTCACTAAAAGCTCTTCTCTCTACAATCTTGAACCCCTTAACATGAAGTCAAGGATCCATTATATAACCCAGATGGCTTAATTTTTGAAAATATTTCCCCCCAAAAATCCCTCCACAATATCAAACTACTAAACTATATGGCTTAACAAGTACCCTAAATCAAGCCCTAAGTTTAACCTCCTAAAGTCGGTAACTAAAATACATCTTTTTATATATCCTACCAACTTTATTACATAACATTAAAAATGTATAAACCTGAATACATATCCTCAAAAGGCATACAACCCCAACATAACCCGACACCATAGGAAACCCTAACTCTACTAAGTCGGCAGCAAAGAACAAAACCCTGACTCCATGGCACCCAACCATGGTATAAACAAGTTGATATAGCTCGATCTCAATGCTTGAGAATAGCTCATAAATGATCTAAAAAGATTACTGAAAAAGATGTAATGTCGTCCTCGTGGCATGCAAATTACTGTCATGGCATTATGGAGGGATTTTTGATGCGTTGGAAACTGTCAGAGCATTTACTCCATTTGTCAATGGACTTCAAAATTGGGTAAAACACAATGCATAGTGTTTATCGATTTCGTTTGCATCTAGGATTTTCTTCTCTATGCACTACCATGTTTGTTTGAACTGGAGTTGGGAAGCCATAATAAATGCCACTGCATTTTCTTCTGGAGTATGTGGAGAAGCTTGGGCTTCTCAAGCTTTGTGGGAAACCGTGGGTTTCATCTTTCTCTACCATAACATATGGTGCATTTTATTAATTATGTTTGGAGTTTATTTGGTTTGAAATTGGGATTCAAAACTTGGGCTCTGTCAACTATGTGTTATGACTCATGGCCTCCAATGTGTGGGATACTTGTAGAGGTAACTTAAAGAGCTTGGGTTCTGTTGTTTTTTGAAGCCATAACATATGGCATTGATCTTTCTTCAAACCGGGACTTGGAGTTGGTATTTTTTTAAACAACCACTATTATCTTGGAATGACTCTAAGCTATGGTTGAGAAGTGTAGAGGAGTCCATGAGATTTATACTTGAAACTAGGCATCTCAACCACTACTTCAAACTCATTCCCAACTGATAGTGAACTCATACTTGCGAATATCATAGATTTCTTTGTTAAAACATGCAGAGCTCAGTTTTTACCTCTCCTATTGTTGAGCTGTGACACTTGGCTTCTAATCAGCATCTCTAACTTGGTATTCTTCTCCTCTTTTCTTCAAATAAGTTACATCTGGTCTTTTCTCATTATTCTGCATTCCAAACGCATAACTTTGAGTTTCAACAACTTCATTTTTATGAGTTATTAAAATACATCTATAGCAGCAACTTGTGGTATTTTGATGTTAATGCTATGTATGTTTTAGTAGTTGTTTGCTTACTTCAAAACTCCAACATGTGTTTTCATTACTTCTTTTTCAACCCTCGGCACTCAGAGTTACCTTCTGTTGTTTACTTGTTGTTGTTTCCTTCATTACTACTATCTGACCTTTATTAATGTCAATAGCAACAATAAAAGGACATACCCACATAGCTATTAAGTTGATATCGAATAGGTGTATATTTGATGTGAACTTGGGTTCTCTTGCATGGCTATCTTGTCTGTATACAAATTCACTTCACTTAATGTTTTTCAAACACAACAATATTTTCATGAGGACAAAAATGTCCATCTCTGCAAACTAAACTTTTCTCTCATTATTCAGTCTTTCAAAACAAATAAAGTTTTTCCCCTACATCAATTGGATAAAATAAACAACATTCAACATTCACTGGTGAGACGGTGAGAAAAATATATCAAAACATGTCATGTTAAAACAATGCAAAAGTGTTGTTCCTTCCAATGTGAAAATACACTATTCTTTATCAGCATGTAAGACACTACCCATGGGGTTCGAGCATGGGCTCATGACTCCCATGGATAATCTTCATAACAAGAACCCTGAAAACATGAATATTCTATTTTTATGACTGTATGCCCTATATTGGATGCACGATGAACATTATACCAAAATACAATGTAACTGTGTAAATACCCTGTATAAAGACATCTCTTGAAATTTTTTCATTCAGGACATAAGTACAGGTTTCTTTTGAAGTTATGAACCATTATAGTATTGTTTGATTTCTTCAGTTGATAAACATGCACTGTCTTTCTCATAACATAGTTGTTTTTTCATGAATTCTTACTCCAACAAAGCCTACCAACATACTATTGTTTCAATCTTTGCTTATTGACTTTCACTTGTAGTTTATATGTACATTGTTTATTATGTTATGTATCCCCAATTCTCTGCAAATCTTACTGTTTCATAATCATAAACAAAAAAATATCATAATATAAAAATGGTGATAACTAGGCATGCATCTTTCAATACTGAATTTCAAAATGACTATTATGCCTTCCCTGCATTTGATACTCACTGTAATAGCATTGCCTTCATTTCTAATTTACATGATTTTAGTGAAAATCTTATCCTTCTATTCTACATAATCCAGTTCATTAAGAATACTTCCTTGCTCATGTGTTTCCTGCAGTATCATGGATCATTTCCTGCATCTGAATTTTCTCTTGCTATATGCACCTAGTCATATGATCACCTTTGCACACATATCACCAATCAATCTATTAGGTGAGCAGATAAAATGAACTAATTAATGTTTTTGGGTGATGGCATTCATTCATGAATGTTGATTGGTTTATTTGTGTTTGTTGAATTAATAGGTTGATCAAATTTTGAAAAAGGTTTCTTAGATAGGAATACTAAATCCCTTCCATTCAGAAATCTGGTTTATAAAGACACAAATAACATCCATGAAAGTGATCATAAATAGAAAAAGGTTTCATGTTTAGAACAAGTTCCTTTTATACTATGTTACATATATTGTGGATGCATGTTTTCTTGTTACATTGATTTCATCAGATTGATATGCAGTATTAGAAGATTTGAATGTATGTTGTTTGTGTTCCATGCATTGCTTAGATCCAACTGGATCTAACACCCCTTTTTTCTCTCATGATGCAGGTTAAACCCTAAAAGACCTAAATGAAGATGAATACCAGGACTTGGATACCTAGGATATGACAGACAACCAGCAAGCAACCAACCACAAGACAATGCATGGGATCCCTACTCCATACTTCTATCATGCCTTATATTCTGCAATGTACTATTTTACTTGACATGAAAAGAAATATGAAAAGTCACTTGTATATTACATTTAGTTTGAATACACAATGTAATTGATCAATTTTAAATTTTGAAATTCTGGAATGTGATCAATTCTTAGAGGACAAATGATAACTTTTGACAATTAATGTAATGATGAAATGTTAATTAATAATATCTAAAGGATAGTATTAATTAGAATCTTCTAAATATGGAATTTTTTCCCATTTGTGGTTATTTTGATGGATGTTGTAATTTAGGGTAACAATTTTGGCAACTGTCTGCTGGATGTCTCCCTACTAGACATTACCTTAGACCGTATCCTAGGGAAATAGAGTTATAAAACCAGAACCATGGATGCAACCTTTATTGAAATGAAAATGCAGCTAATCTAGACTCATGCAACCTAAAGACCTAGTTCTTGGACAACACTTATTGAAATGAAACCTAAACTAAACCTAACCCTCAAAGAAAAGCTTGGGGTGAATTCCATTAATTGGAATTTTTAGAATTTCCCCATCAGTTGTGGTCAATTGATAAGCATTATTTTCCTTACAGGCTGTGATAACAAAAGGGCCTGACCAAAAATGGTCAAATTTGTCATGCTGCCCTGGCCTGTTATTGAGCACATCCCACTTGAGTACTAGATCACCCTCCTTGAAATTTCTAGATGTAGCTCTCTTATCAAAAGCCCTCTTGGTCTGTTCTTGCTTTCATTCCATAGTGTTGGTTGTATTTCTTGTTTTGGTAGTTTTCCTGGTTCCCTATCCTTTTCTCTATATTCTGGTGTTTTCAATTCAGTTATCTCTCGTTCATTGTGGCCTTACCTATGTCAAGTTTGTAGGTTTTCAAGTCTAAACCTAACTCAATTTGCAAAACCATGAAAACCCTAGGCTTTCCAAGTGTTAAACATTAAAAATAAACCCTAGGTCATATCATTCTATTTTGATGTTACTTTTTCTATCCACTTAAGGCATGTGTTTTAATTAAATCACCTTTTCGCGTTACTCCCAGCGAATATTCCTTAAGTCTTCTTGACTTGGTGATTTCCTTTTGTCACGTGGTCTCATTCAAGTTCATCATATTCCTTTGGAATTACGAGACTCGGCGATTTATTCATGTCGGGTAGTGGCAGGATAACTACGACATAAAGCTTTATGCAGAAGGGACCCACTGCTTAGTCGGGTAATCGCAAGAGATTCTCAATAGTTATCAATATGTCTTCAGACTTCGTGATTACTTTATGTCACATTATCGCTAAATGAATCTAAAGTTAAAAATTTAAGCAAGGCCTTCAGTCGCGATGTCTCGAGAAGGAACGACGGTTAAGAGATTTTGACCGAGACTTCGCGACTAACCGTCTGAGGTTTAGTATAATGCATAGTCGGGTTGTCGCCAGAACAGGTTGATGAATCAATTTTCCATTATGTAGTAAGTGAACCAATTATTGTGTGACATGTGTCATATGGTGGGTGGACGTTAAAGGATTATTGCATGATCGCCAGAAGTGGAAAATGGACTCCGCGACAATGAGACTAAGTGCTTTCTCTTCAGTCGCGGTGTCTGAGAAAGATTTAAAGGTGTGCATGAACATTTGGCAATTAAGCGACAGCCGTAGGATAAAGAGATCAAAGGATCTAATGGTGGTCGCAAATTCTAAGAAGAAAAGTGCCCTAAGGGAAAAGTCCTCCTGACTTGGTGATTAAGGTATGTCACACAGTCGTCAGAAAAGGTTAAGGGCACATATAACGTGTTACGGTAAAATTAAATATTCAGGACTTGTATTTCACGATTGGGTGACTAGGTGTGGTCGCATAGTCTTTCCATGAAATAGAAACACTCAGTGAATAGGAGATAACTGTAAAAGGTTAAGGGAAACGGTTAGTTTTAAGGTCTCAGAAAAATTAAAGAGTTAATGTTAACTGTGAGCGACTATGATTTCTGTTGTGTCGCGTGATCGCCAGATCGTGACTTGGGTCAGCCAAAGGTAAGAAAATGCATTGTCGCTATGTCTCAAGATGAAACCATGGGTTAGTGATAGAGGCCCATGACAAAGAGACTTTATGTAGTCACGCAGTCGCCTGATCCCAAAATCTAAAAACGGCGGCAGTTTTTTGATATGACAGTATGAATCACATGGTGACCAATCACAGGCTTGTATTTTGATTACTGTGCAAAAAGAGTAGCTGAGATGTAAGACAGTTAACAAATCATAGTTTGACATGTTAGCTCTTTTAAATTTTGTATGATTTTTCCAAGGATTCACTTTCAAAATTTGATTTCCTATCAACCTCATCGAACTACAGCTAGGTTTTCATTCAAGTCCACAGTATGTCAAATTAATAACAGAACTGATGTTTCTAAATTATGAGCTGTGTACTCTGAATGATGGCTATAAGGAGTTGATGGTGCATTCATTTGCATTCACCGTGCTTTCAGTTTTCAGAGCCCAAGTTGTTAAGTTTTAAGAAAAAAGAGATATTTTGCTCAATTTGCAGTGTTTCCAAAGTTGATCAAAGAGTTCTAAATTTCAGAAAATTGTGCATAGGACAATAAGCTAATTTCTGAGATAGATTTGTTTCAATATCAGTAAGGAGTAGGAGATTCAAGGTGTTGCAAGTATGAGCGGGGCTATGAGTGTTGCTTCGACGAGTGGAGGAAGTGAAGAGGAACAGAAGAGAAAGGCGAGTTTTTTTGATGAATTCCTTCGTCTCCTGCCTGGTTCGACACAGAATAAGAAGGCTAATGCTAATGTCCTCCTTGATGAGTACAAAGACATTCAAGATGCTGTGACTCTAGGGAAAATAGGTTTCTCCCTTTTCAATTATTTCTATAAAAATTCTGATAAACCCATCCCAGTATCAAACCCTTGGACATGTGGTTTAGCTAGGTTACTTGTTCCTGATGTCTTCCTAGATGTAGACCTATTCTTAGACCTAGCCAATCACTATGATGTTTTGACAAAGAACATCAAAAGGGATGATGGCACTGCCCTGTTAATATTAAATAGAAACTCATTCATGCAGGCTTTTGGCTTATTTAGCACCATGTCTACTAAAATTGACATGACAAGGTAGGAGAAGAGGTATAGTTTGAAGCCTGGTATTGCTAAAGGTTTATTGCAGAAACACATGTTGAAAGAAGTGAAAAAGTACTTAGATCCTATGGCTGAGCCAAATCCATATTATTATAAGGATCTACAATTCTACATTAAGTATATCTCCTATGCCCTATGTAGAGTGCTAGGGATAGATGGAGATGCATAAAAAATCAATGTTGGCATCCTGATGATGGTGCTAGACTTACAAGAGGTGCATTCAAGGACCAGTTATGATTACATACAACACATAACTGATGAAATGCATGAGGGTTTCATTGCAACCCAGAAAAGACTAAAGAATCCAAAGGAGAAGGAACCTAAATTTTTGCATTACTCAGTCCTTATGCATCTCCTCTTGTACTTCAATTTTGTAATCATG
>MU224266.1:1647426-1662400 GCA_018584345.1 Thuja plicata
TATCCAATTTTGGGTGAGGGTTTGGAATTACACTTCTAGGGAGTGTGACTACTATGCTTTTCAGAATTGGATTGTGTATCCAATGGTGCAGAGTTTGGGAACAAGCAGGACAAGAGTCCCATTGAAGGTTATACAATTGCTCAGGCCCTGTGATTATACAGATAGTTCACCTGGAAAACATAATTGGGGTGATTTCTTCTTGGAGGAGAATTATACCATTATCAGAGTATATGGGTGTATTCACCCACCTCATTTATTACCATATCATGTGCCTATAAGAGTGGCTACAATGGAATTCATATGGCAGTTATTATTAACAGATAATGAGCACTTTGCACCACACAAGAAGGGGACTATAACCCCTAGGCAATTCAAGATTTTCAACTTTACAATTGGAAAGAATTCCATTGATGCAGTGGGTCAATGGTTGGAGAAATACAGGATGGGGGCAGCCCCTTATAGATACATTGATCCAAAGTGTTTCATGGCAGGGGCTAGGAAATTATATACACCTACAATCTCTAATACGAATGTTCACTGTGAGTGCATAGAAGAAGATGCAACAAGGAACATCTTGGATGAAGATGACATTCATACAAGAAGACTAAGAATCCAGGAGTTGCTAAAGCTGGAGAAGAAAATAAAGAGAAATGGGTTGTCTTTTGGGGGTTTTTACCCTGACCTCCCATATTTTGATAGAATTAAGGCCATGATAGACAACTATTATGTGCTTACAAAGCAACTAGATACAATCCTTGACAAGAAAGGTACTCAAACACCTGAACAATCAGAGTCAGAATATGATAGTGGTAGTGACAGTGATTATGCACATCCTACTATGTATCCTTCACCACAACAAGCCTCAGAGAAAGAAATGGCTGAGATTCCACAGTTGTAGGGAGCAGAGGGTCACATTATAGATTTGACAGTTGCTACCCAACCTGATGATGTAGAAGAGCCTGTTGCAAAGAGGCAGAAATTGGAAGTAGGGCAGCCTTCAATGGAAGGACAAAGAAAGAAAAAGGATAAGGCTAAGGCCTTGGTACCTGGCACTAGGTTATATGATCATAACCTAAGAAAGGAAATCAGGGAAGGCAAAAAGCAACAGCCTGACCTAGATGATGAAGTTGAGATACCACTCAAGGCCTGTGTTGATGAAAGATTGCTTCATCAACAAAAATTTCTAGATGATGATAGCTTTGTTAAAACAGAGGAATTTAAAGACTTCCCGAGACGCCATAAGACAGAGAAGCTCAGATCCTAGTTGACAGTTGATGGGAAAGGGACAATAACAGATGAAGCCCTAGTGGCTTTACAGAATTATGATCCTGAAAATGAGGATATTTCACCTGAGGATGCTAGGAAGATGGTGCTGGGAAGTGGAATACTGTTGGCTGAGGGATGGGATTTGGCATCTGCCTTCATCATAGACCAAATTAGAAAGCAGCCAGACCTCAAAATGGCTAGTGAGGTCCAGATGGGAGATATGATAAAAGGATTTGGGTATAGCCCAAAATCCTAGGCTTTTGCAATGTGGAGCCTAAGCCCAAAGGACCAAAAGCCCCAGTTAGTGAATATTCAAGAAAATATGGTGGGGAATCAAATGGTGTAGTCTGTACAAAATACAGGGGACTTAGAAATCTCCCAAATCATGACACATTGGGCTCAACTGAATGAAGACAAGACCAAACAATTGTCTGAGAGGTATAGTACTTTGTTGGAAGAAACAAGTGTATTGTCTAAGGACAGAGATATGTGTCGCATACAATTATACCAGCGGGATTAGATGGTAAATAAATTAATGGAGGAGTTGGAGACAAAGCTTGAGGTGGTATATGTACCTACACAACCACTACTAATGCAAATTGAGGATAAGCCTAAATCAGAAGAGGCTGTGGAACAAAAGGTGGATGAAGAAAAGGGAAATGCAATTGCTTTGAAGGCATTGAAAGGCATACTACAACATAGAATTGAGATTCTAAAGGATAAAAATGATGTTGTATTCAAAACATACAACAAGTTGCCAGCTTTGCATACTGAGGTAATGGGGTACCTAGCCATTATAAACCCTTACTTTACTAAGTGGTCTGCTAGGGCAAATTTATTTGAGAAGTTGTCATCTTTACAAGCCATAAGACCAAATTTTCCTGAAATAGTAACTGAAGTGGGAGATGAGATCAAAAGAGTCAATATTTCTCTCTCATTCTTTAAAGGAAAATTAAATCAGATAGAGGTTAAATTGAGCCTCTTTTAAAATGATTTTAATAAGTTTGTTCCTTCCTTAAGGGGAGATGATGACCAAGTAAAGGCTGTAGATGCCTAGAAGAGTGAGTTTGACACCAAGATGCCTAGTGATGAGGCATTTCTTTTGGGAGTAGATGTTGATATAAACGGATTCAATAAAATATTGGATGAAGCCTTCAAAGCAGAGACCGATATCAACAAATTCCTACTTGATGTCAAAAACATCACTGATGCTAGATGGGACAAATAAAAGGTGCAAGTACATAGTACTCAAGACTTCAAGTGGCCATCGGACAATGAAGTGAAAGCTTGGGAAGTGATGACTACACCCAAGAAAAAGAAGCCTGTAGTAGAAGAAGAAATCTTAGACGATGAGTAAGGTGAACACTTGGCACTGCATTGTTCAAGACAAGAGGGACAGTTATTGCAAAGGAGAATGTAGGTGAGTATGCAAGCACAGCTATCCGAACTCAACATAAATATTACCAGCTACCACCTATGCAAATCTAATTACAGTCGCCAGATCGGGAGAAGAGCAAAATATCTATTTCCATCTTTTAGCTCGGTCACTCCATTGCTTCTTCTTTCTTGTAACTTTAGGGTTAGGTTTTCTATGACCATCGGAAGCTTGTTGCATCCTTAAGGGATTCCAAGATGGTCAAAAACCTATATATAGTGAAAAGAGTTGTAATTGTAAAGCGTCTTTGATGTTGGAATTCTTTGGAGAAGAAAAAATATATTGTAGAATTCAGATGCTCTGAATTTCTGTCTATCTTTTGAAGTTGCAAGATCTTTTATGTATGGAAGCTGGACCATATAAATAAAATACGGTGCAATTTTACTCTCTTCAATTGATGTCTCTTTATTCTCTGTGTATGCTCTTTTATGTTAAGTTTGCAAGGCATTCTGAAGCATTTTGGTTATTAGGTAACTATCTAATTTCTTGCAAGTTTCTTTTGAGGAAAGAACTAAGTTTTGCGAGTAGTTTCAGGGATCATATTGCTTTGTTTAAAGATTTGATACAATCGTTTAGAGGTAACAGGGTAATTTTTAAGGCAACTTATTTGAATTGCATGTGGGTTGTAAGGCAGCTTACTCTATTTTTTTTCTATGAGATCCTAGTTTATTTAAAGTCTGTAGCCCAAAGGATAGGCACTGGTTCAGAAATCAGTCTGATAACCCATTATTGTCCAAGTCATTTCAAGGTATCAAAACCAACTTAATCAAAATATTATTGTTTCTAAGAACAGATAAGCTGAACTAAGTAAGGACCTATGTCAGCAGGACAATGTCCACTTTAGTGATTCCTTGGAGAGTGAATCATTAGGTTATCCCTCCTACATCAAAAGGAATAAGGATGAAAACCCTTGTATCACTGGTTTTTGTTATATTTACAACTAAGGATTGTATGGTAAAATCTTGTATTTGATTATGATTGGTCATTTGCAAGGTGATTTATTAGATTGGTTTAACAAAGGTACATAGAAAATCAGTGTCCACACTATAACATACTATGTAAACAACAATCATAAAAGGTAAAACCTGCATGAGTATATGTGGAGCTCAAAAATGAAGAAGGACCTTATCTAGTCCTTAGCAATTAGGCTTTTCTTGTCTCTGAATCAGTATTTGAAGGCATGGTGTTCAAGTAGTCATTTCAAGCACTGTGGTCCATACAAGAAAATCCCTAACACATAGTATCCAATGTCCTCTTCCTTTCTTCTTCTAGTTGCAGCAATTCAACATATCTTAGTTTAAGAGGATCCTCCTCTTCAAATAGTAACATTTGATCAGCAAGCTGTAAAGCTGGAAATTCTATAGAAATAGGCAATCTGGCCTCTTTACCATAAACCAGGACATAAGGTGAATTCTCAATAACTTGTTTAGGTGTTATTCTATCCAACCATAAGGCTGCCTTCAATTTAGAGTGCCAATCCCTCATGTTTTCTTCCAGAGTCTTTTTGATGATCCTAATCAGGTTCTTATTGGTAGATTCTGCAAGACCATTACCCTGTGGATAATAATTGGAAGAAGTGTTTAAGTAAATTCCATTCTTGACAGCCCACTCTCTTATAGAGGATCCAACAAAATCTAGGGCATTATCTGAGATTATTGATTGAGGGACTCCAAACCTTGTTACAATGTCATCATAGAACTTTAAAACAAAAACTCCATTAGATTCCTTTTTTTTTTTCTATAGCTTCAATCCATCTGGTGAAATAGTCTGTAGCAGTTAGGATCCACTTATGTCCTACACTGGAATTCAAATTTATTGGACCTACGAAGTCCACTCCCCATTTTTTGAATGCCTGGTCCACAATGATTGGCTTCAATGGTAATGCTGCCAACCTCTATTTTCCTGCAAACATAGCACACTTTTGGCATCTTCTTGCCCATGAATGAGCATCTTTGAATAAATCTAGCCAATAATAGCTAGTTCTTAGCATTTTCCATGCTATAGTTTTGGGGCTAAAATGCCCTCCACAAGATCCATCATGGAACTCAGATAGAATCTTGCTTTGATCCATATAATCTATGCATTTGAGAAGCATACCAGAAAAATCCTTTCTATAAAGAGTATCATCAATTAGAACATAAGGAATAGATTGTAATCTAAAGTATCTTCTCTTGGCTTTTTCAAGATTTATTGGACATTGACCAGTATGCATAAATCTGGTCATATCTGATAATTAGGATGCTGAATCATTAATTAGTACAGAATTACCTTGGGGCAAGATGACTTCTTTAGTGGCTTTAACTTGATCTTCTCCTTCTGCCATCTGAGCACATAAGCCTTTGCCTCTAACCAACTTGGTCACATGGATTTTCACTTCATACTCCATGAATTTAGTTACCCACCCTGCCATTTTTTCACTGACATCCTTGTTTAGTAAAAACTCTTTAATGCTAGGGTGTACAATCATTAGATGTATTCTATTCCCAACAACCAAATGCTTAAATTTTTTTAAGGCTTTTATAACAGCTAGTACATGTTTTTCTACAAAGCTGTATCTTTTCTCATAATCATTCATACCTTTGCTAAAAAAGGCTATTGCTTGCTCCTGTCCTTCGTCATTCTTTTGCACCAGCATTGTTGAAACAATGTCAATACCACCATAAGCATACAAAACAAAATCCTTAGAGAAATCATGATTAGTTAAAGTAGGGGCTGAAGACAAATCCTGTTTAATTTGTTCAAAATTCTTCTTTCCTTTAGCAGTCCAACTAAAAGGTAAATCCTTTTTTAACATAGTAGTCAAAGTTTTCAACAAATCTGCAATATTAGGAATAAAATGTCTAACAAAATTTATCCTTCCAATGAAACTCTGCAATCCTTTCTTATGTTTTGGCAATGATAATTCTAGAATTGCATTAATCCTTTCAGGATCAATTGTTGTCCCTTCTTTAGACACTTGGTATCCTAAAATTTTACCTTCATGTACTGAAAAAATAGATTTTTTGGGGTTAAGGGAGATCCCAAACTCCCTACATCTTTGTAAGACTTGTCTCAAGTGGCTTATGTGCTAGTTTGCAACCTCGCTGTAAATTGTGACATCATCAAGGTATACTAAAAAAAATTTATACATCAAATTCCTGAAAGCCATGTCCATTTCCTTCTAGAATGTAGCTCCTGCATTTGATAATCCAAATGGCATTCTTATATAATCCATTGTACCCCATTAGTAGTGAAGGTAGTTTTGAATTGATCTTCATCTCTTACTAATACTTGGTTATAGCCAAAATAACCATCAAGAAGGGAGAATCTCTCAAAACCAGATACATATTGTAGGATTTGTTCCATAGAAGGAAGAGGGTGCCTATCTTTTAGAGATGCCCTATTGAGGTCCCTAAAATCTACACAAAGTCTTATCTCTCCGTTCTTCTTTCTCACAAGAACAAGATTTGAAACCCAAGATGTATGCTTGATAGGGAATATTATGCCACCATTCAGGAGTTTATTCAGTTCTATAAGAATTAAAGGTTCTATCTTGGGATTGATAGGCCTTTTCCTTTGTCTAGTGGGCTTGGCATTTGGTTCTAAATCTATGGTATGCTAAGTTAATTGAAGATCAAACCCTTTTAAGTCAGCATAATCCCATGAAAACACATCATTATATTCCCTAAATAACTCAATAAGCATTTTATTTTCCTCAGGGGGATTAATGTTACCAACCTTCAAGGACTTGTCTCTAAATATCTCCACTTCTCCATAGTGATCTTCTTTGATCAGCAAGCTGGTTTTATTCATTCTGAATTGATCATCAGAGTTGAAAGCTGACTCTAAGTTGACTAATCCCCTTGGAATCTTATTAGTCTTCAATTGAATGATCTAACTTTCCATTTACTAATTGAACTGGTCATTTTTAGAAGCTGAAAAGTCTTCTATTTTAGTCATAAAGCTCAAAATATGTTCATCAGTGTTAAACACCTTCCAATTAATATCATTGTCTGGGATAGATGGCCTTACAACAATTTTGACATGTGAATGATCTGAGATCTGTCCTTTATTTCCAGTAATTGAAATATGAGAACCAATACCAGCCAACCTATCAACATGTATATTTTTCCTTCTAGGTATGGAAATAAGGTTAAATGCATCAAAATTATCCAAAATATCTTATACAGCTTTAAGAGATCATTTTTAACATCATTGATACCTCTCACCTATCTTACTATCAACTCACTGTCCCCAAATGCCCTCAAGCATTTGATTCTTCTTTTCGTAGCCCATTTTAAGCCTTGAATAAGACTTTCATACTCTACTATATTGTTAGAACATGGAAAAGATAACTTCTAAGCAACATAAAATTTATCACCATGAGGTGAAACCAACATAACTCCTGCACCAATACCATCCTTGTTCTTAGATCCATCAAAATATAGATCCCACAGCTAGTTAGATAATTTAGATTCAGAACATTGATATTTAACCAAATTAGGCCAACGCAATCAGATTCTAACATCACATAGTTACCAAAACCAGCATCAAACACATCATCATCTTGATCATTTCTAACTGCCCATTCATCTAGAACAATATCAGGATATTCTTAAGTTTGTGTATTATAAGATGAACTCTCATTGATTTCATCTGGATCCATGATCACACAACTTGCATTTATGGAACTCAGATTATAAGGCTCTATGTGGTCTTTGTCCCATAACTCTGATTTTATAGTCACCTTAGCACCATATCAAATTTTGAAATATAGGTGAGACCAATCTAATGAGAAGTATCCATCTATTTTGGTTGTGAAGTCTCTTGATAAACATAGAGCAAAGTAAGGTGGTAGATCTATAACAAAAATATCTTGGGAAATGGAGAAGTTTGGACATGAGTGTAAGGTCAAAATTGCATTTTTAACAACACCTATGGTCTTAACTAAGGAACCATCAAGCTAGACAACTCCTTTCTCAAGGGGTTCATATTTTAAATCCAACAAATTAGCTATCTTCTTTGGCATGATAGTGTTGGTTGCACCACTATCCACCATACAATTATGAACTAATTTTTTTCCAATAATTAAAGAAACATAAAATGGAGGAGCTTTAACATTTGCATATTTCTTACCTTCTTGTTCTATCATCTTCTGCATATTTTCTCACTTTCTTTCAACTGGTATTACTGATTGCTTCAAATCTAAAGTATTTTTACTCACTTGTGTTATTGGCAGCTGCAATTTACCAATCTTCTTTTCTCCTTTAACCACTTCATCATGAACTATTGAAGGCTGTGGATTGACCATAACCACTCTAGGAGGATGATGTACAACTTGTTGTCCCTTTTGACAACTTTTCCTTTAATAAATCAGCTTGTCTTAGAATGACTAATGAATCACACATAGAAATAGAAATATTCACCTTCTTCATATTATCAACAATATTATAGGGAAAATAAAATTGTACCTTATGAGGTGATTTAGCAAAGGTCTGATCCACTTGCCTATAATTTTGTGTTTCTTGATTTTCAAGAGTAGAGGGCCCCTTTAGAATAGAAATTGAAGGAATGAAAGGTGATTGAGTTGTGGCAGCAAAATTGACAGCTGATTGCTTTGATTCTAGAGCTCTCTTCTTGGATCTTATGTTTGTTGATATAGGTAAATCATCATCTACTCCACAGAACTCTTCCTCTTGCCAATTCAAAAATCTAGTGTCCAGAGTAGTCAAATCAGGGTGTTGTTGAACCTCTTTAGTAGATATAGTAGGTTGTCAATCAATTGCATTTTGAACCATTAGGGCTTGATTAAGCACTCCATTAGCACATGTGGATTGATTGTGGCGTTCATTGTAAGGAAAGAACCATTCAAAATGAACAACAATATTATTTTGGTTAGGAACAATATCCCTAACATTATTAAGAGGTGCAGGATTGTAAGATCTATAAGGCCTTTGATTCCAATTTTGCCTATTTGTAGTGTTACTTCCTTGGTATTGCTACTTGCTGCTTTGGTAAGTGGGTTGAGTAGGTTGCTGGGATGAAGAACTAGCAAACTGATTTTGATTATGGGCTATTGGATTGCCTTGAGTTTTCTTCCTTTTTAGGTTCACTAGTTGATTTCCAAAGGTTTGTAATAAGCTCTCAATCTTTTGTCGGCTATCTTTTATACCTTGCAATTCATTAGAAGGGATAGCAGCCATTATTTCTTCACTCTTATAAGTTGGCAATGAGGCCAATAGTGGAACAACTAATGGCATATTGGACTGGATATTAGGAAAATAAGGCATGGGTGACCTATGAGCTATCTTCTTTTCCCTTATTGCAATATCAAAAGCTTGAGGTAAAGAATTTCCCACCATAGATTGGATCATTACCTTAATATCACTATTCAGGCTTTTAAGAAAGTACAAAAATGCATATTCAGCAGAAGGTCTTACCGTGTCCAAAATCCTATCCCAAGTCTTCTAAAATCTAAGATTGAAATGACTCATCTCTTCTTGTGGAGCCCTTTTGATAGTAGTCAATTTTTCTACCAAAGAAAGATTGTCAGATTTATCTTCAAAAAACTTAGATAATCCCTCACCTAATGCATCCGATGTAGCAATAGATCCAACTCAGAGAGTTCAGAACCATTCCAATTCTTTACCCTTCAATGATTCATCTTGTAGCTTCAAAGCCACATCCTCCTCTCTGATGTGATGGACATTACAAAGAGAAGAAATATCTCTGATGTGCTCAATGGATGTTTTTCATCCTTCTCCCATGAAAGATGGCAATCCCTTTAATGTTTCCAATGGTATGTTGTTGTGATTTGCAATCCTTATAGGACTTCCTTGATCAAATGGAGAAAAAGGAAATCTTCTAGGCATTGTTGGTGTTGCTGAAGCGAGATCTGCAACTTCAGGTAGTTCCTCTTTTGATGATGGCTCAAGAACAACTTGAAATTGAAGTGTTGGATGACTTTCTAAAGATTCTTGATCATAATTTGGTAAATCAGCATAGTAAGTGGGAGGAGCTAAACTTCTCTCAGATCTTCTTTTCTTTGGTCTTCATGGCTTCCTACCCCTAGCTACAGGCTGGAAGGATAGCTCTTTTTTACCTCTAGGCTCTCTCTATAAATTTCTTCCTCTCGTGGTAGATGGTAAATACTCAAAGTCTTTTCCACTGCATGTTTGGATTCAGTTCATGTATCACAAAGGTCCCACAGGGCATGCCAAAAATTGTTGATGGTTTAGAATTACCATCCTAACTTAGGCATTGGGGATTTATAGGTATTCTATCCTAACAATGGAAACCTTCTCTAGCTATGGGTGGACTATGATTGAGAAGGAGTTTCCAGATTCTAGGTCAGTTCCTATTTAATTTGGGTATCAATTTTATACTATCTTCTCCTAATTTTGGGAAAGGAAAGGGAGAAACTCTAACTAGGATTGTATGAATAAAACTTGAAAGGTGATACACCAAATAAGATTTAGATCTCTCAAAGCCTAAAACTGACATTCACTTAACATACCCTAATGATCTCTGCAATATCACTCACTATCCAATACATAGGCTAATGAAAGTCACTGCTAGGTTTAACCACAAATAGAAATCTTACTATCAACAACACACATATTCTACAAAAGGATTATATTTTGTAATCTAGAATAGGAATCAATACAATCCACTAATCCATGCTACAGATGTATTATACTTGAATGCATAAAATTGAAGAGGATTTGAACAAATGATCACCACAAGATGTATGAAAAATGGATCAATTATATTCTTCTCAAAATCTGTGTGTAGTTACATGAATGAATCCCAAAATAATGGCAAGGAATACAAGCATCCTCTTACACAAAATTGATATCACAAACATGAACCAACAATGGATGCAAAAGCATAAAAATGTAGCTATAGGAACAATAAATTCACTAAAAGCTCTTCTCTCTACAATCTTGAACCCCTTAACATGAAGCCAAGGATCCACTATATAGCCCACAGGGCTTAATTTTTGAAAATATTTCCCCCCAAAAGCCCTCCACAATATCAAACTACTAAACTATATGACTTAACAAGTGCCCTAAATCAAGCCCTAAGTTTAGCCCCATAAAGTTGGTAAATAAAATACATCTTTTTTATATATCCTACCAACTTTATTACATAACATTAAAAATATATAAACCCAAATACATAACATCAAAAGGCATACAACCCCAACATAACCTGACACCATAGGAAACCCTAACTCCACTAAGTTGGTAGCAAAGAACCAAACCCTTACTCCATGACACCCAACCATGGTATAAACAAGTTGATATAGCTCAAGCTTAATGCTTGAGAACAGCTCATAACTGACCTAAACAGATCACTGAAAAGATGTAATGTTGTCCTTGTGGCATGAAAAGTATTGTTGTGGCACTATGGAGGGAATGTCGATGCACTGGAAACTATCATAGCATTTACTCCATTTGTTAGTGGACTTCAAAATTGTGTAAAACACAATGCATAGTATTTATCAATTTCATTTGCTTCTAGGGTTTTCTTCTCTATGCACCGCCATGTTTGTTTGAACTAGAGTTGGGAAGCCATAATCAATGGTGCTACATTTTCTTCTGGAGTATGTGGAGAAGCTTGGGCTTGTCAAGCTCTGTGGGAAACTATGGGTTTTATATTGCTCTGCCATAACATATGGCGCATTTTATGAATTTTTTTTGGAGTTTATTTGGTTTGAGCTTGGGATTCAAAACTTGGGCTCTGTCAACTATGAGTTATGACCTATCGCCTCCAATGCATGGGATACTTGCAGAGGTAACTTACAAAGCTCAAGTTCTATTATTTTTTGAAGCCATAACATTTTATATTTCTCTTTCTTCAAACTGGGACTTACAGTTGGTATTTTTTAAACAACCACTATTAGCTTGGAATGACTCTAAGTTGTGGTTGAGAAGTGTAGAGGAGTCCATTATTTTTGGACTTGAAACTAGGCATCTTAGCTGCTGCTTTAGACTCGTTCCCAACTAATAGTGAGCTCATACTCCCAGATGTCACATCTTTCTTTGTTAAAACACACAGAGATCGGGTTTTACCTCTCCTGCTATTGACCCGCAACACTTGGCTTCTAATCCACATCTCAAACTTGGTCTTGTTGTCCTCTTTTCTTTAGATAAGTTACATTTGGTCTTTTCTTGTTACTTCTACATTTAAAATACATTCCAAATGCATAGCTTTGAGTTTAAAGAATTTCATTTGTATGATTTATTAAAATACATCTCTGGCAGCAACTTGTGGTATATTGATGTTAATGCTCTGTATGTTGTAGTAGTTTTTTGCTTACTTCAAAACTCTAGCATGTTCTTTCATTACTTCTTTTGTAACCCTTGACACTCAGAGTTACCTTATGTTTTTTACTTGATGTCATTTCCTTCATTACTTCTCTCTGTGCTTTATTAATGTCAATAGAAACAACAATAAGACATACCCACGTAGGTATTAAGTTGATCTCAAACAGGTGTATATTTGATGTGAACTCGGGTTCTCTTGCATGGCTATCTTGTCTGTATACAAATGCACTTCACTTAATGTTTTTCAAACACAACAGTATTGTCATGAGGACAAAAATGTTCATCTCTGCAAATTGAACTTTTCTCTCATTATTCTATCTTTCAAAACAAATAAAGTTTTTCCCCTGTAGCAATTGGATAAAATAAACAACATTCAAAATTCACTGGTGAGACTGTGAGAAAAATATATCAAAACTTGTCATGTTAAAACACTGCAAAAGTGGTGTTCCTTCTAGTGTGAAAATACACTATTCTTTATCAGCATGTAAGACGCTACCCATGGGGTTCGAGCACGGGCTCATGACTCCCATGGATAATCTTCATAACACAAACCCTGAAAACATCAATACTCCATTTTTATGATTGTATGCCCTATATTGGATGCACGATGAACATTATACCAAAATACAATGTAACTGTGTAAATACCCTGTATCAAGACACCTCTCAAAATTTTTCATTAAGGACATAAGTAAAGCTTTCTTTTGAAGTTATGAACCATTATAGTATTGTTTGATTTCTTTAGTTGATAAACATGAATTGTCTTGCTCATAACATAGTTTTTTTCTAATGAATGCTTACTCCAAGAAAGCCTACCAACATATTGTTGTTTCAATCTTTGCTTATTGACTTTCACTTGCAATTTATATGTACATTGTTTATTCTGTTATGTATCCCCATTTCTCCACAAATCTTACTATTTAATAAGCATAAACAACAATATCTCATAATATAAAAATGGTGATAACTAGGCATGCATCTTTCAATACTAAATTTCAAAATGACTATTATGCCTTCCCTACATTTGATACTCACTGTAACAGCATTGCCTTCATTTCTAATTTGCATGATGTTAGTGAACATCTTATGCTTCTTTTCTGCATAATCTAGTTCATTAAGAATAATTCCTTCCTCATGTGTCTCCTACAGTATCATGGATCCTTTCCTACATCTGCATTTTCTCTTGCTATTTGCACCCAGTCATATGATCACCTTTGAACACATATCACCAATCAATTTGTTAGGTCAGCATATAAAATGAACCAATTAATGTTTGTGGGTGATGGTATTCATTCATGAATGTTGATTGGTTTATTTGTGTTTGTTGAATTAACAGGTTGATCAAATTTTGAAATTTTTTTCTCATATAGGAATACTAAATCCCTTGCATTTAGAAATCTAGTTTATAAAGACAAGAATAACATCCATCAAAGTGATCATAAATAGAAAAAAGGTTTCATTTTTAGAACAAGTCCCTTTAATACTATCTTCCAGATATTGTGGATGCATGTTTTCTTGTTACATTGATTTCATCAGATTGATATGCAGTATTAAAAAATTTGAATGTATGTTGTTTGTGTTCCATGCATTTCTTAGATCCATTTGGATCTAACACCCCTTTTTTCTCTCATGATGTAGGTTAAACCCTAAAAGACCTAAATGAAGATGAAGACCAGGACTTGGAGATCTAGGTCCTGACAGACAACCAACAAGCAACCAACCACAAGGCAATGCATGGGACCCCTACTCCGTACTTCTATCATGCCTTCTATTCTGCAATGTACTATTTTACTTGACATGAAAATAAATATGAAGAGAAACTTTTATATTACATTCACTTTGAATACACAATGTAATTGATCAGTTTTAGATTTTGAAATTCTGGAATGTGATCAATGTTGGAGATTTGATTCTGAGCAGTTGATTGATTGTATGTTTGTCATTGATGACAACATATAATACACAGTAGTAATTTTGTATGTACTTATCAAAATGATGATATGAAGACTTTCATCGATATATACATGTTTATTATGTTATGTTCATACACACGGACCCAGATATGATGTTTCAGTAAAGTTATGTAATTTTTTTATTGGCAGTTACAGTTCTGGAATTGTAACGGTTTAGGGATGATGTATATCACATGTTTCTTGAGTTGCACCTATCTTCTATATATGCATGTATATATTCATGATTATTTATTAGTTGATGATATTAATCCAAAGGTGCCAAATATGTTTCAAGAAGATTACAAAGTTAGAGTTAAATTGGTGAGGCTGACTTAGTGAAGCGTCACGTCTATTCAGTTTATACTTGTGTGGTTGTAATAATGCTTACACACTTAGTAGAGTCGACAAGGATGTTATGAAGAGTTTTCTTATAGGTCCCATGATCTCATACTTTGAGGAAGATACTTATAGCAAGTCAAAGGTGACACGCTAAGTGTGAACGATACAAAAAGAGAAGAAAGATGTACAGAGAAGATTATCAAAGTTGCTTCATTCATCAAGAGTCTATGTGAAGAAGAAGTGAAAGATTGGAATACACTGGAACTGATCAAGACAGCAAGTCTACTCTACAGTTCATCATCAGATATAGTGCATATCTGTTATACAGAAGGTTGTAGCCTTCACCATCAAGCAGTCATCTTTTGGACAGTGAGTCCACCACCCCTAACAGGGTTAATTGTAAAAGACTCCTAACAGGGTCCGACCCTTAACCAGGTCACTATACTTATTGCATTGTAAAGTACAACTCCTAATAGGGTTGAGATATCTTCTAACATGGATTACTATAAACAAGTATAGTTCATTATGGGTGCTAATTCCCACCAGGGTTTTTACCATTTGGTTTACCCATAATTAAATTGTGTGTTGTGTACTGTGTTATCTGATTAAGCATTTACTTTGTTGTATTATGAAGTTAAAGAACTAAAGTTACTGATAACTGATTCACCCCCC
>MU224266.1:1662450-1682980 GCA_018584345.1 Thuja plicata
CCTTTGGGACTATTCTAACAATTGGTATCAGAGCCAAGTGCCTTGGAGAAGAATCCTAACAGCTTAAGGTAGATCAGATGTCTTACTTCAGAAAAGAAAGCCCTAAGTTCAATGGAGAAAATTATCTAGATTGGAAAAACAAAATGATTACACATCTACAGTGTGTTGGCTTTGAGATCTTTGAAATTGCTACACAAGAGGTTGTAATTCCATCTCTGGAAGACCTTGCAAAGGATGATGCTACTAACAGATAAAAGGATATATTTACAGATAATGCAATTGCAAAAGAAGCCCTAATCAACGCCCTATCTAACAATGAATTCTCTGAGATCAAGAAAATTGACAGAGCATATACCATATGGAAGTATTTAGAATACATGTTTGAAGGAGATATTGAAGCAAATAATGCACGCAGGAAGACATGGAAAAAGAAATACAACAGTCTTGATATGCTACCTGAAGAGAACATTAGAGCTTACAATTAGAGGATAAATGAAGCAATCTCTAGAATCAGAAACAATGGTGGAGAAATATCAGAAGAAGATATAATGGACAAGTTGCTAACTACTTTGACATTAGACTATGAAAAAAAGATCAGTATTCTAGAGGGAACCATGCAATTCTCACAAGACTTCAAGAGAGAGACCTTGATCAGAAAAATCTCTGCATTTGAGATATCAATATTGAAGACTGAACCTAAAAGTGAAATGGCTTTCAAAGCCTCAGTCCATGGTAAGAAATCCTTACACATTTTCAGTCATAATGAGAAAGAAGAAGTTGATGAAGAACTAGAAGAAAACATTGTTGTGATTGCTAGAAGAGAAAACAAAGGTAAACGAAAATATGAAGGACAGCTTCCATTCAAATGTTTTTCATGTAACGAGATTGGTCACTTTGCATCTAAGTGTCCCACAAGAGTCAAGAAGTTTAGATCTGATTACAAACCCAAATATAAGATGGAATTTTATCATGCTGAAGAAGGTGTAATTGATGAAGATTCAGGAGAAGATGAAATTGGATTCATTGCCCTTAGAGACATGGAAAGGTTTCTTGAGGAAATGGATACTGAAGATGAAAAGGAAGAACAAGAGCTAGCCCTAATTCCCAAAGCAGACATCAGAACTAATTAAATCATTGATAGTGGATGCTTCCATCATATGACAGGTGACAAAGACAAAAAAATTCGGTTAGACAAATACAAAGGTGGTATGGTTATATTTGGAGACAACACTCCTAAACCTATCATAGGCAGAGGTTCTATCACTTTGGATAGAAATAACAAGACATATGATCTATATGTTGATGGATTATATCACAACTTGATGAGTGTTGGACAGCTACTTGACAAGGGTCATCATATGGAGTTCAAAGAAAACAAGTGCATCATTAACAACAAGGATGGAGACATGATTGCATCAGGCTCTAAAAAAAAAAGGTAATGTTTTTCAGATCAATTCCGATGTAAGTTGTTTTGTTGCAAAGGTAGATGATAGTTGGCTATGGCACAAGAGACTATGTCATATCAATTTTGATAACATAGTAAAGATCAGTAATGTCAAGGCAATTAGAGACCTACCAAGTATTACAAGACCAATTGACATAGTATGCAGGGAATGTGTTATGGGTAAGCATGTAAGGAGTTCTTTTAGAAGCAAGAAAAACTTAGCTGAGAACAAACTGGACTTAGTGCATACAGATTTATGTGGTCCTACTCAAACAAGATCATATTACAGAGAAAGGTATTTCATTTTGTTTGTTGATGATTTTTCTAGGATGATGTGGGTTGTGTTCTTAAAGGAGAAGTCTTAAGCCTTTGAGATATTCAAAATATTCAAAGGTAAAGTTGAGAATGAATCTAGATTGAAACTGAAATGTCTAAGATCTGATAGAGGAGGAGAGTTCACCTCTGATTGGTTTTATGATTATTGTGAAGAACATGGTATTAAAAGACAGTTGAGTGCACCTAGAACCCCTCAGTAGAATGGGATTGTAGAAAGGAGGAACAAGATCATACTTGATACATCACACACTATGATGATTGAAGGAAAAGTTGCACACACCTATTGGAGAGATGCAGTGAACACAATAGTATATACTATCAATAGAACTTAATTAAGGCTAGGCACAGATACAACATCCTATGAACATTGGTTTGGCAATGTACCTACAGTAAAGTATTTCAAAATATTTGGTAGCAAGTACTACATCAAGAGAGATGATGGTGTTGGTAAGTTTGATGCCAGAAGTGATGAAGGTATTTTCCTTGGTTATTCTACCAAAAGCAAAGCATATAGATGTTTCAATTTAAGATTAAAGAAGATAATTGAAAGCACGCATGTTAATATTGATGAAAATTTTATGGTTCAAGAGAGGTACTATGAATATGCACCTATGATTGAAGATAAACCCAGACCTAGAAGCAAAGATACTTTTATTGAAGAAATGTTTGATTGCATTGATGTCTCATGCAATGACCTTGAATCAAGTAGAGAAGAGTCACAGATTATAGAAGAAGAAGAAGACACACCTAAGGTTCCAAAATTCACATCCAAATACCACTCTAAAGATGACATCATTGGAGATCAAAGCAGCAGTGTTTTGACCAGATCTAAAGCAAAAGGACTAGCAATGGATGAAGAGGTATGCTTACTTTCACAGATTGAACCTTTAAGTGTTGAACATGCTTGTAATGATTCTGATTGGAAGAATGCAATGAAAGAATAATTAGATCAGATAATTAAAAATGATACATGGGAATTGGTCCCTAGACCCAATGACAAAAATGTGATTGGAACAAAGTGGGTATTCAGAAACAAAATGAATGAAGATGGTATAGTAGTAAGAAACAAAGAAAAATTGGTATGCAATGGATATGCGCAGAGAGAAGGAATAGACTACAATGATACATTTTCCCCTGTGAGTAGACTAGAAGCCATTAAATTTTTTTTGGTATACGCAACATTCAAGGACTTTAAAGTTTATCAAATGGATGTAAAATCAGCTTTTCTAAATGGTGATTTGAATGAAGTCTACATTGAACAGCCTAAAGGATTTAGTCTTTCAGAAAAACTAGACATGGTATGCAAATTGAAGAAAGCACTCTATGGTCTTAAACAAGCCCCAAGAGCTTGGTATGAGAGACTTGATGGTTATCTTACAAAGATTGGATTCAAGAAAGGAGTAGTAGATTATAACATATTCAGAAGGGAGACACCTGATGGATTACTATTAGTTGCAATATTTGTTGATGATATTATCTTTGGAGGTACTGACAAGCTCAGTACAACATTTGCAAAAGAAATGCAGAATGAATTCAAAATGAGTATGATTGGTCCTATAAAATACTTTTTGGGACTGAATGTAAAATAAACTGATAAAGGTATATTCATTAATCAGTCAAAATATGTGAAGGAAATATTGAAGACCTTCCAGATGGAGGACTGTAAGCCAGTATGCACTCCCATGATAATAGGAAGAAAGCTATCAAAGGATGATGATTCCACAACAGTTGATAAAACATTGTACACATTTATGATTGGTAAACTCATTTATCTAACTCAATCTAGACCTGACATATCTAATGTAGTTGGCATTGTTGGAAGATTTGCAGCTGAACCCAAGCAGAGTCACCAAATGGTAGTCAAGAGGATATTCAGATATCTAAAGGGAACTATAGACTATGGTTTATGGTATCCTAAATCAGAGAATGTAAAGCTTCATATATATATAGATGAAGATTGGGTAGGTTGTATTAATGACAGGAAGAGCACTTTAGTAGGAGTAGTATTCCTTGGAGACAGGTTGGTTTCTATGATAAGAAAGAAGAAGAACTATATTTCTCAGTCAATAGAAGAAGCTGAATATGTTGTAGCAACACTAAATTGTTCAACCATGGTTTGGATCAAGCAGATGGTTAAAGACTTTGGCATTCAGGTTGATTATCCTATTGTTATTCATTGTGATAATACTAGCACTATCAACATGTCTAAGAACCCCGTGATGCACGCAAAGACAAAACACATAGAGATCAAGTACCATTTCTTAAGAGAAAAGGTTGCAGACAAAGAAGTTAAATTGGACTATGTGAACACAAAAGAACAGTTGGAAGATATTTTTACAAATCCTTTATCAAAGGATACTTTTGAGTATCTTAGGGATAATTTGGGAGTAATTCCCTCTCCTAAGTCTTCTTAGAAGAAGCAGCAAAGACATCAGTCATTAAGTGACTAATGAATGGTTGACTACTCTACTTCTGGAATAGTAACTGTACCTAAAGGACTATGGTGCTCTTTGCCATTGATGTCAAAGGGGGAGTATATAGTAAGGAGGAGCATGTACTAAGAGGGAGAATATAATTTGGGGGAGTATATACATGGAACAAAAACATAGACAGAGGAACTGCAGCAGTTTAGAGAAATCTTTGATGAGGATATTGAGAAGATGTAAAAGAAAGAGGACACCATGAACAGAGGATGTTTCTGATATCATATGTTTCCTTCAATGTCAAAGGGGGAGATTGTTGGAGATTTGATTCTGAGCAGTTGATTGATTGTATGTTTGTCATTGATGACAACATATAATACATAGTAGTAATTATGTATGTACTTATCAAAATGATGATATGAAGACTTGTTTGGATAGATACATGTTTTTGACATGTTTATTATGTTATTTTCAACACATAGACCCATATATGATGTTTCAGTAAATTTATGTAATTCTGTTATTGGCAGTTACAGTTCTGGAAGTGTAACGATTTAGGGTCGACGTATATCATGTGTTTCTTGAGTTGTGCCTATCTTCTGTATATGTGTGTGTATATTCATGATTAGTTATGAGTTAAGGATATTAATCTAAAGGTGCCAAACATGTTTCAAGAAGATTACAAAGTTAGAGTTAAATTGGTGAGGCCGACTTAGTGAAGCGTTGCGTCTATTTGATTTATACTTGCACAGTTGTAATAATTCTTGCATGCTTAGTAGAGCCAACAAGAATGTTATGAAGAGTTGTCTTACAGGTCCCATGATCGCATACTTTGAGGAAGATACTTATAGAAAGTCAAAGGTGACACACTAAGTGTGAATGATACGAAAAGAGAAGAAAGATGTACAGAGCAGATTATCAAAGTTGGTTCATTTATCAAGAGTCTATGTGAAGAAGAAGTGAAAGATTGGAAAACACTAGAACTAATCAAGATAGAAGATCTAATCTATAGTTCATCATCAGATATAGTGCATATCTGTTATGCAGAAGGTTGTAGCCTTCACCATCAAGCAGTGAGCTTTTGGACAGTGAGTCCACCACCCCTAACAGGGTTAATTATAAAAGACTCCTAACAGGGTCTGACCCTTAACCAGGACACTCTACTTATTGCATTGTAAAGTACAACTCCTAATAGGCTTGAGATATCCTCTAACATGGATTACTATAAACAAGTATAGTTCATTGTGGGTGCTAATTCCCACCGAGGTTTTGATCATTTGGTTTCCCCATAATCAAATTGTCTATTATGTACTGTGTTATCTGATTAAGCATTTACTCTGTTGTATTCTAAAGTTAAAGAACTAAAGTTACTGATAACTGATTCACCCCCCCCCCTCTCAGTTATCATTTGGGACTATTCTAACAATCAATTCTTAGAGCACAAATGATAACTTTTGAAAATGAATGTAATGATGAAATTTTAATTAATAATATTTGAAGGATAGTATTAATTAGACTCTTTTAAAAGTGTAGTTTTTTCCTATTTGTGGTTATTTTGATGGATGTTGTAATTTAGGGTAACAGGAACCAATGGCATTAAAATTTGTAACAACATGCATCAACCTTGTCTTCCAATGTTACTCATTCCAATTTTGCAACATATTTTCTCTCAGTGAGCTACAACATCATGTATTCACTCTCTACTAACTATTATAAACTGCATCTCCTTCTCTGCATTTGAACTTTCACTCTATCTTCATGTACTCATAGCATTCTTTTCTCTTTTGATAATGCATATTGTGAGGTTTGATCATGGGCTCGTGACACTCACTAAACTTTTCTTTATTCTTTGCTATTAGTGAATCCATAGTTCATTACTTATTTGCATTTGAATGTACTTTTTTTTGCTCTGTTTTAAAATTCACCAAATCCAATGTGTTAGGTTAGTGAACATGACCAACTGATCATTTTTTGTGTGTGAGTTTCACATGTCATGATATTAATGCATGAATGTTGATTGATCAATTGTGTTTACTATCCTAACACTACCTTATTGTTCTGAAAAAAGGTTTCTCATCTACAGGAACTAAGTCCCTTTAATTCAGATATCTAGTTTACAAAAAACAAAAACTCTTTTGTATAATGCAAAATGATAACCATAGATAGTAAAAGGTTTCATGGAGTTATTTCCCTTTGATACTAATATTATATTCATGTAGATGCATATTTTTCCATTGTATTGATGTTATTGGTAAATGTGTAGTTCTGAAAGTTTGATTGTTGTATGCTATTTTAGGTTTCCATGCATTGCGTATATCAAATTTGGATCTAACACTTTTCTTTTCATGATGTAGGAAAGGACCCTAAGACCTAAGATGCAGTACACGAGGACTACGATGAAGACTTGGACAAATGCAAACCACCAGCTCCTAAATGAAGAAGACCCCACAAGGCAATGAGGGGACACCTACTCATGCTTCTATCATGCTTTCTTTTCTTCATTTTCCTCTAAGTTCCAATGTGAAATATGTAATATGAAAAGAACATTTATCTATTACATTCAGTTTGAATGCACAATGTAATGATCAATTATGAATTTGAAAATTTGAATATGATCAATAATTATAGTATAATGTAACTTATAACATGAATGCAATAGAAATGTATCATATATATATTAGTTGAAAAATATTGTTTGAGAGGTGTACCTTTATGCAATTTTTTATTGTTTATGATTATCATCCTGCATCTACAAATTTAGGATAATAGTTGTAATATTTTGGAAGATCTTGCAAAACAAATAGATGATGTACATGATTTTTTGAATCCTCAAAAGTTGGTTATATGTACAAATATGAAGGAATATACATGATTTTGGTGATGTGACAAATTTTGCAGCAAAAACCTAGATTTATCAACAACATATATAATCTTTTTTCTAATGTTCATTACTATTATCTACAAAATTCAGAGAAATTGAAAAATTTGAAGGTGTGTAAATGTGAGTAAAAATTTTTAGTTGTTAAATGAAAGGAATTTTAAGATTTCTACATTATGGCTTCTATTACAAAATTTGTAAGCACTGAAGAAGAACCTAAACCTAAATATAAGAAGTTCTCGAAATAATTGTTAAGGAATGAATGGTGGTGCATTTTCCTTGTTATTTCCTAACATAGAATATTTGGAGGAGATTTAAAAAAAAATTGATCTACAAATTGAAGAATATGATCACATAAAGATAAATAATTTCTAAAATTCCTCATTGACAAAGGATACATAGTCATTCATGGAAATACATGGGTTATGACATTCCGAGAAATTTTTTGATGTTTGTGTATGGGGACTTAATGAAAATTATCTTAAGCAGGATTCATAGTAATTAAATCTAGTTAGACAAAGCTTATTAGATTATGAGGGAAGCCCTAAAGGCTATTACTCGATTATGATAGAGTAGACCAATACATGTAATGAGCTCTATAAAGAATAAATAAGTTAAAAATTAAATAGGATTAGTTTATGATTAGAGATCCTTGTGAATTGATACTATAATAGATCCCTAGGTGAGGCACATTGCTATGGGAATTTCATACAAAATTAATTTTTGGAACAAAGAAGGTTCAACCTATGCAATTACTATCTATGTAGCTTATCAAATATTTAAGGAAAGAAAATAATATGAATTATGTGAACTATTGTGACAACAAATATTAAATAATATATTTCTAATGAAGAACACACATTATGTACTCTATTTCTTTAACTATTTTCCTCTAAATGAAAATATTGGATGGAGTGTGGATTTATTAACATAAAGATAGGTTATAGGATATTTTGATAACTTGGGAGACAAGTTAAAAATGTATAAGGAATATTTCAATAATCTCCAAAAGAAGATGACATCAAGATTTAGGATTCCAGATAACTATGCTAAACTATATGAAGATAACATCACTTTGTTGGTAGATACTAATAACTATCTCATCAAACCCATAATGCGTCATAAAAACTAGTTGAAAATCTTTTGTTATAAATTAGTGAAGAGGATTGAATGATATTTGTATAAAAGATTCTTAAGGGTCTGATATATTTTACCAAATATATATTTGACACATATGAAGATCTTACCAGACTAAATGAAGTAGGAAATATTTCTTTGGAAAGAATCTATTTCTAGAAGAAGAAAGAACAAAATTTTTGTTGAGGTCTTCTCCTCCACTCTAAAGAATAAAAAAGAAGTATGACAGAAATAAAATGATGAGATAATTGAAATTGATGTTGTTGAGCCTAAGAAGGTTGATATTAAACATTAAAAAAAAATGTATAGAAAAATAGATCCAACAAACACTCTAGTTCCTTTGAAGATGATCCCTTTGGTACAAACAAGCCCTTGGAATTTTTCAGACAACTAGATGGTGTGAAGAAGATAAGATAGGTATAGTTAGCATGACCATCTTATGATCAAGACACAATTAAAGATACTTTAATAATATATTTACTTCATAATAACCTTGCTCCTAATTCTATTAATGATCCTCTCCTTGATCTCTTGATTGATCTTTCTAATGAATAAATGACTATGAAAGCTACTAGAAATGAGGAAGAGAAAATAGACCTTGAAGATGAGCTATAAAAAATAATGATTAAGAAGTATGTAGTTTCTAAAAATCTTGTTGAATGCATAGAAAATAAAAAAATTTATAAGTCTTGTTGCTTTGGTGTACAAATATTGCCTTAGATGGTCTACTACTACTAAAGATCATAAACATAAATTGATACTATTGATTCTTAAATTAATGAAAAATGCTCACTCATTTGAGATATTAAAGGACAAGGATGATGTTGAAAGGAAAAAAATTAATGCGTTACACTTAAAACTATCTAGAGTGCAAAGACAAAGAGATGAATTTACAAGGCAATTTTGGTCTCATAAGGAAATTGCTAAAGTAATTGCTTCGTGAGTTCACTTTGATTCCAAATCCATTGAGAGAGTACAAGTGTACATGAGAGTTATACCCAATGCTTCCTGATTAGCTAGCTCGTCTGCCAAGTGGTTGCCTTCATAGTAGATGTGATTGACTGTTGTAGATTCAAATTTATCTACAAAATGTAGAATTACCTCTAAAGTTGCTTGCAATCTCCAATTTGGGGTAGGGTGGATTCTAACTTCATTTATAATAATCATAGAATCACCTTCAATCTCCAGTTTTCCCGATTTCAGTTCAATTGCAAATGACAATCCGAAAAGTAATGGTTTAAATTGTGCCATTTTAATGGTGTCTATTTCTAGAGGTCTTGCAATTTTTGGAATTAGCTTACCCTCGCTGGAATGAATCATACATATAGCCCCTGATGGATCTAGGTTGATGTTAGAGGCCCCATCAAAGTTCAATTTGTACCAACTCTAAGGAGGAGTCGAACAGAGACAATTTGTTCTAAGCCTTGAACTTTCTTTCATTCCTTTGCCTAATATTGTAGTAGACTTAAGACCAGACAAACACTTCATCATTTTATCATCCCAACTGATCTAGTACTTATGTTGTGCACATTGAGATTTGATTCAAAAGTTCATTAAGTCTACAATGATTGCCTCAATTTTGTTGAGTAAAGAAGTTATATCCATTTATTTGTCTTGAAATATCCTTTTGTTTCTTTCTTTCCATAATTCCTATATAAAAATGGAAGGAGAGATAACCCATAAATTACAAAAAAGGCTTTCCTTAAAAGGTTGGGGCTAGGATATGAAAAGAAATAGAATATCTCGAGGAAGAGCTGATGACTAACCTAATTTTGCAAAGAGCCATTGCCAATATTATACCTCAAAGGAACATGTAAAAAACAAGTGATTTGTGTCTTCTTCATTGTTATGAAATAAAGTATAGATTCAAGGTGTCATGCCCAAAAGTTGGGAAAAAACACACGAACAATTTTTTTTAAAAAATGAACTAAAATAGGATACCTAAACAATCACAAGGGTAACATGTGCACGCAAAATGGTGCAAAGGGATAAGAAAAACTAGAAAGGTTACAAGGAGAGGAATAAATTTCACAACGATCCTAAAGGATGCCTAAAGCTCTGATCTGGATCTGCACGTAAACTGAGGTAGTTGACCGAAATTCAACCAGAGTTGACCAAAAGTCAACTATACTCTGAAATAAGTGAATGGTACGCACTAGGGTTCGCTAGACCATAAGGAAGACTCATACATGCAAATCGAGATGGTTTGACTAAAAGTTAACTAGGGTTGACCAAAAGTCAACTATTCCTCAAAATATGTGAAGGAGGGTCACTAGGGCCTACTAAGCACTATGGAAGTCATAGGCACGCAAATTGAGGTAGTTGACCAAAAAGTCAACCTATGTTGACCAAAAAGTCAATTGTCTCCAAAAGGCATGAAATTGAAATCTACGGGTCCAGAGAGTATAGGGGTCACCTGGAACGAATATCGTGACAATCAGTCAATGTTTGTCCATGGTTGACCAAAAGTCAACTAGGCACAAAAAGGGTCAAAGGTAATGACAATACCTTTAGAAAGGTAATAATTTAATAGAATGCATTACATACTAGTCTTAAATTATAAAATGGTTAACAAAATCTTGTAATTTAAAATTAACATACTAACAAATAACTAACATTATAAAAATCAGTATGATAAACCAATGCTTGACCACTATGATCCCAACTTTAAATTCAAAGTAATAACTATCCCCAAATCTTTACTTAAAATGATATCTATACTGATATAAAACCAATCCAGGCTAAATCACGAATTGCAATCTTAATGAAATCAAATTTTAATATAATCTAATAATTAAATCTTATAGAAAAATTCCCAATTAATTTATTAATAAAAGAATAATAATATTTAAATCTCATTCTTATAATAACAACCTAATTTAATTAAAATCTACTAGATGATACATAACATCTAAATCACTTAATTTTAAACTAATTCTAATTTTAACATAATTCATTTAATAAATAGCTAAATCTATTTTAAAGCATTAAAAAAAAATAAGTAAAATAAATATCTAACAAAATAAAAAAAAATAAAACATCTATATATAAAAAGTAAAATAATAAAAAAAAACTTTAAATCTAAAAATTAAAATACCTTAAGCCCTAAACATCCTTACGGATGGGAGGGTGGATAAAATGCAGGTGGCGGCGAAAACAACAGTGGCGGCAGCAGGGGTCTGAAACCCGCGCGGGGCGAAGGAGAAAGGTGGAGGGTGGGGGCGTGGTGGCCGCGCAGTCCGCAGCACCACCCGCGGTATATATACAGTCGAAGCGAGAAGTTGGGGGGAGTGTCAGCCAGCGGCGGCCCTGCCCCACTGTGTTTACAGTGGGCGGTCCATGCACTGCGCAGCCCCCTCCTCGGCATAAATAGGGTTGGGGAGGGCTTCGGCCCCCCCACCGAAACTATAAATTTAAAAAAAAAAAAAATGTTAAAACAGCGCCCAGCGCTAAATGAAATTGCTATTTTAATTTTGTTTTAATTTTTTTTAAAGCTTGCTAATGGCATAGTATATATATTTATATTTATATATATATGTTCAATGCATATATATATATATATATATATATATATAATTATGACTGGTGAACTAAGAGTGTATCCCTCAAAACAGGGGGCATTAAGAAATTTTATTTTTTTTAATTATTTGCATGGTTAAATTCTATATTTTATGCTAAACACAATGGTAGAAGAAAATTTAATTTTAAGCATAATTTTTTTTTGACATAATTTCTAGATTTCTCAAAAATAACATAAATAAAATGAAAGTAGTAATTTCTCTTTCCGTTTACTCAAGAACACTTAATAATTAATATATGGATCTAATTAGTTATTGGATTTTAAATATGCTTTGAATATCACTTTCTGAACCTTCCATGTGTTTAAACCATTCATTCCAAGAACTTAGTATATTGAAACATTAAAAGTTCTGATAATGTTTAACACCTAACGAATATAAAATCAACTAATTTTGTTGAGCATATAACAATAGAGGCATTACAAGGATTTTTAATCTTAATTTAAAATAGAATGTGTTTGCACTATCGAATAAAATTTCCATTGAACCTCCATGCTAGAATATGGTAAGAAGTTTACAATAATATAAGTCTACAAATTACAAAATGGCCTTAATACAAAATTGCAGCAATGAAGATTTTTCATAAAATAAGTTACAAATTGATAATATTTCCAGTCATACTCATCTCCCACACAAGGGTATTATTCATCTTAGTTATCCCATCAAGAACCTGATACACATTAAGGTTGACCATGGAGGCTCACCTCCCAACGTAGGCCTTTACAAGGCCACCCCCGAGCTTGGGGATCCAATCTAGAACGGGTTACAAATAGAAACACCCAACAAGCAGGAATGAAAATAGAGACTCAAACACAAGAAAACTTCCCAACATCAGGATGAACAAGAGGAAGTATCTCCAAGAGACATTCCAGAAACAGGGGTAGTTGTAGACCTCACTGAAGGAGAAAGCCAAGAATACACATAGAATACACAAGCCTCACATGGACTTGAAAAGGACCATCTTTACAAGATGTTGTCCTGAATAACCTTCTTATACCTCCTAAATGCCCTCAGGCCCATCTTGGCTTCATTGGTATCATATTACCCCGAGTTTATCCATCCTCACATGGGAGACTCTACACTTAACAAGAATCATTTCCAACTACCCCTCCAAGGCTACTCTACCCTACCAAGGGTGAGTGTACCTTGAAGACCCATTCAAAAATCAAACACAAAGTAAAGACATTGAGAGACAAATAAAGAGATTCCAATAGAAAAATAAAAGCTTCAAAACCATAAGACTCCATTAATGGAGTCCTTGAGCTCAAGAACACATAACAACACAAACAATTAAACTTAAAATAATTCCAACCTTAATCCAAGCTATGGTGTAAAGAGGAATGGTGTTGAGCAATCCTTCTTAAGCTCCTTCTCCAAAAGCTCCTTCAAACTGAATTTTATCTCTAAGGGTAGAGAGTGGGTGAACACTCAACTCATCCCAAATCCTTCCCTAAATAGGCAAACCTCCAACATGAGCAAGGCTTAACCAAAAGGTGAGGTAACTCTAACCAATCCTAAACTAAACCACTTCCTAACTGTCCAAGTGTGAAGTCAAATGAAACATGGGTAGAAGAGAGAGTGAGGTTCACCAAAGTCACACTCCTCTTCCAAAATTCGCTCAAAGATAAAAATGACACTTAAATGGAGTAATAAATGAGTTTAGAGGCTCATTAATGACATAAAATGACCCCTAACCCATAGGGTTCCAAGTTGGGTGACTAAAACTGACCCCGGTTGCCCCCTAGGAGCCCAAAAGACCCTCTAAAACTCACCCTGAAGTTAACCTACGGATTTCTAAGTCAAAGAAATTCTAGAAACTTCTAACCGTGGGGTAAGCTTGGGTACTACTCAATGATGACCTTAGTTAACCCTTAACTAACATTGGTTTCCCCTTTACTAGCCATGTCAATAATTAAATTACAACACTTGCCAAATTTGGCACATTAAAATAAAACAAATGACATGACTCAATAACATGAACATTTACTAATTTAATAACACACATGCAAACCACGTTCATGAAATAAACACATAACAATGAGGTCCATGTCTCTTGATATAGACAAGACCTTGGAATGCATGGTTATTTACATAGGTTCCAGTACTGGGTCCCCGATTTAGATCCAAAACAATATGATATGAAACATAACATAACATCAGTCATATATGTAAGCATATAAACCACATTGCATTAGAACTGAAATATCCTAGCATTGGTTTCCTAAACCAAATTCATCATGTAACATTCGTATATTTTAAATTCATATAAGACATCAACATAAACTAAAACTGAATCGGAACATAAAGCATCTCAAAAGTACCCTGATTATAAAATCAGGTGCTGAATATATAACGTAGGATTCCACTGATCCTCAAATGTATAAAAAGTCTCTGGTAGTCAAAGTATGTCAAAGCATAAACTACTAAAAGCATGAGAACAAAATAGTAAAATTATAACAGTCTAATGTAGGTCTCACATCCACCCCCTCTAGGCATGAACTTCCTCCTGGAGTTCATCGAGGAGGTGAGGGTACTATGATCTCATCTGTGCTTTTTCCTCTCAAGAGGCTATAACCTTGTCATAGCAATCCCACTGGACCCTAACCTGGTCTAGCTCTCTACCTCGAAGGCCCAAAGTCCACCGAGCGAATATATGAATTGGCTCCAATGCCAATTGTCCGTCCGACTCCACCTGCAAGGCATCCCAATCTATCACATGAGACTCATCATATATATACTTCCTCAGAACTGAAACATGAAACACATCATGGAAGCATGACAGGCTAGGTGGAAACACTAAATGGTAAGCAATTGGTCCTATCCTCTCAAGGATCTCAAAAGGTCCAACAAAATGGGGTACTAGCTTAGAGCCCTTTCCAAAATGGATTAGACTCTTATGCGGTCGCACTCTCAAGAAGACTCTGTCTCCAACTAGATAGGCTTGATCAATCCTCTTCACATCTACATACTTCTTCTGCCTATCCTAAGCTTCCTCAAGTCACTACCTAATCAAAGTCACCTGCTGCTCCATATCTCTGACTAGCTTAGGACCAATAGAAACTCTATCCTCGATCCTATCCCAACTGAGTGCGGTCCTGCATGATCTACCATAAAGAGCCTGGTAGGGAGGCATACCCAAGGAAGTATGGTGCCCATTTTTATAGGAAAAATCCACTAGGTGTAGGTATTCTTCCCATTAGGTCTGATGGTCCATGACATACATGCGAAGCATGTCCTCTAACACTTGATTGACCCTTTCAGTCTGTCCATCAGTCTCAGGATGGTAAGTTGTACTGAAGTTGAGTCTAGTACCCATAGCTGCTTGAAGTTCTCTCCAAAAGGATGAAGTGAAGAGAGAATCTCTATCTGAGATGATCTTATGAGGTACGCCGTGAAGTCTGACTATATCTCGCAAGAACCCCTGTGCCACTGCTGGTGCGGTAAAGGTAGTACGCACGGGTGAAAAGTGAGCCACCTTAGTCAAAGTCAACTTGTCGACTATCACCATGATGGCATCATGATGATGAGAAGATATAGGAAGAATTACTATGAAATCCATAGATATGGTGTCTCATTTCCATACTGGTACCTCATGAGGTTGAAGAAGACCACCTGGATGATGGTGTTCCGCCTTCACCCTCTGGCACTCTAAGCATCTAGCTACCATCTCTACAATCTGAAACCTCATGCCTGACCAATGATATAGTTGTCTTAAGTCGGCATGCATCTTCTTAACTCTGGGATGCACTGCATAAGGGGCCCTATGAGCCTCAAGCATCACAAACTCACGTAATCCACCGGAAGAAGGTATATAGATATGTCCTCTATGATGCAATAGTCCATCAGACTCCAAGGCATAATCTAAAAACTTTCCCTCAAGGGGTCTCTAAGATTGAATCAACTCACAAACCTCTATGTACATCTCATCCTCTTGCAAGTGATGAAGGATGTGATCTCTCAAATCTATGCTAGTAGACATAGAAGAAAGATCATGTCGTCTCCTACTCAAGGCATCTGTGACCATGTTCTCTTTTCCTTTGATGTAATGGACATTAAAATCATATTCACATAAGAACTCCATCCATCTTCTCTGCCTAGCATTAAGGTTCGGCTGAGTGAAGATGTACTGAAGACTCTGATGGTCTGAATGAAGTTTGAACCGATGTCCTAAGAGAGAATGTCACCATCTGACTAAAGCATGCACCATTGCTGCGAGCTCTAGGTCATGGGTAGGGTAGTTAAGCTCGTGAGTCTTTAGTTTCCTAGACTCATAGGCTATAGGTCGCCCACCTTGCATAAGAACCACTCCCAAACCATCCAAGGAAGCGTCTGTGCATACCATAAAGTCTATTGAAGGCTCTGGAACAACTAAAATGGGTACACTAGTAAGTGTTCACTTGAGCTCTTGAAAAGCCTTATCACACTTCTTAGTCCATTCAAACTTCTTTCCCTTACACTGAAGAGAGGTAATGGAGTGTGCTACCTGAGAGAAACCATTAACAAACCGTCTATAGTAACCGGTTAAACCCATGAAACTCCTAACTTCAGTCACAGTGGTAGGTGCTAGCCAATCCATGATGGCATCAATCTTTGATGGGTCTACTGAGATCCCATCACCTAAAATAACATGGCCAAGGTACTTGACCTCTACTCTGAAGAAAGCACATTTCGCCAAGCTTCCATACAACTGATTGTCTCTAAGACACTGCAAAACTTGCCTCAAGTGTTCCTCGTGTTCTTTCTCATTCTTGGAATATATAAATATTTCATTGAGAAACACAACTACAAACTTGTCAAGGAAGGTTCAAAATACTGCATTCATAAGACTCATGAACACAGGTGGAGCATTCATAAGACCGAATGGAACTACAGTGAATTCATAGTGGCCATATCTAGTGTGGAATGCGGTCTTGTGAATATCACTATCAAGGATCCTCAACTGATGGTAACCCAATTTGAGGTCTATCTTAGAAAAGACTCAGGCACCCTACAAATGATCGAACATTTCATCAATCCAAGGCAGTGGATATCGATTCTTGATGGTTACCTTGTTCAACTATCAGTAATCCATGCACAATCTAAGCAAGCCATCTTTCTTCTTCACAAAGATAACTGGTGGACCCCAAGGAGAAACACTAGGATGAATGTGTCCTTTCTATAACAGTTCCTCAAGTTGTATCTTGAGCTCATTAAGCTCATTAGTAGTCATCCTATAAGGTGCTCTGGAAACTGGCTTAGCTCCTGGTATGAGATCAATGTGAAAGTCTACTGCCCTACGAGGAGCCATACTAAGAAGCTCTGACAGAAACACATCTAAAAACTCTTGAAGAATGGGGAAGTCATCAAGAGAAGTTTCCTTCTCTATCTCTTCTTCCCTATCGCTGATGGTGATGGCATACAACTAGCATCCCTTCCGCATGCATTGCTTAAGATGCATGGCAGATATCACACGGAGGGATACAGGCCTATGAACCCTAGTAATAACGGTATCTATACCATAATCATCCAAACATTTGATCCTCTTCTTACGACAATCTAGCTTGGCTCTGTGGGCACTAAGCCAATCCATTCCAAGGACTAGGTCGTAAGATCCAAGGGGAGTAACTCTGAGATTAGCTATGGTGGTCATTCCACCAATCTAGATAGGACAATCACTAACCATCAAGGTTACAAAAACTCTAGCTCCTGAAGCTAACTCTACTTCCCATCTAACCTCTTGACTAGCTACCACTAGCCTGCAACGTTCCACAATTGATGGAGAAATAAAGGAGTCAGTGGCTCCTATATCAAAAAGAATAGTAACATCACTACCTCTGATCTTACCTGAGGCCTCAATAACGGTAGCCTAGTGCTCTGCCTGATGATTGTCTACTACTGCAAAAACCATGTGGGATTTCCCCCTGTCCCCTATTGTTGGTTTTGAAACTGCCATACACTGACTACCACCCTGTGGGCACTCTCTAGCTAAGTACCCCATGGTACCACATGTGTAACATGGTCCCCATGACTGAACCTAAACATCAGGAGGCCTAGAATACTATGATCTTGCAGTCCTAGATGAACTGCTATAACCTCCCTTAGAGGACTGCTGAGTCCGTGCTGGAGGGGTATAAGGTGCCTGAGATATTTGGTCCTTTTTAGGACCCTGAGACTATCACTGCTTGGACTTGGAGCCCTGCTGAACCTGAGGTGCCCTCTATCACTGGTTCTATTGTGACTATTGTGGCTGCTATTGTTGTTGCTGCTACTGCTACTGTGGGGCCCTATATGTCCTTGAAGAGTTCCTCTAATTCCCTTTTCATGAGTTCTTCTGATATCCAGAGGAATGAGATAAGGTATTGTGGTTCTGTGACCCATCCCTATAGTTCTATGGGCCCTAGACTATGTCTTCGGCCACTAAGGCCCTGTCCACCATGAACCTCAAGTTCCCTGAAGGTACCATGCCTACCCTATCTGAAATCACGAGATTTAATCCCTTGATGAACCTGTTCACCTGTAGCTTCTCATATCCCATGTATTCAATATAGGGTAGGAGGTCGAGAAACTTGCCCTCATACTGGGCTACTGTAAGACCCCATTGCCGGAGGTCATGGAACTCATCTATACGGTGCTGTTTGAACTATTTTGAAATATACCATTCCCTGAAGAGCTCGAGGAAAGCTCCCCAAGTGAGGGTATTGTTGTCAATGAGACCCTTGGTCTCCTCATGCCTCCACCAAGTGGAGGCCCCGTCTCTGATCAAAAGGATTGTGAACCGTGCCTTAAGGTTGCTGCCATAGTTCCGTAACCCAAAGCACCTCTCAAGGCTTAAAAGCCAAGCCTCAGCTCCTGCCCCATCTGCTTCTCCTGTGAAGGGAGGCGGTTTAAGCCTCATCAATTTTGTGATCTGATTCCTGATATCAGGGGGTGCCCTATCGAGTCTCTATGCACCACCCCTAGGAACACCACCTGGTACTATTGTGGATTCATCTGCCTGATCAATCTGATTCCCTCCTGCTCTAGGAGGTGGGCTCCTACTCCTCTCTCTTTCCTGATTAATAGGTGGCATGCGGTCTAGTATGAGCCCAGCTGGGTTCTGAAAGGCCAACAAAAGCACTGCATTAGGGTCAGGAGGGGGTTCAGGAGGTGGACTCTGATCCCTCTTATGATCCTCCACTTTGGGTTGTACCTCCACGCGTGCCGCGGGGATACGTCACCGACCACGCCCTTGCTGACGGGCTTGACGAGTGACAGGTGGTATCCTACACATGAAAGACAAATTTAGTGATAACGTAGTGGGTTAGGTTCCTAATGTTTCTAAACATGGCTCTGATACCAAAATGTCATGCCCAAAAGTTGGGCAAAAACACACGAACAATTTTTTTTTAAAAATGCACTAAAACATGATACCCAAACAATCACAAGGGTAAAATGTGCACACAAAATGGTGCAAAGGTATAAGCGAAACTAGAAAGGTTACAAGGAGAGGAATAACTTTCACAGTGATCCTAAAAGATGCCTAAAGCTCCAAACTGGATCTGCACGCAAACCAAGGTAATTGACCAAAAGTCAACTAGAGTTGACCAAAAGTTAACTATACTCTGAAATAAGTGAATGGTATGCACAAGGGTTTGCTAAACCATAAGGAAGACTCATACATGCAAATCGAGATGGTTTGACTAAAAGTCAACTAGGGTTGACCAAAAGTCAACCAAGGTTGACCAAAAGTTGACCATTCCTTAAAATACATGAAGGAGGGTCACTAGGGCCTACTAAGCACTATGGAAGTCATAGGCATGCAAATCAAGGTAGTTGACCAAAAAGGCAACTATCTCCGAAAGGCATGAAACTGGAATCTACAAGTCCAGAGAGTACAGGGGTCATTTGGAACAAATATCCTTACAATCAGTCAAGGTTTGTCCACGGTTGACCAAAAGTCGGCTGGGCACAAAAAGGGTCAAAGGTAATGACAATACCTTTAGAAAGGTAATAATTTAATAGAATGCATTACATACTAGTCTTAAATTATATAATGGTTAACAAAATCTTCTAATTTAAAATTAACATACTAACAAATAACTAACATTATAAAAATGAGTATGATAAACCAATGCTTGACCACTATGATCCCAACTTTAAATTCAAAGTAATAACTATCCCCAAATCTTTACTTAAAATGGTATCTATACTGATATAAAACCAATCCAGGCTAAATCACGAATTACAATCTTAATGAAATCAAAATTTAATATAATCTAATAATTAAATCTTCTAGAAAAATTCCTAATTAATTTATTAATAAAAGAATAATAATATTTAAATCTCATTCTTATAGTAACAACCTAATTTAATTAAAATCTACTAGATGATACACAACATCTAAATCACTTAATTTTAAACTAATTCTAATTTTAACATAATTCATTTAATAAATGGCTAAATCTATTTTAAATCATTAAAAAAAAAATAAGTAAAATAAATATCTAACAAAAAAAATAAAAATAAAAACATCTATATATAAAAATGAAACTATAAAAAGTAAAATATTAAAAAAAAACTTTAAATCTAAATATTAAACTACCCTAAGCCCTAAAAATCCTTATGGATGGGAGGGTGGATAAAACGCAGGTGGCGGCGAAAACAACAGTGGCGGCGGCAACGGTCTGAAACCCACGCGGGGCGGAGGAGAAAGGTGGAGGGTGGGCGGCGTGGTGGCCGCGCAGTCGGTGCCACCACCCACGGTATATATACAATC
>MU224266.1:1684279-1700605 GCA_018584345.1 Thuja plicata
GCTTCATGGGTATCATGTTACCCCAAGTTTATCCCTCCTCACATGGGAGACTCTACACTTAACAGGAATCATTTCCAACTACCCCTCCAAGGCTACTCTACCCTCCCAAGGGTGAGTGTACCTTGAAAACCCATTCAAAAATCAAACACAAAGTAAAGACATTGAGAGACAAATAAAGAGATTTCAACAGAAAAATAAAAGCTTCAAAACCATAAGACTCCATTAATGGAGTCCTTAAGCTCAAGAACACATAACAACACAAACAATTAAACTTAAAATAATTCCAACCTTAATCCAAGCTATAGTGTAAAGAGGAATGGTGTTGAGCAATCCTTCCTAAGCTCCTTCTCCAAAAGCTCCTTCAAACTGAATTCTATCTCTAAGGGTAGAGAGTGGGTGAACACTCAACTCATCTCAAATCCTTCCCTAAATAGGAAAACCTCCAACATGAGCAAGGCCTAACCCAGAGGTGAGGTAACTCTAACCAATCTTAAACTAAACCACTTCCTAACTCTCCAAGTGTGAAGTCAAATGAAGCATGGGTACAAGAGAGAGTGAGGTTAACCAAAGTCACACTCCTCTTCCAAAATTCTCTCAAAGATGAAAATGACACTTAAAGGGAGTAATAAATGAGTTTAGAGGTTCATTAATGATAGAAAATGACCCGTAACACATAGGGTACCAAGTTGGGTGACTAAAATTGACCCCGGTTACCCCCTAGGAGCCCAAAAGACCCTCTAAAACTCACCCTGAAGTTAACCTACGGATTTCTAAGTCAAAGAAATTCTATAAAATTCTAACCTTGGGGAAAGCTTGGGTACTACTCCTAGATGACATTAGTTAACCCTTAACTAACCTTGGTTTCCCCTTTACTAGCCATGTCAATAATTAAATTACAACACTTGCCAAATTTGGCACATTAAAATAAAACAAATGACATGACTCAATAACATGAACATTTACTAATTTAATAACACACATGCAAACCATGTTCATGAAATAAACACATAACAATGAGGTCCATGTCTCTTTATATAGACAGGACCTTGGAAAGCACGGTTATTTACATAGGTTCTAGTACTGGGTCCCCGATTTAGATCCATGGTCAACTTTTCCTGCACACTCAATGCACACATCAGTAGATCCAAAACAACATGATATGAAACATAACATAATGTCAATCATATATGTAAGCATATAAACCACATTGCATTACAACTAGAATATCCTAGCATTGGTTTCCTAAACCAAATTCATCATGTAACATTCCTACATTTTAAATTCATATAAGACATCAACATGAACTAAAATTGAATCAGAACATAAAGCATCGCAAAAGTACCCTGATTAAAAAATCAGGTGCTGAATATATAACATAGGATTCCACTGATCCTCAAATGTATAAAAAGTCTCTGGTAGTCAAAGTATGTCAAAGCATAAACTACTGAAAGCATGAGAACAAAATAGTAAAACTATAATAGTCTAATGTAGGTCTCAAACAAGGGCCATGGTATCCAACCTTCTTAAACCAATCAACAGTGAGGAATCTGCCCTGAATTTCCTCCCAAGAGAATAAGCCTGCCTTTGGAAGACATACCTTGTTCAAACATAATTGACTAGAGATATGAGATTGGGTTTCTAGGAGAGCACCTAAAATAAGTCTATATCCATCGTTCACATTATATTCCCCTGATTTTGAGCCATTCCAAATGATTTCATCCTTTCCCTATTTGAGAAGAAAGATTCTATCTTCAAGAATCTTGTTAAGATGTTCCAATTTTGCAGGGTTTAAGCTAAGTTTTTCAAATTATTCTAATGCCAGGAACCATCTGAATTGCTCACCGAGGAAGGTAATAAGTAATCTTTAACCAAGACCCCCCACTAGTCTGAAAACATTTTTCTAATTCTATTTGACAGAAATTTTTGTTAATGCTAGAATACCACCCCCCCCACACAAGTCATCCCAGAATAGAGATCTACTCCCATCTTTGAGTTAGTAATAACTTAGAGGGGGTGGGGGTGAATCAATGGCCTCAAAAATATTCCAATTACTCAACCCAAATACTTTGTACCACAATATTAAACAACTTGTTATCTTCAGTCCTATAAAATGAATGGCTTCAAATATGCTTATCAAATTACTACTGCTCGAAATTATTTTTAAACCTTATCATGTATGTTTACCGAATAGTAGTCTTTGAATTTACTAAAAAATAGTAAATTAATTAGAGTATACCGATCAATCCAGATTAGCTATGTTTAATGAAAAACACTATAGTAATGACTCATAAACACATTAACACATAGATTTTTAACATGAAAACCATGTTAAGAGAAAAACCACTTGGGACTAGTAACCCAATATTTTCACTCTTCTAAAGTGAGCTCGGTGAAGAGCCAACCCTTTTAAAGGTTACAAACAAACTTTTAGGTGTGACCTTGTTAGAGGATTTAAAAGATTAGTTTGTCACTTGATATTGGGAATTTATATGCTACCTTCCTTGTCTAAACTCTTCTAGTTTGTCAAATGGTATATGGGATCTCATGCTATCTTCCTGATAAAATTTTTTGATACTCCTTGGGATGTATCTCAATATATAAAGGATCTTTAAATCCTACTCAGTTAAGAGACTTTTTGATTGAATGGTTAAACTAAAATAGTATGTTCTGGTCACATATACAACTTACACTTTTAGATTTATAGATCTATTGTAAGCTCATTAAACCAATGTGATCAATATATTTTTTCAATACATTTCCTCCACTCTTGTTTTTTTTTAGTGATGGTATGCTTTGTTACTCGATGATGCTATACTCTGTTGCTTGATATCCGCAAAAATCTTTAGCTCTTTTCTTAGATTGATTGATCAGGACTATATGAAGTTGTTCTTCATCAGTTTCTCTCTAGCATCCTCTTTTTCATTCAATCCTATTTATTCATAATGAATTAAGTTGTCTCTTTATAGACATGATATCACCATTTCTAGGTTCTTGATTTTCTTGACCCTGGCGTGATCCGTAATCTTAGCCAGTCTAACTTAAAGAAAAACTCTTGTTTTATCTCACAAAAATATTCTTGCCAACTAGACAAAACATCTTTAAATACTTTACTTATCTCTGGCTTTATATTGTCGATGAAAATAATGATAACTACCAGTTAAGTCTATATTTAGCTCTACTAGCTAGATTTTTTGTCATTTCTGAACTTGAGTAAAATTTGATGTTTTAATTTTTTGATAGCTTCAGTCAACACTCGAGTTCTCCTCGAGATTCTCTATCAGGGTTGTATGTTCATCGGGGTTGTCTATCGTTTAGGCTTGTCTATCCATTGAGTTACACTGTGATTCTAGCCATCATGTTTGATTGTCATTCTACTTGTCGGTAATGCTTGTTGGGTTTCTTGCCTGGGTATCACTGTGACTTAACTTTCAGTTATCTCTGTCTGTCGAGTTCAACTAGCTGTCGATGTTTGAAGTCACATAGTGAATGCTTGTCTTTTATGCATTACTGAAAGCATAATCTTTATCTCTCTAATTCTCTGAAGTCTTTGACACTTTGATTATAAATGATTAGATTATATAAAGTTGACATCAATGAAAATATAATCCATTAACTTATTTATTTTCTTGCATTATCTTTCTGCATTTTGGTGATCAACTTAACATCTTCAAACATTCAATCAATTACATGTCATAAATCTCTCCCTTTAGCATTGATGGCAAAATACTACATTATCACACTATATTATTACTAATATAATTTGAAATATAACACTTTCACCAATCTCTCCTAATGTAACTATTAAAAATGTCTAACTCTTGGTAAGCTCATATAGCTTAGATTTTTTTTTCTTGCATAGTGGTTTTCTTCAATCTTCAATCCCTTCATTGGATAGGTGTAGCATCTAATGTCTTTGTTTTGATATGTGCTCTACCTACAGTGTTCCTCTTCTTGATAATTTATTTTTCCATTCATAGAAATCTATTCATTTTTATGAATTCTCTCCCTTTTTTATTTCACTACCTTAGAAGGATATTTCATATGTAATCAATCTCTCTCCATTTGAATATTGATTAACTCTTCCTTTTTATTTTTAGGAACTTCTCTTCATGGATAATGATATAATATTTTTTGATAATGAGATAATCTCTCCTTTATGATAATGAATCTCTCTCCCTTATGATAATGAAATAATATCTCCCTTTGACAACAATGCCAAACAAGTTTCTTTGATATCATCTTTCATCCATTTATATGATATATTCCTTGAATCTCCCTATTCATCAACAATACAATGTCTATGGTAATCAGTGCAGATTTGTACCTTGTTGTTTAGAGATGTATCTATTTCTATTCATTTTAGTGTTTGCATCAATAGGAATGATCTTCTAATTATGTGTACGCAGATGCAGCCTTCTAGTCATCTTACTAACTGATAAACAAGGGTTGCACCCCTAGTCTTTGTCTTAGGTACTCAAATGTATCTTTTGGTAATGAATTGGTGAATATATCAGCTAACTGTTCCTTTGATTGAACATATTCCAATATCACCTCCTTTTCTTGCACTTGTTCTCTTAGATAGTGATACTTGATAGCAATATGCTTAGTCTTAGCATGCATGAATGGATTCTTAGAAAGGTTAATTTCACTGGTATTATCATAGTAGATAATTACTGGTTCAAGAATCTTCATATTCATACCTTCCAACAACTGTTTGATCCATGCAATATTGGAACAATTTGCAGCAGCAACCACATACTCTTCTTCTGCAGTTGACTAAGAGATGCATCCTTGCTTCTTATTGATCCATGTGATAAGTTTGTCACCCATGAAGAATACTCCTCCAGTTGTGCTCTTTTGGTCATCAAATTTTCCAGCCTAATCAACATTTGTATAGACTTGTAGCTCAAATTTTCCTTCTCTTTTATACCATAAGCCATAGTTCTCAATGTTCTTCAGATATCTCATAATTCTCTTGACAATAGTCATATGTGATTTTTTGGGATTAGCAGAGAATCTTGCAACTATTCCAACTGCATATGTTATATCTGGTCTGGTATGAACAACATACATTAGTTTTCCAACCATTTATCTATAAAAGATTTTATTTACCTCATTTTATTTGTCTTCTTTTGTCAGCTTACATCTGGTAGTAATAGGTGTTCTAACTAGTTTTAAAACTTCCATCTTGAATATATTCAGCGCTTCCTTGATGTATTTGGACTAAGTGATATATATGCCTACATCTTGTTGAAGAATCTATAGACCAAGGATGAATTTGATCTCCCCAAACATAGACATTTCAAACTCTTTTCTCATTTCATTAGCAAAGGATTTTCATAACATTTCATTTCCCCCAAAAAAGATATCATTAGCAAAAATTTTAGGAATCAGAATATTACCATTGGTGTCTTCTTTTAAGTACAAATTGCTATTTTCAATTATTCTTACAAATTTAATGCTAATGAGATAGGATTGAAGTCTTTCATACCAGGCTCTAGGTGCTTGTTTCAATCCATACAAGGATTTATGCAGTCTACATACCATCTTTCTCTTTTCTGGATCAACAAACCCTTTTGGTTGTTCAATGCATACTTCTTCTTCCAGTATTCCATTTAGGAATGTAGATTTGACATCCATCTGGCATACCTTGAATCCTTTGTATGCAGCATAAGCAAGTAAGATTCTAACTCCTTCTAGTCTAGCAATGGGTGCAAAGGTTTATCCATAATCAATATCTTCTTCATGTGCATACCCCTTGCATACTAACCTTGCTTTGTTTCTTGTGACCTCTCCATTCTCATTCAGCTTGTTTCTGTATATCCATTTGGTACCGATGACATTCTTGTCATCTTGCCTCAGTACTAGTATCCATGTACTATTCTTCCCAATCTATTCTATTTCTTTATTCATGGCACTGAACCATTCTTTATTCTCAAGTGAAGCATTAACATATTTAGGCTCAAAATCACAAAGTAAACATCTAGTGTTTAGTGACTTACTTCTTGTTCTTATTCCATCCTTCTTATTTCCTATGATTTAATTCTATGGACGATTTCTTCTGACATACTTGGAAATTTTTGGTTCATCTTTGTGTTCATCATTCTGATCAATTTCTTGACCTTCGTTCTAATCTCCATCGCTTGGAACATCATCTGGAGGATTTTCCTGATTTTCAGTAATTGCAGCCTGATGCTCGGGCAAAATATTCTATTTCTTGAGAGAGATACACTATTTCTCATGTAGAGTTTTAGGTTTTGTATAAACAAACCTGTTGTAGTCCTCTGATTCTCTTCTACTTTCCTTATCATTCTTTTCTGCAAATTCATCTATTTGAACACATTTTCACTTTCAACGATCTTGTTAGATGACTTGTTAAGACATTTATAAGCCTTGATTTTGGTTGAAAACCATAGAAAGATACCTTCTTCACTTTTGGATTCAAGTTTTCCATTTCTATCATCTCTCAAAATATAACATTGACTACCAAATATTCTGAAATAACTTACATTGGGTGTGTGACCATATCAAAGCTCATATGGTGTCTTCTTTGTGTCCTTCTTCAATTGTACTCTACTTAATGTGTAGACAGTAGGACTGACACCTTCCCTCTAGAAATTTTGAGTGATGATCTTCTCAATCATTAATGTTCTTGCACAAACAATAATTGATCTGTTTCTCCTTTTAGCAATTCTATTTTTTTGTGGTGTTCTCGGTGCCAAAATCTGTCTTTTAATTCCAAGCTCATTGCAATAGTTAGTGAATTAATCTAAAGTAAATTCCCCTTCTCTATCTTACCTTAAGCATTTCAATTTATTATCACTTTGTTTTTCTACCATATCCTTACACCATTTAAACATCTTGAATTCTTCTGATTTATCTTTTAAAAACATAATTGTCATCATTCTAGAATAATTATCAAAAAAGAGAATAAAATACCTATCTCCATAATAACTCTTTGTCCTCATGGGTCCACATAGATCAGTATGAATTAATTCTAGAATTGTATTATATGTATGGGTTTTACTCTTGAAGCTAGACTTTGTCATCTTACCTTTTCGACAATTCTTGCACATGATATGCTCTGGCTTAGTCATGCTTGGCAAGCCTCTAACATTCCTTTTGTTTATTATCTTTATCATGTTGTCAAAATTGACATGACACAATATTTTGTGCCACAACCATATGTATTCATTTCTAGCCATTAAAAAAGTGGTGTTAATGTCATCAAGATAGAAAAGGTTACCTTTTGTCTGCTCACCAGTTCCGATCAACCTTCCTGATTCATTGAAGATCTTTGTCTTCTTATTTTTAAATGCCACTCGGTGACCTATATTATTTAGTTGTGAAACACTTAACATATTATAATTCAGTCCTTTTACCTAGTATTCATTTCACATTTGATGAGGTTATTCAACATTATAGTTCCTTTACCTTCAACTGGACAAGGTGTCTCATTTCCCATTCTAACTGAACTTCTATTATAGTATTCAAAAGTCTCAAAATTTTGTTTATCATCGGTCATATGGTGACTGCAGCCACTATCTATGATTGAGACATCATTCTTACTAGCCTTAGATATGAGTGCAATTTCTACATAGCTTTCTTCTTCTTCATCTTAATCATCCTTCATAGCTACAAATACGATCTCAATGTCTTCTTCTGATTCGGTGTTAGTGTCATCAATTCTATTCTCAGCTAGGTAACAAGATTTCTTCCCTTTTTCCTTGTAGTCTCTGGTATGTCTTTTGTCAGATTGTTGGTTTTTTCGGTAATCTCTGTTATCATGTTTGTAAAATTATTATCATATGATCTGTCATTACTTTTGTCATCTTTTCTTTTGTATGGACATCTTGCAGCAAAGTGTCTAGCATATTTACAATTGAAAAATACAAGTGGTAGTTTACCTTTGTATCTACCTTTGCCCCTCTCTAATATTCTTTCCATTAGTGCTTCAATCTTGTCAAGTCCTTGATCCTCATTATCACTTTCACTATCATTTCTAATAGCATGTCTATGAATTGAATTACTCATTTTCAAAGAAGATTTAAATGCATATTCTATAGATGGTAAGATACTATTATCAAAGTTATTCATTTCAAATGAAATCATTCCACCAATCAGAGTATCTAGAGTAACTGTATTGTTTACAACTGCTCTCATTTATTGAATAGAAGAAAGTCTAATAGTATATACATGCAGTAAGGTTCTTAAGATTTTTCTTACCACTATCTCCTCTTCAAGTACACCACCAACTCCTCGGATAGCTTTGACTACCTCTTTGATTCTGCAACTATACTGAGTGATATTTACTCCTTCTTTCATCCTTAGGTCATCAGATCTCCCTCTTAGGCTTTCTACTTTGGCTCTTACCGCATTAGCATCTCATCCATGTACTAGCTTCAACTTATCCCACATTTTCTTTGCAGAGGTGCATGTTTTGACATCTTCAAACTCAACATCGGAGAGTGATGAGGCAAGCTCTATCATCATGAAATTATGCTCATGCTTTTCTCCTAATTTCTTAAGAGTGTGAGGTCCTATAGGAAACACATATTTAGTATCAAGGTGTTGAGTAACATCATTAAAAATACTTGATAGGTGGAGTCTTATTCTTCTTTTCCATGGTGCAAACTTGTCTTTATTCAACTTGGGCACATCTCACCTGTTCATCTTGTGATCTTTTGTTTGATCTGTTAAACTCCCTTTCCAAGCACACAAGCTTTGATACCAATTGTTAGTAATAACTGAGAGGGGTTGAATCAGTGGCCTCAAAAATATTCCAATTAATCAACCAAAAAACTTTGTACCACAATATTAATCCTCTAGTTATCTTCATTCCTATAAGATGAATGCCTTCAAATATACTTATCAAATTTCTAATGATCAGAGTGCTTTGTTAAACCTTATTCTATATATTTACCAAATAGTAGTCTTTTAATTTACCAAAAAATAGTACATTACTTAGAGTATACCGATCAGTCCAGATTAGCTATGTGTAATGCAAAACACTAAAGTAATGACTCATAAAGACATTGACACATGGATTTTTAATGTGGAAGCCCTGTTAAGGTAAAAACCACTTGGGACCGGTAACCTAAAATTTTCACTCTTCTGAAGTGAGCTCGATGAAGAGCCAAACCTCTTAAAGGTTACAATCACATTTTTAGGTGTAACCTTGTTAGAGGATTTAAAAGATTGGTTTGTCACTTGATATTAGGCAATTATATGCTACCTTCCTTGTCCAAAATCTTCTGGTTTGTCAAATGGTATATGGAATCTCATGATATCTTCATTATCAAACTTTTTGATACTCCTTGGGATGTATCTCAATATTAAAAAGATCTTTAAATCCTGCTCAGTTAAGAGACCTTCTTATTCAATGGTTAAAGTGAAACAATATGATTTGTTCACATATACAACTTATACTTGCATATTTTTAGATTTATTGTAACCTCATTAAACCAATGTGATCAATATATCTTTTCAATACCTTTGCTACACTATTTTTCTTCTCAGTGATGCTATGCTCTGTTTCTCGGTGTCTGCATAATTTTTAAGTTCTTTCCTCATCTTGATTGATCAGGACTATATGAAGTTGTTCTTCATCAATTTCTCTCCAACATCCTCTTTTTCATTCAATCCCCTTTATTTGTAATGAATTAAGTTGTCTCTTTATAGACATGATATCACCATTTCTAAGTTCTTGATTTTATTGATCTTCACGTGATCTGCAATCTTAGTCAATCTGATTTAAAGAAAAAACTCTTGTTTTAACTTGTATAGATCTTCTTTCCAACTAACAAAATATATTTAAATCCTTTACTTATCTCTAGCTTTATCTTGTCGATGAAAACAATGATAACTACCAGTTAAGTCTATATCTAGCTCTGCTAGCTAGATATTTTGTCATTTCTGAACTCCAGTAAACTTTGATGTTTTAATTCTTTGATAGATTCGGTCAACACTCCAGTTCTCCTTGAGCTTCTTGGTCAGGGTTGTCTGTTAGTTGGGGTTGTCTGTCCTTCTGGCTTGTCTATCCGCCGGGTTACACTTTGATTCTGGCCGTTGGGTATGCTTATGATTCTTCTTGTCTGTAATTCTCATCGGGTTTCTTTCTCGGGCATCACTATGAATTAAATTTTGGTTATCTTTGTCCGTCAGGTTCCACTAGCTATCGGTGTTTGAAGTCACTTAGTGAATGCTTGTCTTTTATTCATTACTGAAAGCCTAATCTTTATCTCTCTGATTTTCTAAATTTTTTGACACTTTGATTATAACCGATTAGATTATATCAAGTTGACATCAATGACAATACAATCCATTAACTGATTTAATGTCTTGTATTATCTTTCTGCATTTTGGTGATCAACTTAACATCTTCAAATATTGAATCAGTTACATGTCATCACTTTGATGTTCCTGGAAATGTGATCCTCAATAATGCCTCTAGATCTTGAATTAAAAATCCAAATTTTGGATCTCCTAGGGAGTTCTCTAACTCTAGAAAATTCAATATCATTTAGGTTGTGGAAGTATTTTCCTCTAATAATCCTTACCCATTTGATATTTGGTTCTTTGATAATTTTCCAATAAAGCTTCGCTCCAAGAGCCTAATTATTCCAAAGTTGATTTTTTATTTTTTATCTTTGTACCCTCTGCCTCCACTGGTCTCCTTATTTTATCCCATGATATGAGGGAAATTATATTTTAGTGTCCATGTCATTCCAGAAGAATTTCCTAGTTTTTTGATAATGTGCTTATAGCTACCCATTGGTAATGCAATGCAAGACATCAGATAAATGAGGATTGCTACCAAAGTAGCTTTAATCATATCAATTCTGCCTGCCCATGATAACCATTTGGATTTCCATGATTCCATTCTCTTGTCCATTCTTTCAACAATAGGTTTCCAAACTGATGATGTTCTCATAGCTTTGTCAATTGATATTCCTAAGAATGAACACAGAAGAGATCCAGTCTTGAAGTCCAAAACCTTTATTATTTGATGTTGAATTTTCCTTTTAGTATAAAAAAATAAAATTAGATACTTTTCTTTATTGGCAACTTGTCCTTAAGCTAATGCATAATTCTCTAGGATTTTATTAATTTTCAAAGCCTCCCTAATGATGCCCTTTCTAAAAAGAAGAATGTCATCTACAAATTGCTGATGAGTAACTTCCCTAATAGCCAAGGTGATTTCTACTCTACTGATTGTGCCTTGATTCTGTATGTTTATAAATCTACACCCCAAGGCTTCTCCCATGAGGATAAATAAGAAGAGATATTAGGGATCCCCTTGCCTAATCCCATTAGAGCCTTTGAAATAACCATGTGGGGTTACATTGATAAGGATGACGAATTTGGGAGTAGATATACAGTAATAAATTAAATTGATCTAAGATTTAGAGAAACCAAATTTTTCCATACATTTAACTAAGAATATCCAGTCCACAACTAAGAATATCCAGTCCACCTTATCATATGCCTTCTTGATATCTAGTTTAATAATCATGCTTGGATGTTTATTGCATTGAATAGAATGAATGGCTTGCTAAGAAATGATGACTCCATCTAGGATTGATCTCCAAGGGACAAACCCTATTTTTTCTTCCCCAATGACCTTTGCTAGTATTTTTTTTAATGTATTAGCTAAATATTTAGATAACAATTTGTATATGATGATAGAAAGATCTATAGGCCTAAATTCCTCCATATTATTAGCTTGATCTTTCTTGGCGATAAGATCAATGAAAGTATTATTAATTTTGGTCAGAAATATACCTAAAAAGTGAGCTGCCTCCAAAGCCTTTGTGAGCTCTTTCCCCAGTATATGCCAATAATGCTGAAAGAAGCTAGGGGGGAATCCATTTGGGTGAGGGGATTTATTAAGAGCCATGTGATTAAGGGTTGGTGAAATTTCTTCTTCTAAGAATTTGGCTAAAAGGATTTGGTTATCTTCATGAGTAAAAATATTAGGAATATCAGTCAACATATCTTTTTGAGCCTAAGTATGTGAACACTCTAAGTTATTCAACAATTTTGGGTAAAAGCTTACAATTTTTCCTTGAATCTCCTTTTGATCTTGGACTAGAACCCCATCCACATTTTTGATTTTGTGAATTTTGTTGGTACTCCTGTGTTGTTTAGTATTATTATGAAATAATTTTGTGCTTTTATCCCCTGCTTCTAGCCAAGTCTCCCTGGATTTTTGTCTACAAAATATTTCTTCTTTAGCTATTATATCTTCATGTCCCCTTATAATTTTTTTATTCTAAGTTAAACAAATCACTATTCATCCTATCCTGAATTTTAATTTCATTCAAGTCCTTTAGCCTTTGTTCAATATCCAATTTGGAGGAGAAGATATTTTTAAAATGATTTATATTCATGTTGGCCAAATTTTGTTTGATGTGCTTAAGTTTAGAAACAAAAAAAAAACATCTTTGATCCTTTTACCTGACATTCTAGCCACCAATTTACAGAAACCCTCACCTTTAAGCCACATGTTCTCAAATTTGAATGGACAGAACAATAATATTTCTTCCCCCAAGATGTCAAGTTGAATAGGATAGTAATTTGAACCTGAAGTTAGGGAGATTGAAGATTTCAGATCAAATGAGAAGGCGGTTAAGTCTCCTTTAAAGAAAAATATATATAATTTTTTTGAGATATTGCTAGTCCCAAGTATCTTTTTTGATGAGGTGAATGTTCCATTGTCAAGTTCAATTTCCATAAGATTATTTGATTGCAACCAATTCTTAAAATAATATTGGGTTTGAGATTCCCTTTGAGTGCCCCCCAGTTTATCAGATGGATGAACTATTGCATTGAATTTTCTCCCTAGAATAATGTTATTATATGACCAATCTACTAGACATCTACTAATCTTCTCCAAAACTCCCACTTTATTCCTCTTGAAATTTAGCCCATATACATTTAGAATGGAAAAACTAAAGTTAGAGACCAAGCTTCCTACTTCACCACCAATCCAATTACTACTTCTAACCAACTTTGAGCAAGAGAAATGTCTCAAATTCCAAATAATTTCTCACAACTCATTTTTTTTTCCTGTAGTAATACTACATCTACCGTAGAAGAGAAAATGCAATGTTAATTAACCACTCACTACTAACATTCTATGAAAGGATTTTCATTGTAACCTGGGAAGGAACTTCCCCTTCGCTACTTGTAAGTATGTTGTATTTTTGTTTCAACAGAATCATCCCCATTTTCAGATCTTACTATGGCTAATGATTTCCTGCCTCTCCCTTGTTTTAGAATAGCCCCACAATCTGGAAGAGGGTTTCTTATCATGGATTTTTGAATGCCTAAGTTATTACCCTATTTTGGAGACACTGGAGAGGCCAAACGAGAGATTTGAGGACTACTCTCATTGGGATGACTTAAGGGGAATTCCTGTGAATTTTCACTATAGAATACTAGATCTTCAATGTCATTTAATCTCTCTTCATCCTCCACATAATATACTTCTAGGATCCTTTCTGTGAAAGTGAGTGATTTAGTATTCTTGGTTGGGTAAGAATTATTTCCCGAGCACCCAAAGAGATTGTAAACTAATTGCAATCTGGGGAAATGGGAGATCCTTTAGGCCATTCATGAGCTTGAGCTTTGCCTAAATTATCCTTGACTGGTTCCTTTCAGTGTTTGTTTATTTATCTTCATTTTAAAGGCACAATTCCCCCTTTAATTTTGTGCTTTGGTAAAGATTTATTGACTTTTCCATCTCTCTCCCTACAATTTTCCTTTTGTTTAAGTATTCCATAATCTTACCTATTCATGCTTTATCATCTGGATCTTTAGCCAATAGTCTAGACAATTTTATACATCTTGAGCTATTAGTAGATGTAATGGGCTCCAAAACCTCTGGGTTTTGAATATTAAATATTGTGTGCATTAACTGGGAGTCCCTCATCAATTTCTCCAAATCCTTAAGAAAATGGAAGTTTTCTTTGGCCCTTGCTAATTCCCATGTGTCACTGATCTTAGTTTGTAAAATTTCATCCCGCATTTCTCTTTGAGGGGAACCAATAGACATGTCCTTAGTTAATTCTATTTGAGAAGTCTCAGCACACTCTGTGAGAGAAATATTATTAGATTCCACCATTGAATATATTTCATTTTCATTATGTTCATTAGATGAATTAAATTGTTCTCCTAGGGACTCTTTTTCTGCAATGACTTAGTCTGTTATTTCTACAATCATGCTTCCTTGCACCTCTATGAACCATTGGGAGAGAAGTTATTCAATGTGTGAGGCCTCCCCCCAAACCCCATCATAGTTTTCCAGTTTTTCTTCTTATGATAGATTTAGTATATGACACTTTACTTTTGATGCACTATGGACATTATGGATTTTATGCTTTATGCCACGGAATTGATCATTTTGGATGTATGGACACTTGATGCTTATGATGCACCTTATGGACTATGTTATGTTTTTTATTATGGACACTTATTTTGAGAAAATTGATACAATATGATTATGTTATGGTTATTGATGAAATTGAGATGTATTAGAAATAGACATTTAACTTTCAATTCTTACAATGTGAATATTACCTTATGATAAATGCTTAAAATGAGATTTATGTAATCTGGTGATCTTAAGTAATAAACTTAGTATGTTGATGATTTCCTTAAATCCTAAATATTTCTTGTTTCTTTATGATGTATATTTATTTCCTCCGACTACTGATATTTGAATCGAGTGTGCAGGTAAGAAACCATGGTATTTTATCCAGGGAACCAAACAAAGGGAAATGTGAACTCAGTTTAAGCGAAGGTTGCATCTAATGAAAGACAAGATCTCGTTGTTTCATAATTTTATTCGTAAATGTATTTGGATGATTTTGGAAGTGTAATCGTTTAATGTATTTCTTAATTCTTTGTGAATTTTGTCTAAGTGGATATGACATGGCCTAGTGATGTGTAAATGTTGTGTGTGTCATTACACACTTGTGATTTGTACTTAAGGCCATGACATGTCAACTTGGGAATGGTTGTCCACCTACCTAGATAAGTACATTAGTGAATCCCCGTATGCATACCTTGGGTTGGGAGATGGGAGTGTGGTCACCTCATTGGAATTTCGAAATTACTCTTAGAGTGGACTTTTGGAGGGGTTTTGAAGTGTCTACGGGTGTGTTGGGGTCATTTTTAGGCAGCCCACTTGTTATACCAATAGTTTAGGGCCATTTTAACCCTAGGATAGCCTCAAGTTGACCATGTGACCCTTCCAAAAAATTTATTTCCCAAGTTGGACGAAAATCAACTCTTGTGAGGCTTGACTTGGATAGAACACCATTCCATATTTGTGTTAAGACATAATTCACCTTTTTGAAGCTTCCTTCTTTAGTTCCATTTTTGGTAAGGTGTAAGAGTTTAGGGAAGAGGGACCAATTAGAGAACTTTTCTTCTCCCCATGAGCTTTTTAGAGGGATTTTTAGTGGGAACTCTCCAAGTTGGAGAGTTTGAACACCCACTCCCTAACTTAGGGACATAGCTAGAGTTGGTGATCTTGGAAGGAGGGATTTGGCTAAAAAGGGAGCTCTTCTTCAAATTTCTTCCTTAAGCTTGGATTATAGTTTGGTGGATTTTGTGCAACTCTCTATCTGTCTTGTAATATTATGTGCTCATGTTACAGGTTTGTTGTTATGTTTATGGGCTTGTTGAAAGCCATGGATCTTGTTGTTAATGTAATGTATCATGTTGTTGCAAAGCTTTTCCTTTCATGTTGTTCTTCTTGTATGTTTTTTTTATGAGAGTATCAAGACTCACTCACCCTTAGGAGAGAAGAGTAGTCTTGGGGGTGGAGGTGTTATGACAGCCCTTGGTGTAGAGTCTCTCCTCAAGGAGGAGAGGGAAAAAGCATGGAGTATGGGCTCCATGAAGCCTCCCTCATTTTTGCTTCATTGGGGGTCATAAGGGTATGTAGTTATTTGAGTTGCAAATGTGAAAGCATGTGTCCTTGGACAGGCATGTGATGGCTGTGATTTTTGAGTTATGGGTTGGCCTTCTCCCTTGGGTACTTGGTCTACTTCACCCCAAGTACGGTCCTTAAGTGATCCTTTTTAAAAGCCTTTGGAATGGGAGTTTTATGTAAATTTTGCATGTTCTTTGTTGTTGATGATGTATGAATGTTTTTCTCACATTTGTTTGGTTCCCCAAGCTCAGGGGTGGCCTCATAAGGGGCCTAGGTTGGGTGGAGAGCAGCCCCATGGTGTCTTGTTTCCCCTTGCCTTATTTTGTATTGCAGATTTGAAGAGGAGATATACTTAAAGATTGAAAAGAATTAGGAAGAAA
>MU224266.1:1711180-1727220 GCA_018584345.1 Thuja plicata
ATAGTGTATATATATATATATATATATATATATATATGTAGTAAAAACATGGATCCATTCCCCATTGAAGCAAACCTGCAACTCTCACAATGAGAAGAAAATGAAAGCATTAGATCTAGGGTTAGAGAGAGAAGGGAATTGGAAGAAAAATAAAAAGAAGAAAAAAGGGGATTCTTTAGGCACCTCATTTTGAACGCTAACCCTAATTTCAAATTAGGGTTAGGATTTTCAAAATGTGAGGGTTAAAAGGAGGGGGAAACTTTCTCCTTTTAAGTTAGTTGTTATTAAACTTTTAGTAATTACTTTTTAACCAAAAGGAAGTTACATTCCTATTTTAGAATATTAATTGATAATTAAAGTAAGTTTTTTTGGGTCCAATGAAGATTGATTTTACGATTGAAAGGATTAAATTATAGGAGTTAAATATAATAAATTTTATTTTAATAGAGAGAAATGTAGGATATTTATTTAATTTTTTTTTAATTATTAGGATAACTTATAGTAAACTTTATGGGGTGGATTGCATCTTTTTGTTTAATTATTTTCTAGTAAAATTTGGAAATCTAAATCATTAAAGACCTATTGAATGATTTAAGTCTTCGTCATTAAACTGCGAATTTTAAATTGTTAAACCATTTACTTAACCTATAACATTTAAGTTAGGGGAATATCTTCGGAATTTATATCCGACCTATCAATAGTTATGCGAAAATTAATTAAATTGAAATTGAAATATTTAAGAGGAAAATCTAATTGAAGTTTTTTTTAAAAACTTAGGGACTCTTAATGTTATTTTTATGTCGTCAATATATGTGGCCAGTATATTGACTATTATAAAAATAATATTATAGAAGTGCCTTACCCCAGAGGGTTAGTTTAACTTTGAATCATTAAGCTTTTAACATACCAGGTTTTCTGAGCGACCCTGGAGACGGAGGATAGGGAGTCTCTCTCTCTCTCTTTCTTCACATCATCAAACTCTATTATTAAATTAGTTGTTGTCATGTGAATTATTATAACCTCACCTTATTAATATTTAACTTTAGGAGATGACTAGGGTTAAGGGAGGTTGACACTTAGTCATGATTCTCCTTAGACCCTCTTGTCATTAATATTACTATTTAAAAAAAAAAGTTGTTGCGTTTTTGGGCGCGAATTTTTAGACATGAGACAATGCATTTTTTATTGAATCTTGGGATGTAATTAGTAAAGGAGCATATCTTTGTGATAAAGTGGGTTTCTTTCCCATCCTCTCTTTATTTATTAAAATTTTGATTTTCTCTGGTCTCATCAGGGTTGAACTGTGCATAATATTTGTCTTGTCTCTAAAGATTTCATTTACTTTGTTCTTGAAACCCTACTTTGGAGCAAGATTTTTCACCCAATCAATGTTGTAGCCTCTCTGAGAAAATTCCACAGTTTTTGATTTAGGGGCTAATAGAAATAGTTTTTTTCTAATGTAATTTACAGAGCCTTTTATTTTCCAGTACAACAACCACAAAAACAAATTAATCTCTTTTTTGAAATTTTCAACGGTTATATATTTCTCAATTTTTGATGTAGCATTCTGAGTCCCTAGCTATGACAAAAAGGTCCAAGGAGGAAATATATAGGAATTGAATCTTCTGCCTCTCCCAATCTAACATTTCCTACTTCATACTCCATTTAGGATCCTCATCCAGTTCTGAAAGTTCCTAAATCAGGTATGAGGCTTGCGGTTGATCTATGTTTCTCTGAATATAGTCATATGAAATAACTTGAACCCATATTCCAAGTTTTGATATAATCTTAAGAGATCTTGGGAGCTCTTTTTCTAGATTCATAAGGAAGCAAAGCTTCGGGGTTGCATTTTTTTTTCCATTTGTGCATGATTGAGGTAAATTTCCAATTTGTTGGCAAAAATTTGGAGGATATCTACATCTTTGTATTCCATTGGAATATTTTTTAGAGTTATCCACATTGGAATAAATTTGATTACATTATTCTTACTATCAAAATTTGGGCACCATTGTTGCATGTGCATCCCATGATTGTTATAGAACCAACCCTTGCATTTTTTTATTTATTTTTATCTCTACTGGGTTTATATTTGAAAATAACTAAGAAGAATCCTAAATCACCATTTAGATAATCGATTTGGAGAATGTTTCACCAATTTGAATATACCCAAATATTGAAATCAAAGTAGGATAGATTGGTTTTCCAAAACATACAAAGTATTGCCTGCTACAGTAGAAGATCCCTTTTCTGGTTTAAGGTTTCTTTAGAAAAGGTGATAGAGATTTCAGCTAGCCTTGGTAGAGATGGCTTTTCCCATGATATGATTTGATTTGATTCTGGGCTATGGGTGTCTTTTGAAATAGTTTTAGTGAGGTAACAGATGTCCATCCTATCTATTTGACTCTTGCAAAGTTGTTGTTTTTTCTCAGGGGTTACAAATCTTGGTATCCATTTCAATGTAGCTGATTCCTCCTAATGTCTTTGTTTGTCCCATTGTAATAACCCAGAATACTATAATGTTTTAGGATGTGTGAGTGTTTCTTAAGGATGTCCCAATATATGTATGACCATGCCTTCTTTGGTAGTGGAGGATTATATGGTCTTCAAATTGGAGTGGTTGGAAAAATTGGAATAAGGTTTGGGTTAATGGGTGGCTTCCACGGAGTCCAAAGATCCCTTGAATGATCCCAAGACCAATTTCCAAGATTTATTCCATATTCTCGTTGAGCTTCCTTTTCACTATGAGAAAATCTATATTTTGTTCATTTGAATATACCAGGCTATTGAAAAAGTCCACTTCCCTAATCTAGCCCTCTGTTGTTAAGATGCATCTTCCCCTAATGAAGATGTTTATCTCTTGAGTGAGAAAATGTCTAGCCTGCAACTCTTCTGTCAAGAGCTAGACCTCTACCACTATGAAATCCATTTCTCCTTAGCACTTGTTCATATTGTGCGATAATGAATTGTACCATAATAATTAGGTAATAAAATAATTGTAAAGTTTTTAAAATAATAATAAATTTTTTTATAATTATTATATTATTACACAATATTTTCCCACGTGGTCTAATTTCCATGTTTGCATTGATTTTCATGACAAAACATATGACCTCCACATAAACAATTATGCAAGAAACTCTCAAACTTACAAAAAGAACATTTTAATGGCATTTTTCTTGGTTTAGGTAGTTCTGCAGCCTACTGCTCGACATATGTGTGAATTTCTCTTTTTTTCCACTTAACTGAGGACATCTATGAAATGGCAGAGAAATTTTGAATGTCTACAAAAGAACTTGAATGGTGGTATTGGAAATGCTCCATACTGAGGTAGAAGAATGAAGGCTAGGTGAAAGAATAGGAGACTATCTTTAATTTGGACATTTTCTGGAGTTTTCTGTATATTGCTTCGATATTGTCAGTCTTTCTAGTGTGGCCTCTACAATATATAGTAGACTAATTTATTTTCAGTTCAGGATGATGAAAAGTGCTCTTGGTTAGGGAAACTTGTGTTAGTGACATTGATGCAGTTTATCCACCATTTCCAATTCCAGACACTCAACGTCAGACAGAAGAGGGCTGCACTTTTCTTTCCCCTACAATATGCTTTTTGAGAATTCTCCCCATAAAAAGACTTATGAATCTGTAAACTATGAATATTTTTTTGGTGAGGGAAAAAGGGATTGACTCAATGGAACTCTCTATTGTAATGGTTGTGTCTTTTCAATCATGTGTGTTCTATTAAATTTGAGCTAAAGATTAAAGAAATTTCATGTTTGGGTTAATGGAAATGGAACTCTTTTTTGTAATGTTTATGCACTTATAATTTCAAGCTTGGGTGTTCCATTGAGGTTAAGTTAAATATTTTAGAAATTTCATGTTTGAGTTACATGTGGATTATGATGAAAATAAAGTGGGTATTTTGTGGTGATGATAGGATAAGAGAATAGAGATTTTAGAATGATAAAAATATTCTAAGTGATATCCAAGATTTTAGTGATATGATAAAAACTACATTGGGAAAAACTTGTTGAAGATCAGGAAAAAAATTCATTCAAAGAGTCTTCTATAGATAACATCAATGTTTGATCCATCGAATAAAGAAGATTGTAGAGAAAATAGTAAATACCATTGATGAAAGAAGACATCAAAGGAGGCCATAACATATGCAAAAACCTTTGAAATCAATATGTCATAAACTCACAATATTTAAATTTCTTCATTGGTTAGACTACATAATTTTGGGAGACATATTAGCCTCCACAAATGATGACCCAAAATGCTTAGCATTCCTCGCCCAAAATACTTGATGCATATTAGAAATAACATCTGAAGGAGAAAAAACTTGTGGTGAAGAGATAATGTTAGTCTAGTTGATAGTAAGTATCTCGCTAGCCCTAAACCATCTATCTCATTGCCAATATAAAAATAAATAACAGATTTCTACAATTCATAATAACATTATACATAATTTTTTGAATTTTAACAGTAAAATCCATATAAACGGTACTTCAAGCCTAAATTAGGGCAGAAATGAAAGTAAAATGCAAATGCCCATTAACTCCTAGGATATTTGAAGAGAGTTTTAGATTCTCATTTCAATTTTCTATAGAGCTGCTAATTGTACTCATCTTTGTCCCTTATTTCACGGACAATTTTACCTACAATTTTACCTTTACCATTTCTTTCTCTTGAGTCTACCTGTCACTATGATAAGATGTCAATACATCCTAGAAATTACATGATACATGTAATTTACTTCGATGATGGTATCTGAACTTGCACGAAATAGACATCTTCAAAAAACTTAAATAATCAGGTGGCTATTGTTACTGTTGATTTCAAATTTAAATAGAAGTGCAGAATAAATGAAAAATAGATTATCAGTCAAAACATACACACATTAAAGAAGACAATAAACTTATAGTGGTTTGCCTCTCTTAAGGCTACATCCACTTTCAAGTTGAGATTCTCAATTCTACTAATTTCTCTCAATACAATACAATACTATATTCATAACAATGGCAATCAATTTAAATACAATGATCATTTTTCCATAAATAGAATGTGGAAGATCAAGAGTTTTTTAGTTATAGGGTGATCCCACAATACCGCGTCCTACTTTTTGGCTAACTTTGACACTAAAATGAGCATTCTAAATTATTAAAAAAAAAAAAAAAACCTATTGCCATAAGACCATTAAGAATTTGAAGATGATGTAAATTAGTGACTTTTAAAATTTTGTTTCTAGTTTAGAAATATATATTTATTTTTAAAATGGAATTGATTTGTATCCATTTTTCCTTCTCTTTCAAAAATTGTTTGTCTCAAATATTATCATTTTTCACGATTGACACTCACCTTGATCAAAATAACTTTTTTAATAAAATTTATAAGAACATAACTATTTTGAAGTTAGGTTTGTAACACCAATATCTAAAGAATCCAATTTGTTTCATTCAATTTGGCTTAATATTTTATATTTTATTGAGTTCTGAAGTGACATTAACTATAATTTAGGCATAAGTTCACTTGGATCACTCTAACCCTATCTATATTTATCGAAATTTATTTATTTATTTATTTTTTTTATAGAAAGGTAACATAAATACTTATTTCCCAGATATTTTTCACCATTTTTTTTCCTAATTTACTATTTTTCCATAAGCGTCGAACTGAGAAGTTGCTAAATGGTTAGACAACTCATGTTTAGTAAAACATAGAAAGAAAAGTCATAATAAACTTAATACATATAGAAATCATAACCATTGGAAATATTTCTTTTAGTACTATGATCCTGTATTTGGGTTTGTCAAATTTATTTGATCCCACAAAAAGTTAATGTCAAAGTGACTTTTTGTCAGCATTTTGATGGGTGCAAAGGAGACTTGATTATAGGTCTGAGTGACTAGAATATAGATTATACCAAAGAGATTTTGATCAAAGAGGCTTTTATCCAGCCATTTTTAATTTAATCCTTCAAATGGGATCTCTCAAGGCTTAAATCATCATTTTTTCATTAAAATGTGTAATTTCACCAAAAATCAGGATCTTCAAAAAGTGGGAAACACTATTGTGGGACCACCCTACAACAAAAACCATTCAGGTATTTGATTCTGGCCAAAGTACTGGTAGTGCATGTCATATAAGGACAATCCTAATTAACAGGTGTTACATAAAATGATTGGGCTTCACACCCCAACAATCTCCCACCTGAAGACCAATCACCAAAAAGGAGAAAAAGGAGCACACATAGATATCCCACACTTTATCCCACACTTTAGATTTATTGATCACACAGAACAAGTAGGCCCTAAGAAGATCTCAATAGTGCCAAAATATATTATAGCGCACTCTGACTAAGGCTTCTCCACATTAGATCAGAGTCAAAAATATCCTCTCCTACAAAACTCAGGTACAAACTTGTCCATCAGTCCATAAATAAAAATATTACTTTCTGTAGATTCAAAATATATTTTTACTTTATCCATAGAAAAACTGACAACATCCATAAATCAAACAATCAACCACCATTTGTCTTTGAGAAACAGGGGGCTACATCCTCCATGAGTTCGTCATGTCTCCACACATCAGACCTAGAAGAACATAAAACATTATTCAGCTTTTTACGAATAGGGGCCACTGCAGTCAAATTTGTTTTTTGAATTGGCTTTCGCAGAGAAAAACTAATACGCACGGTGTGGAGACAGTCAACAAGTCCATCGTAGCCCTCTCAATGTAAATAGTTTGCCACTATGGAGTCCACATCATGGTAAAGAAAGTCGTGGAGAGTTGCATTTAAATGTGTATTCCCAACAAAGAGTTGTTGAAATATGCTCTCAAGCTTATCCAACGCCACTACCATAAGGCCCCCATGAATTTTATCTTTCTCCTCCTCATTCAAACCTTCATCTATAGGTTGCAAAAACTTCTCAACCATAGCATCCACCTTCTCCAAAGCATCCTAATAGGGGTGCCCAATCTGTGCATACCCAAAAGTCATTGCACTCCATACAAAAATACTGTTAAACAAATCAAAGTCTTCATTTTCCAAATTTTAACCAAGCTCCACACCGGGCTGGATTGGGGCTAAATTTTTAACCATGGAAGAAACATTAAGTTGTGCTTCCTCTTCTCCAGGTCAGGCCACATTATCTTGGATATTGTTGCCAATTCTTAACAAAGCATATGATTCTTTCAGAATTTTAGCAGAGTGTTTTGACCTCTCTGCAACACCTTTATTTTCAACCATTGAGCCAATTTTTCCATCCACATTGCTCATTGATCCCTACATAAATGAATATATAGACTTGGAAACAACTTTAGTCAAGATGTTTGTGGTTGTGTGTTGAACAAAGCTGCAAAATTTGTTAATGACCTCACCAACACTCCCTAGTGACTCTCGCACTACTAATGAACCTTCTCCTAGAGAATCAGGAATGTCTTGCATTGCTTGGCTTATAACCTCAGCGATAAAATTTGTCTCTTTCTTTACTCCCATTTGAAACTTGTCCAGATATCATTGATAGAATTTAATTGCTTGCTCTGATTTTGAAGTGAGAACCTTTACTAGCCTGTCAAAGTTCCAAATTCCTCCACTACTCTCTTCTTCAATCAGAATTGCATCACATACCCCTAGTTCTACATCATAAATATCTTCTAAACATATCTCTTCTATGGTTATATCTTCATTAGTACAAGCCATAGTTGCCTCAATATGTGAGAAAGAAACAAGGTCAGCATCAACCTCTTCAATCGAATCCTTCTCATTTTCCAACACATCATTTACATCCTTGTCAACAATTCCTTCATTTTGCAGTGGTGAAGTATATTTGTTAGCTCTGCCTAGGTCCCATCCAACATGATTAATTTCTTCATCCCACCAATGTACATGACGCTTTGTTTTAGATTTTACATTGTTCATCCCAACATCTTATTTCATCAAATCTTAGCTCACGCTTACAGTAAGATCATGTATTCCAAATGAGCATCTTTCAAAGCCAAATAAACAACAAGAGACTTTCTCATAATTATTTTTCCAAGATGATATAAATACTTCTACTTCATCATGACTTTCTTCATAGCCATGGGACATAGACATAATAGCTCGAGCCCAATCAGGCAGAGTTGATTTATCTATCTTCTTGAAAATTCTTCAAGATTCCCAAAAACTATTACACCATAGCTCTCTGATACCGATTGTTGATTTCAAATTTAAATAGAAGTGCCAGAATAAATGAAAAACAGAATAGCACACAAAAAATACACCCATAAAAGAAGACAATAAATTTATAGTGGTTCACCTCTCTTTAGGCTACATTAGTTTCAAGATGGGATTCTCAGTTCTATTAATTTCTTTCAATACAATACAACACTACAACCATAATAATGACAATCAATTTAAATACAATGATCAGTCTTCCATAAAGATCATGTGGAAGATCAAGAGTTTTTTTGGTTACAACAAGAACCATTAATGGAATTGGTTCCTGCTAGAGTACTGGCAGTGAATGTCATATAATGACAGTTCCAATTAACAGGTGTTACATAGAATGACTGGGCTTTATACCCCAATAGCTACAGCTACCGTCTTGCAACCAACAAGGCAATTCACATCTCATTAAAATTAAAACTATTCTTTTGTCCTTTTTGCAATCAAACTGTATAAAATATATCTCCTATGGTTTGAAGTTTATTGCATCGGTTCATTCCTGAGTGCGGTGTACGTTGACTGACATGAGTGCTTTCAAACAATGGGAAATCGGACAAACCATTTCGCTGTAATCATCAAAAAAATGCAAGGATCTAATCAGCTTTCAGTCATTGATTTTTACTTTTCAGGTTTTAGATGAAATGCCTTCGGCATAATAAGAGAATGAATTTGGTCATTTTTGGAAATGAATCTTTTGATGAAGTTCTCATTTTTACACCAAAGGTAATCAATTTTTCTTGCGCACAATTTTGGTAATTGATTTCGTGCTTTGGCTTATAAGCTCAACTTTACTCTCTCCATCCATTCATCTCTCTGAACTGTTTCCACAGTCAGAGGTAGGTGATTGAATATCTATTGATGAAATATCAATATTTTAGAGCCTGTAAATTTGTTCATATTCACCTTAATACTCGTGCGTTCTTATCTAGATTTTTAGATTCTAATTTTGGTTCTTCATTACTACAATTTATTTTTTTAGTTTAAGAGTTGGTTTGTGATCATTTTGATGAATCTCATGGCTGCAATTTTACACTCTTCAACCACATTTAAGCTAGTCCTTGGTAGTTGTACTTTTCGTTAGAACATCAACTTTTTTTTAAAGTCAACATATTAATTTTTTATCATACACATATGTCTTTTTAAGATGCATTTTTCCTTGTTTTTTATGCTGTATTTTCTCCTATCATTACATGGTTTTTATTGGCACGTATTCTCCTCTTTAGGAGCTATGTATTTTTCCTTTGCAAAACTATGTATTTTGCTTATGATTCAAAAATGATTAGTTTGTATAAGATACTTGGTGAATTTTTTGTGATGGTTTTCTCGGCTTTTTATAATCTTATTTTTTGTTTAAAATTAATGTTGTTAAAAACACTTCCCATCCTCCATGCAATTTGTAAATTGTTGATTATATTTATGCTTTAAGAGTTGTATTTGCTTTTTCTTTGCTGTAATATAAAGCCACATTTGAAGGTGTTTGTTGATATTTTCATAGCTACATGGCATGCTTTTCGAAACCTTTCGTATGTAGTATATTATGTATGGCCCCGTTTGTTTGCAGAATTGGAATTTGAGTCAAAACCTGATTATCTCAAAATCAGGTTTTGAAATTCTGGTTTTGTGTATTCGGAAGATAGTTTGGACCGTTTGGTTGACCCGGAAGATGACTGAGTCAATCCATCTTCTGCATTTGGTTGCCATTTTCAAAATTGGAATTAGAATTGAGAAATTCCTACTTCTGTGTTTGGTTTGCAATTTCAAATTGGAATTGGAATTACATTATCCATTTTCTGTGTTTGGTTCTACATTTTGAATTGGAATTAGAATTTGACAAGAAAAAATTTATGTTTTTTTAATTATTATATAATGTTTTAATTTAATATTTTATTTATTTTCTCCATTTTTTATTTATATTTTTTTTTATTAATATATATTTTTATATAGTAAATCATAAACAAATTTTTATTTTTTTTCAATATTGTGAATAGTAAAGTTAACTTTTTTAAATAATTAACAAGAAAATAATTATACCATTGCTCCATATCACATCAAAATATAAATAAGTCATATACTCCACATATATATCTATTTCTGCATAACGACCCAACAAAATAGTGTGATTGTTGCATAAAGTAAACATCATAAAAACATGATTTCGGTTTTATAGGTAGCCTCCAGTTTTGCAATAGTTTTCTCGAACGCTTTATAAGACTTGCACTCGGCATCCACAACAGGTATATTTGTAGAAGGTGCAGATAATGTAGACAACATTGGGGTGCCATCGGCCCAACAAAAGTAGTCACATCCATCACCATCCTACAATATAAATCTAAGTTAGTCTCGCTATAATGACTAATATTTATTATTTGTAAACATTTAAATATTGTGCAATTAACAACCTTTTTCTTATTTATGAAAGTCCAAAATTTACGCTCTAGATTAGTGTTTGTGTGTGACGTCCTCAACATGCAGTGCGCTCCATCACCACAGTCACACATAGGGACATTTATCATAGCCATCACCACTGTATCAAACAATTTTTTGTTCATTCATATAACAACATGACTATATTCTATCAGTACAAATTGAAAAAGTTTCATTGATGTTGATATTACGAATTTATACAAAAAATATAATGACACAACTATAGCGTCAGATAGAAGATGGGGAAGAACAATATCCATGAACTGAATGGTGGTGTGAAAACACACCGTTAAATAAGAAAAGGCAAGAAAATCCATGCTCTACGCCCTTATGCCCCACATTTGATGAGAAACCATCTCATATCCCGCTCATTCTTCACCTTACTTTCTATATTGTTAGATGGTCAATCCTACATCTACAAAGTAAACATGATAGAAAAACTAAAACTTTTTTATTTTTAAATGGAATAAACCAAGGAGTACCATCAGAAATATTGACCGTTTACAAACATGAACAGTAAACAATCATCAGATAGCTCATTTTTTATCAACATATGTGGATATTTTAGGCATTAATGTTTGAAATAGCTTCTAGATTTGATTGTGTAGATAGTTTTGGATCACACTCTGTGATCCATCATTAGGATGAAAGAGACCAAAATGATTACAATAGACCAAAATGATGGACTTTTCTTTCAATCATTTTGCTCTCTTCCATCCTGATGAAGGATCACAGAGTGTGACCAGAAATGTTGATGCCAAAAATATCTACAAAATCAAATCCATAAGCTATTTCAAACATTTTTAATGCCAGCATATGTGTAGTCTCACTTTATCATTATATGTGTAGTCTCAGAACTATCCATTTCTATTTCTGTACCTATCACATGATTTTTAAAAATGAATGAAAAATGAAAAGAAATTCAAGATGAAATAGAACATTGAATAAAGTATAATTATTTGACTTAATTTCATAATGCAATAGTAATAACAAGATGGTTAGGGTATATACATACAGAATCATGAACAATACAGTCATCTACCAAAACACATTTATAAAACCATGTCTGAAGAACTAGAAATGGATAGTTCGGAGACTACACCTTAACAATGCATTAAATTAAGCATTCATCATGTGGTACTCCTTTGTGTATTCCACTTAAATATGTTAAAAGAAACAAGACTAACAAATGCAACAATATGTCTATAAAAGAACATTTAATGAAAATAGTGGTCAAGGGAGGGCATGTTTGTTTGTCCATTAATTCAACTCAAATAGATTGGACACCCTGCATGTATATCACTGGAGATTGAAGGATGGAAACCCCCTAATTTCCACAACCGGCTAGTCCACAAAAAACCCTGAACCTATCAGGAAATTCCTCACTGGTTTGTGATTCTGAGGTGGCTCAGGCAACACCATTCATTGTAGATTCATCATGTTTTCTGGTAATGATATTGCTGTTGTTGTTCCCAAAAGACTAGTAAACTAAATTGACTGTAAGTGCAATTTCTATTGTAATACAAGGAGTGAACAATTATTGCAAAAAAAATCACTGCAAGAGTTCATAATTGGATTGAAGACATGAGGTATGCCCATGCAGATTCAGAGTTTGATACAACACTTCTACCAAGATATTACACATTCTCATATAGTTGGATCGAAGACATGAGGTTTGCCCATGCAAGGTTTGAACCAAGAGCATAAACATAAACATGACAAGAAAATCATGCAAGGTTTGAACCAAGATGTGTACCATCTAGCTCTAAAGAACACTTAGAATTATAGTATCCTGCTAAGTTTCTCATTTATACATTTGGGTAAAAGATTATGACTTTGCAAGGACCTTTCAGTTCTCATTTCTCTATTTATGTAAATCTTTTCTATCAAAACTAACAAAGAGTTCTACGCTTCACTGAATCTTCATCACCCTTCTTTTGCAATGATCAGTGTACTAAGTAATTGAGCAGAGATATGAAACTATAAAGGGGTCTTTCCATGAATAATTTCAGCACTTGCACACAAAGTGTACAACTTAATGTCTAACACTATAGTGCATACACACATTTAAAATCACACAATAGTATGTCAACTATTCCAAATAATGCACTTGAAGGGAAAAGTACATAATTAAGTTGTCATATCCCCAAATTCAGAATACTCAGAATATTTTCTTCTCCAGCTTGCCATTATTTTCTAAGAAAACAATGGCAAGCTAGAAAAGAAATGATACTTTGTCATTGATGTTCATAGCCACTGGCATACAGTCCAATCGGTGGATAAACATAACAACATCTTGAACATGCAATGTAGCCACAGTGAGAAATAGTCAAATGCAGTCACAACAATGAGCAATAGTCCTCAATAATAGATATTCTACTGTATTTTATCGAAGATTATAATCTTTAGAACATCAATCACAAAGCATAATTTCTTGTAGATGAATCAACATCATAAAAATATAGACAAGGTTGGATGGCTGTACCGTTACGGGTAGTGACAGGGTCTTTAGGAAACCAATTTACATTTCATTTTGTCAGAATATATTTGATAAACAAAAACTATGTTTGATAAACAATCATCAACCATAAACAATCATCAACGAAAACACAATTGTATCAGTGTATGTGAACAAGTATGATAATATTTCAACACATGATAAAGTTTGATAAAGTATGTAGAAAACAACTATAATCCACCATATGCGGCTGCAATCCAGTCCACTCTCTCATCCTCGGTCATCAACAAGAACCCTTTGTCTCTTTCATGTTCACCCACAAAGGTGTCATATTCCCTCAGGAATACACCTCGACTCAATTCATGGATGGATTTGAGAGCGGTATATGTGTCCGTTAAAGCATTGTCATGATCAGATATATCAATTTTGTGAATGTGTACATTGGTCATGCCCTCTTTTATTTTCTTCATTATTTCACACATGGCATCCAAGGAAACTACCATACTTTCCTTCCTCCTCTTTTCCACCCTTGTGACTGATGATGTAAGAGTTCCTCTAGCACTTGCAGTTGCAGTGGACTGATTGGAAGGATAAGGGTCTTCATCCAAATCAGTAGCACTATCAAGATGTATATTGAAACCAATATCCTCTTCATCATGCACATTGAATGGCTCTTCCATAGGGTTCCCTTCTTCATTCTCAAGGGCCATCATAGTTGCATTACCTTCAGCAATGTCATTACCCACAATTGCACCCAATTTATTGAAGTATTGGAAGGGCTGCCTCTTATACTTTGGCATTTTTGAACTCTCTTCTCTGCATGTTGGCATAAATAAATGGATTAGGTTCTTTTTCTTTCATTATTAACTTTAAAAGAAGGCAATATTATTTCCATCAAAATAGTAGAGAGATCACCCTACCTTTAGAATCTCATCCCATATGCTATCCTCAGCATCAATGCACTGAGTTGCCTCATTCCAAGCAAAACCACTTGTATTTCTTAACTCTTTCATCACTCTATATGCAAGTTTCCAGGTTTTCAACTTATTTTTGATGTTGTCCTTTGATAGATTAAGGTTCATATCGGTGTTGAACCACCTCTCAATGGTGGACCACGCTTCTTTTTTGAAGCCTCTGTCACATTTTTTTCCTAGTTGTACTTGCTCGAGGAGCAAGTCTAGAAACTTGCATTCCATTTCCTTTGTCCACATTATCTTCTTTGAGGAAGGATATATTTGGCTTGTGTTACCAATTTCATCCATGCTCATCATTAATTCTGTGTATGCCATGCTATGTATACAAATTATTGTTAATGGTATAAACATTGACCCATAAAAGACCAATACTTCCAAATAGAAATAGAAGAAAAAGGAAACCATCATCTATATCAAGGTATCTTCATACATCAGTTTACTCAAATAAAACACATTGAATCATAAAATTCCAATACTTCCAGATAGAAATAGAAGAAAAATGAAACCATCATGTATATCAAAGTATATTCATACATCAGTTTACTCAAATAAAACACATTGACCCATACAAGTCCAATACTTGTAGAGAAAGACATAAGAAAAAGGAAACCATCATGTAGTATTGACTCATAAAAGAACAACTATTCTCAGGATCTGTACTCTTCCCACATTCTACTTGCTATATCATCTCGGAACTATGCCCACTGGTCTGTATCACACTAAGACAACCCATATGTCTCCTGCGTTGGCACATCTATCCCATCATGATCCTCTTCCTCTTCACTGACAATTTCTAATGGAATGCCATCCTCTAACATAATGTATTTGTGTAGTATGAAACATACTAATACAATATGGGCTTGTGTCATGATAGGATAAGACGTGGCATGCCTCAAGATTGGAAAATGTTGCTTGAGAAAACCAAATGTACTCTCTACTGAGTTTATAAGAGAGGAGTGTCGATGGTTGAACAACTCTTGTCAATAGTTTATTGGATTCTCTCATGAAAACTCTTTCAGGTGGTAGGATGTACACCGATAAGGAGCAAGAAATCTAGGTGCATTGCGATATCCACCATCCACTAGAAAATATTTTCCTACATAAATAAAGTATATTATTAAAATGTGAAACATTGATTGTACCCTTGAGTATATTAAACTATGATTTCGCTTACCGGGGGGAACAACAAGAGGATCTACACTTGAGAGAGCTAAATCTAGAACATGACTATCTGTCATAGACCCTTCCCAACTAGCAAGGTAGTACTAAAACTTATGATCGAAGGAACACACACCCATAACATTTTGTGACAGGTTGCCTTTTCTATCACGATATTTACAATGCATGTTGACATCGATGGTGACTAGTATATGGGTTCCATCGATACCTCCAACACAATCCTATATGATATGATACAATCATCAATTCTATGGTCAACCAATAATATGATAAGAATAAAAATCCATACAAGAAATTTGTAACAACACAAGAATAACCTTGAAGAATGGATCAAAATGTTCATTCCCACTAATTTCAAGAGGAGTGTTTGGAATAGGTAGTAGAAAGAAATCCTTGTGGAGTCCTAAGATAGCCCTCAACACCTTGTGGATGTATCAACTGATTATCTCTCTTGAGTGCCCAAAGTTGTGGGCAGTCTTGTAGTTCCTCAGATTATGGCCAACGGTGTGGAGGAACATCACAAGTTGTTCTTCTAACGTCAAGTGTATCATATCTATCAAGGTTCCTTTCAGCCTTAGGATAGTAGCTAGATGAAAGAAGGTTCCCCTACTCATGCGAATCTGATCATGACAATCCACATCATTGGAATGAATAATCATTCTATAAAAATGATGAAGGGGACTCCCCTTAATACCACAAGTACACAACAGAAACAAAGAGAAACAACAGAAATTTGCAAGAACAAAAAATTGGCTTCTTATTGGCTCCACAAATGTGGAATTACAAACTTTAGAAT
>MU224266.1:1727320-1749695 GCA_018584345.1 Thuja plicata
AAACAACAGAAATTTGCAAGAACAGAAAATTGGCTTCTTATTGGCTCCACAAATGTGGAATTACAAACTTCAGAATTACAATATCAAAAGCCACATGGGCATCCCTTACAATAATCTATAGGACAAAACCTCAAATAACCACCTAGAACTGCCCTAGATAACACCATGGGCCTTCCTTAAATAGGCAATTTTCCACCACCCGAGAAGGTTCTAGAAATCTAGACATTAAGGCCGACTACCCTTAGCATTTAATTATTTTTCACTTTTATTACAAAAGGGTCGGCTTTAAATATTTACAAAACATGAGATCAGGTAGCCCAACTTTGGGAAGCCATAACTTTTGAACCGTAGCTCCGATTGGCTATTATAACCAGTTTTTGGAAAGGGGAGATCACGATCTATAGCACCTAATAAGCGAAGTGCCAATTAGTGAGGGGTTCAACCTCGATCCGGAGCCTCTAAGGTCCTGAAAATTAAGCTCAAAGGTTTTGAACCCTAAAATCTCAACAGTAAATCCTTAATAACTTCGCTAATACAGATAATCTGGCAATGAAATTCAACTGGCATTCTTATATGACTAAGATGAACCTTCACATGGAAAATTAGAACATTCGGAGTTCAAACGACCAACTTACTAAAAATAGTAAGTTTCCAAAAATAGTAGCTTTGTACAAAATAGCCCTTATTAAATAGAAAAACACATATTTTTGGGTGATGCAAGATTGCCCTTACACCCAGGATGCTCCTGCATCAAAAAAGAATTTCCTTTTCTTTTTTGTTTACCCATTTGTGCACTGCCTTCTCAGGTCACCACTATTGTGGCTACGACAACACAAGCAATAAGAGTTGTGAGAAGATGATAATATGTGATCTCCATAGCTACCTGTCCTAGAACATCAATATTCTTAATAGGATCCATCAATGGCCTAAAATGTGGACAAACACAACGATTTGAGCGAGGAGATATTGGTAGCATTTTGTTGATGTTCTAGAAATTGAAAGTATTCTACAAATAAAAGTGATTTAGTTAAGAAAGGGCTTGCAGTTGTGTAATGCAAAGAACATGACATACCTTACAAATTCTCTTCAATGCTAGTTTTGTGATGCCCTGAATCTTTGGTTAGTCCTAATGATGATCTTTTCTTCCCATACTTCAACTACATGGGATGCATACAATAGAGTATAATATAGAATTTTTTTTAGACTTTCTACCCTACTATCACACTTGGGAATCTCCTCGGCACACAAGAAAACCACATAAGCACTTACCAATAGTGCATATAATACTTGAAGAATTAGTCATGGTGTTGTGAAGATGTAGACTTTGAACAAGTTCTTGAACAAAACAAGAATGGGAAGAGCATAAAAAATACTTATAGTCACTGTGTATCCACTATTTATAGCCACCTTATCTCAGAAGGAATACTCAATGAGAAACAAGCATATAAGATAATCAAGGGTCAACCTCAAGGAGAAAATCACACTTGGGAGACCCAACAATCTACACAATCAGAACTAGAAGCTATTTCAAACCTTTTTAATATTAGCATATGTGTAGTCTCACAATATCATCATACGTGTTTCCTCAAAACTATTCATTTCTATTTCTTTACCATGAGACATACCTATCCTAGTGCAAAAATAATAACAAATGCTACAAGTATATACATATAACATGAGACACAATCATGAACAATACAGTCATCTACCAAAACACATTTATATCACCATCTATTCTCAAGAACTAGAAATGGACAGTTCTGAGAGTACACCTTGACAATGCATTATATTAAGAATTCATCATGTGGTACTCCTTGCTGTATTCCACTTAAATATGTTAAAAGCAACAGGACTAACAAATTCAAGAAGAAAAAATAAAATTGTCACTAACTATAATTGTCATAGTCAACAAAATAAAAGCACTATCAATCAGATACTAGAAATATATAATCCTCCTTCACACACTCTATCATCATGCATACAAAAGGATTCTTTATTAAATCAACCCATAAAAAAAATACACCTTAATAAAATAAATAGTAATCAAACAAAGACCTAAATAATTGTAATAAAGATGACAATTTGCAAATCAAATGTGACATGAAATAGAAGAATAAAAAACAAATAATGCATAGGTTATTTAAACACATTAAACAAAGCCCACCCAACAAGTTCTAAAAAGATTAGGTCAAAACTTGTACAAATTTCCTAAACTCAAAAAAAAATAGACATACAATTTGAGATTACAGCCCTTTGAAGTGAATACAAAAAACTCTTCAACGCTTACTCCGAGTTGATTCAAATTGAAAAGTATATAATATATATATACATAAATATATACATGCACATATATACATATATACATATATACATATACATATATATACATGATTGCAGAATCAAGAATAATGATTCCTTTCATCCTCCCTATGTTCTGGCTGCACAAATATCTCACAAACTGCCTCCAAGATTTCTCAAATATCTCATAATGCCTACATTTGCCATCAATTTTAGGTGAACAATAGAAATATACTGATATTAAGATAAAGGGAAATCTACCATTATGGGTTCTTGCTAGTGAATGAGGAGGAGAGAGTGGAGTGGATTACATTCTCTCCTCATTCATAGGGATATTAAGCCATGATACCATTCATCCAACCATTCCTCGCATGTCAATATGAACCTTATAATACAAGTATACAATTATTCTCAATTCTAAAATCCATATTAGTGATAGGATGAGCTTTATAGTTACTAACATGGAGCTCCCTGTAAATTATGTTGCTAGTTAATTTGGAAAAAGATTATTAAACTCAAGTTGGTTTTTGGTAAGGATGGGATTTTTGTGGGGTGGTGCTCGTAAGCTTCTTACATGTACATCGGGGTTCTCTCACTTACGTCTCTAATGCTTTGACAACTGGATCTCATTCACATGATTGGCACTCCTAAAGAAAGGAAAATGTTCAATTATATTATATATTGTAGCTGTAGGTTGTTAGTTGCACAAAAATGTTAGAGGCCTAGATATATAATCTCAAACTCTGCGGGCTGTCGGGTGAAGAAACCTAACATGATCTTTCCCTCAAGTCATTGATTTCTCCAAGGAAAATAGTAGTGAAAGAATGCAATTCATATTAATAACTAAGTTGCTGGTTCAGAAATGGGTTTGAGAACCTGGTTTGCCAGTATGGAAAAAATTGATATGTTATGGGTTTGTTTGTGTTTTGTTAGTATAAAAACAACGTAAATATTCTATATATGCAGCCTAGAAGCATGAATTAAGATTAGAATGTCACATAGTATTATATAAACAACAAAAACTCCACAAACAACAAAATTTAATCTCCCATTCAACACTCTCTAGAGGGAACATAAGTAAATTGAACACTATAGAAAACAACAACATTGTACACCTAACTCCCTCGAAGCATAAGAAATCAATCTGGGCATGATTATCTACAAGGAACGTGTCTAAAACACCCTCACATTAATACCCACCACCCAGAAATCAAAACTCGCAAAAAACTTATTTATTTACTCTATGGTAGAAGTTAGGAAAGCCCTCCATATCTGGGTGTTGGTTGTGATCATTTTACATTCTTGGAGGTATTGAACAATAGGGGCTATGCTAATATTTCCTCTGCTTTGCATTCATATTCTAGTTTCTCTTCAAGCAAGGTAGGCATTGTAGTTATTAAATTTTTTAAGTGAGTTAATTGTAGCCACTAAATGTGAAGTAATTGGTAGATATTTCAATAGATAGAAACCAGTAAACCAAAATGGTAGGCTTTTCAATTTACAATGGAAGCTCATTAGCAATTGGACAACCTCAGAAAACATTTTCGTGGGATATGGTTAATAAATGGTTTAAGAAGAGTTATGGGTTTGACACTGACTAGGTCCATTTAAGGCTCTGGCTTGAAAGATTTTAAAAACTGTATTTCAAGATATAATGTATTTTTATCATTTCTAAAATCCAGATTATGATCAATATGAATATCCATAAAAATAAAAATAAATATTACGATGCAATAGTACTGTCACCTTGTGAAACATGCAATAGGGTAAGTTATAATAGATGAAAACATTTCAAAGACCTCTAAAAAAGTCTTCATCCAAATCTAAGTGCTTTATCACTGAATGTGTTGTAGCCCTGAATGTGAAGTTGTCATCCTCCATTATAAAACAATAGGCCTACATCTATGGATGATGATAGTTTCACATTCATATGAATTTAGAAATATGCACGAAAACTTGATCTCTCTTTTTCTGTGGGCACAATTCCATACTGAAATTTCAAGAAAACTATCAAAGTTTCAGGCAGTTTTGAGAGAAAAATATTGGCATTTTAATGGATGTCAAAATATCAGAGTTTCAAGCATTTTTGTGAGGAAAATATTGGAGTTTTGATGGATGGAGCAGGCATAGAGCCTTCTTATAAGGATTTTATTCAATTTCTTACGTGTGGAGCCATGATTGCTGCTAGCATACTTATATTTAATACTTTATATAAATATGCTTATAGATGTCCTTCTTTAGGTGCCTATTGCACCTTATGTATATATTTACATATATCCATGTATGTATTTTTTAACCCCATTTTATCTTTCCGTCGAGTCTGCTATCTTCCCATTTTGATTTGAGGGTTTGCGAATGTGATTGCTTTGAAGATGTGTTTAACAGTAATACTAGAATTGGACATGGCCTACAATTGGTGAAGTTAAAAAACACTTTAAAGTATGGGTGATAATAGTAATACTAGAAATGGACATAGCCTAGCAGTGATTTAAAGTGTTTTTTAACTTTGCATTTTATATCCTATTGTTTTTTCTAGAGCCCAATGCACTACTCATGCCTTGTTTATTTATAATAGATTTGCAATCATTCTGTCCAGATGATACAAAACATATCGCCATATATAATTAAAAAAAACTAGGATGCAATTCGAAGTATCATCCACTCTTGTTTTTTGTCAAATTTAATGTTAATCATTTAATAAAGATGTGTTTAACAGTAATACTAGAATTGGACATAGCCTAGAATTGGTGAAGTTAAAAAAACACTTTAAAGTATAAGGGTGATAACAGTAATACTAGAATTGGACATAGCCTAGCAGTGCTTTAAAGTGTTTTTTAACTTTGCCTTTTCTATCCTTTTGTTTATTCTAGAGCCCAATGCACTGCTCATGCCTTGTTTATTTATAATAGATTTGCAATCATTCTATCCAGATGCTACAAAACATATTGCCATATATAATTAAAAAACATGAGGTTGTTAAAGGTTGTTTATCATAACTGTGAGAAATAGTACAAATCAATCAATTTATTACTATTACAATGTTCACATCCCCACCTAGTTTCTAAGAATGGGGAGAAAATTCCCCCCTCAGGTTCTATCACAAAAGGTATCAACCCCAAGATGGCCTTGTAGAGCAGGGAATGCACATATGTTCCTTGACTAACCTAGGGTGGCAAGGAGTTCCCACACAAAACAGTTGATAACTTACAAAAATTATAAAAGAAATAAAGCTAAACACCTTGAAATGTTTATAGAGTTATAGTTGGCCCAAATTTAACTATCTTAGGTTCAAAGGCATATTTATATCTCAGCAGCAAGTGCCATAATTGTGAAAATTCCCTTCATACATATTTTTTAGCAGTTGCTAGTGATATAAAGATTCGACAACAAATGACCAAAAGGAATATTAAAAGGATTATTGAGAAATCCCTCAAAGGAGATGTACACTATTTTAGATAAAAATGTTTTTCCTCTTGATTCTCCTACCAAAGTCTATAGAAGGAAGGAATCAAGATGTGCACTATTTTAGATAAAAAGGCTTTGTCCTCTTGATTCTCCCACGAAATCCTTCTTCAAATTTGAGAACATGCGGTGGTGTGATGAGAGTTTGGTGTTGGTCACTGAAAAGTGGTGGATGGAATATAAACATAAAAAATATGAGGGTGAGCTATCTGAAGAAAACAAAAAAAACAAAAGAAAGTATGTAAATATTTGGGCATTGTGTTGCAGATGGTTTTTATGTCTAAAAATAAATCCTTCCTTTAAGACTTTATGCTCCATTTTTGTTTGGGCAGAGAATTATGGTTGAATTTTTTAGAACCCTGATGCAGCTACTGCTCATAGAAGGGCCTACCAACTACAGTCTAATAAAATTTATTTATCTCTATGCATATCTTACAACCATGACATTCCAAGACACCACATTGCAATCTACCAAACTATTCATTGTCAATGCTTCCACCCTTTTGCATTTCCAACTACAATAGCTAACTTAAATCCTTATCTTTAATGGATGTCCATATCTTGTGCTTGTTATGCAATCATTGTGGTCCAATTAGATTCTTTAATAGGTGAGCTCTATCTGCATTCTATTTCTACACTTTCCATTTTCTGATCATAGATCACTGTCTGAATGAAACCTCAATAATAAAATATAGATCAATTCAAAAATTGGGATTGTGATCCGATGGATATTTTTACTTAAATTTGATGTATCTCCAATACTCCATAAGTTAACTCCAAGTTAAAATCCTTGAGAAACTGGACTCAATGCAACTTGAATAGGTGAAAGAGGATTCCATACGTCCGAGATATGACTGGTCAAACTTTAGTCAAACTAGGTACAGAGGCCATCAAAAAGGTGAAAATTTGACCTTTTCAAAATTTGTCAAATTAGATGACATCATGAAGGTCTCATCACCATGATTCCAACGACATTTATTTCATAAAAAATGGAGCTCATATGCAAAAGATATGGCTAGTCAAAGGTCAGAGTTGACTTGGTTCACTAAAGACAACTGATGATGTCATCATGCTGATGTGGCACAGAAAGTGACGTGACATCTTCAACCAATCAACATTTGACACATGGCAGGTGTGATGACATGGCATACTAGTCATTATTGTCCAATCAACACTAGACATGTGGCATTTGATCAACAAATAAGAGAGTGTCGTGTGGCACCCCGAAGTGTTGCCAGATGCCACCTCAAAATCTAGGTAATCGAAGTAATAACCTCTCAATCCAAAACCACCCACCTTAACCGCTACACCAAATGTTGACTTTGTTGATAACAGTTGGCTGATTTTATATAATCGTATCCAAGCCGCCTATGTTAGTAAAATGGATGCCAAGGGTTGAACCCTTGACCAGCGACCTCCTAAAATTAAGGATGGCCATTGCGCTATAAATAGTGCTTGTTATATTAATGGCCCATGTTTTATTTAATTTGTAACAAACCTGCCAACCTTATCTAAGTAAGGTTAATTTGTTAAAACAACCCCTCTAAATGGATAAAGACATAAACCATAAAATATCAGAAGATTATCATGAAGATAATCTATGGTAAAAAAGGGATTAATTGGTTTTATTTGTTTAAGTCTAATTATGGCTAATTTTATGTTTAAAATGGGGTAAAAGACCTTGGAAAGGCATCTAGGTGATGAAGGAGGGTACGTTCTTGAAGATGTGATGATTATTCCTGCATAATGTTGTTGTTATGCTTGAAGGGAATAGCTTCTAAACACTTGTAGTTGATTTCTTGGAGTTAATCGGATCAGTCACCTTATTGGAGAGGGACCTGGAGACGTAGTCCACCAGGACGAACTCCATTATCAATTTGTTTTGTCTTCTATCTCTCTACTCTCTTTCTTTCAGTTCATTACCTTATTATTCTTTGTTCATTTATGTGTTTCAATTATGTTAATTCTCTTAATTAAAGCTTTGAGTTTACTTATGTAATTATGTTAAGCATACTTCTGTAATCGTCCTAGATCCTAATCAGATCAGATTGGATGATGAAAATTTATGATCACAATAGTTTCCAAATAAAGGAAAAGAAAACATAAATCCAAAATCCATCACCCTTGATTTTAAGGTTGTACCCCAGCGAGACAGAAGCATGGGCCTCCTCACTTTTAGACTTGGGCCAAGAACTGGCCCATAGCTTTTATTTTGACTATTTTTATTGCTTATGAATTATTTGTACCAATAACATGGCCGATTGATCTATTTTACACTACCATCGTTTCAAATCATGGTAAGAAAAAAACTCTAATATGAAAATCTTTTATCAACTATTATAAACCCTTACGAGTATTCGAGCTAATAGTGCACGTTTCATTTGTTCTCACATTGAAGCTTTCATTGAGATGGACAAGATCAATGGTATGATAATTTTTTTACAATCATATAAATATAGACTTTGCACTTTCTTTTAGACTTATTTGGATGATTTATTTGATTGACAAAATGTGTAGGTGAGAAGCTGAAACTCAATCTAAAGGTAATAGGGGCAGGATTATGCCAAACTGGCACATACTCATTGAAAGAAGCCCACAATATTTAAGGGTTTTGCTGCTACCATTGTAGAAAAATCAGAAAAAATAATCACATAGATCTATGGCTCAAAAAAATTTCTAGTAAGCCAATCATGAATAACAGTTAATATGTATTCCTTTTTAAGTCTTTGGAATGCTTTGCAGATCTGTGGTATCAAGTAGGGTTTGTTCTAACGACGAGAATGAATAGTGTGTATGTGTTGGGATACTCGGGGATTATAATGGTCTCGCTCTCATTTCTCTCTATGCAAATGTCATTCTATCAAAGACTTAGAGTTACATCATATCAAAGAAAACAACCTTTAAAAAGCCACTGAGAAGACTCAGAGTTACATGAGTAATGTATTTCATATTTAAGCCACTGAGAAGACTCAGAGTTACCAAAAACAAACTTACCTTTCAAATCTTTTTTGTTATAACCAACACCACTTTGATGTAACCAGGAAAGTTTGCCACAACAAAGAATGATGAAGTGAAATGGAGGCGCAAAGATCACATTTGAAAACCCTCAGACAGATCACATTTGCAAAGCAGAGATCACATTTGCAAACCCTCATACATATCACATTCGCAAAAGATCTTCAACACAGAAGAAATTTGCAAACCCTCAAAACAAAATGGGAATACGCGGACCCAATGGAAAGATAAAATGGGGTTAAAAAAAACAAAAATGGGAAGACAAAATACCAGATGAAAAGATAAAGTGGAGTTAAACTAATCAAAAACCTAAATTTAATTTCGAATTCCACCTATTTGGTGGGAAGATGGTGCCGCCCAATTTTGGGTCAAAATCGGGTTATATCTGCCAAAACTAGAATTTCATTTTTGGCAACCAAACGGTGGATTTGAGGAAAAAGTGGAAGTGACGCACCCAATTCTAGTCCAATTCCACCAAACAAACGAGGCCTTATAGACTTTAGAACCTCTATATTTTGTTTTGATTTTTCCCAATATTTTCTAGATAAGATATAGTGTTATGTTTAAACATGTTTGAGGTGTGTTTTTATTATTTTTGTACATTGTTGCAAATTAGAATGTTCAGTGTTTATCTTCTTATTTGCATCTATCATTAATTTATCATTCCTTTCTTTTAGATAATTAGATTCTTTTTTATAAACAGTTGATTATATCTTATGTATTATAAACAAAAATTTATTTTTCTACATATGTTATGCTTTATTCTTTTATTCATTGTCTACTAGATTAAAAATATTAGTCATATGTATAGGTGACTAAGTTATTTTGTATGCATTAAAAAATTTGTATTATAATGTATTATAAAGTAATTTTTGAGTTTAGATCCTAGACTTATGTATTAGATTTTGGACCATAATAGACTATGGGACATACATCAATTAAAGAATTACCTTTGTCAAAAAGTATGGTTTTTGTGTGGAGGAAAATTTATATTTAAATGAATGATGACTTGATTTGTTTATGTTAATAAATATGTTAGACATTTATATTTGTGGGATTAAATAATAAGAGTACCTTGAAACCTCTAATTTTTCAATTGGACCCTAGGTCTTTGTTCAGTTGTACTAGAGGCTAGGAAGTTATGATTTATGCATTCATGCATACTACAAGTATTTTGTGTTGGTGTTTGATCATTTTCTCATGGTGATTGATCCTATATGAGGATTTATCTAGTTGCATGATTTCATGGTGTACCAAAGCTTAATTTTGTTGTTGATGTCATGAGGGGATCTTGTTCATAAATGATGGACCAATTCCAAAGGTGTTTCTAATTCTAAATATGTGGATCATGTTGAATTGGCATTTTGACTTTGTTAGGGTACCCAAAAGTTTTTCTATGAGATTTATATCAAGATGGGTTTATGATGAATTTATTGATGTCCATATAGAGGTTGGATAGATATGGATCCTAATGTTGATGTTGTGATTATATTCTTTATTCTCCAAACTTTTCTTTTGTGGATCCTTTCGATATGATGAACCTACGAGATTTCCTTTAGTGGTTATATGATTTGTTATGTACTTTTTGTTTTGAGTTTGAAGCATTAGGGGAGGTTATCTAGGCACATAGTAGGACAGTGACTCGCAATGGGGATTTGAGGCCCTAAAGAGTAGTGCTAGTCTAATGTAACCCATTGTCGGTTGTTAAAAGATAATATTATAATTAAATAAGTTTTGGATAACATTAAGAATATTAATATAGACGCCTTGAGCATTAGTATAGGGGAATATGCACAAATTTGGGTGCCAATTCTACTAAACTGCATGGCCAAAACATTTGGGCACAAGAAACGGGTTCTTGTTACACTTTGGATCCTCAAGTCGTAAATATAAAATGGGCACTCATTTACAAAACAGATGCCCGGAGCTAAACAGTTACCCAATTTTAAAACAAATAGGTGCACTTTTTATAAAAAAATGGGTGCCCATTTTGTAAATATATTTATTTTGGGTTTTTAACCATTTTATAAGTCATTTTCATAGCTTGCAAAATGGGATCACGTTTATAAGCAAACAAGTGCCCATTTTCAGTGCTACTATCAACCCTCTCACCTTTTTTTCCTAATTCCAGGTACGTATCATTGTTTTTTTTTGGTATTATATTTTTCATTAAAAATTAGAGTTTATTATTATTTTTTACTAGTTAGACAAGTAATTTTAAAGTTAAATGTTTTTTTTTTAATTTAGCATATAAATAATTATATTTTATGTTTAATACAATTAATTTTACTTTTAATTTACTTTGTAAATTATTGTAGAAAAACACCAAAAAATTGTTAAAACTTAAAACCCTAAGTAGAAAACAAAAAAACTATTAAAACTTAAAACCCTAGGTAGAAAACAAAAAAAATTGTTTGAACTTAAAACCCTAGGTAGAAAACAAAAAACATAAACCTAGACACAACTAAAAAAATAAACTCTCTCTCTCTCTCTCTCTCTCTCTCTCTCTCTCTCTCTCTCTCTCTCTCTCTCTCTCTCTCTCTCTCTCTCTCTCAATAAGACTAATTAAGACCGAACATGAGTAATATAACATAATTTAAGACCCCTTAATACCTAACATGAGTAATAAGACCTAATAGGACCAATTATGACCTAAGATATCCAATAAGACGTAATAAGACCTAATACTTACTAATAACACCTAATAGGACCATCAAGACCAATTAAAACCAATTAAAACCAATTAAAAGGACGTATTAAGACCAATTAAAACCAATTAAGACCATTCCTTCTTGTTAGGTATTTACATAGCCATGTACCAACAACGACAACATACCCAATTGGATACTAAAAACCATCATCATCTACTTGATGACATATCAACTTTTTCTTAGGTTCTACACATCAAGCTATCCAATACTCGATCTTTTCTTCATTATCCCCAGGTTCAAAAAAAACATGCACATGTCCTACTAAACAAAATTAAGTACATGTACAAATAAAACTTAGTAGAATTTTAATTCAAATACAATAATAAATTATGTTACATATATTAATAATATAATTTAAAGTTTTACAAGAAATTGAATTAAAATACTAGGTTGTATGAGGTCTGAAACACGACCATAATCTTCTGATGCAAATGCATGATTTAGGTCTTCATTTCTTATATTATCTTGATCATGTGTCTCAGTAGGTGTTAAGGATTATGTTTCCATTCTTCAACCCATTCCATATTATTGTATTCTTCCCATTCACCTCCAACAAAAAATTAACAAAAACATGCAATCTCCCTAATCCATATAGTCAAAGTATTAGAATTAGAACTCCTAAATGAATGTCATTTAGCTGACCTGCTGATTGTATCAAAATCATATTGTGAAAGTATATTCTTGTCTTCAACTAAACAGAAGAAACATCTAATTGTAGTGCTCTGAATTGATCCTATAGACAAACTTGTTTTACACCATTCAACAATTGCATGTGCACATTTAAGTTTTTCTATTTCCCCAAATTTGAGTTGCTCTCTGCAAAGGTCTCTCTTAACACATGCACTAACACCATTGTATTCTCCTTTACCATGTCCAACCTCAAAAAACTCCAAATATGTTGGATATTAATTTTATTATATATCCTACTCAACAAATAAAAATTCTTGGATTGTGTTGTTCAATTATCTGACCACATTCTATGTTCTCTTATATGAATTTCTCTCCCTCAAATTCTCCTACAAGGTCTTAAAGAAATACTAGACAAACTCTAATGAGTTTAATTTATTATCACTCATATCTAGAAATGGTACTCTCTCAAAAAATTTTGATCCTCTTTTGTACTATCAGGTGCATTCCTATAAACAATAGGAACAAAAATTGTTACTTGCACTGAATTATAGTATTGGATCTCATCTTGTGGTGCAAGCATGTAGTTCTCTACAAAGCCAATGACTGAAAGTATACTACCAATTGGAAATGTATTCTTCCATATGTGAAACTTGTTGGAAAGTGATCAAATTTGGTAAATATGATTTACTTTTTGGTTGTCATTTATGGCAACACATATGGGTTTAAGTTCGATTACTTTGAAGATAAGTTTTGATGCTTCAAAATTGACTAAGTATAGTAGTAGAGATACATAACTACTTTTGATGTCGAAGATAGAGATTGATGAATTTGTTAGAATAGTTCCAAAGGATAACTGACAGGGGGGGTGAATCAGTTATCAGTAACTTTAATTATTTTCTCTTCTTTCATTCAGATTAACATAAAGTGAATGCTTATTTAGATAACACAGTACACAACACACAATTTGATTACAAGGAAACCAAATGGTAAAAACCCCGGTGGGAATTAGAACCCACAATGAACTATAGTTTTTTATATTAATCCCTATTAGAAGATATTTCAACCTTGTTAGGAGTTGTACTTTACAATGCAATAAGTATAGTGACTTGGTTAAAGGTTTGACCCTACTAGGAGTCTTTTACAAATAACCCTATTAGGGGTGAGGACTCACTGTCCAAAAGCTCACTGCTTCAAAGGTGAAGGCTACAACCTTTTGTAGAATAGATATGCACTATACCTAATGATGAACTATAGAGTAGACTTGTTGTCTTGATCAGTTGCACTGTATTGTAATCTTTCACTTCTTCATATAGATCCTTGATGAATGAAACACAACTGATATTCTTCTCTGTACATTTTCTATCTCTTCTCTTTTCATTCACACTTTGCATTTACAAACGAACTACTATAAGTATCTTCTTTAAAGTAGAAGGTCATGACGACTCTTGGAAACACTTCAACAACATCTTTGTCACCTTAACTAAGCATGCAAGCATAATTACAACCACACAAATATAAACTGAATAGATGCGACGCTTCCCTAAGTCAGCCTCACCAAATTAACTCTCACTTTGCAATCTTCTTGTAACACATTTGGTGCCTTTAGATAACTATCATCAACTCATGACTAATCATGAATGTACACATGCATATCCTAAAGATAGGCACAACTCAAGAAACATGTTAAATTCGTCAGCTCTGAATAGATACTCTTCCAGAACTATAACTGCCAATAACAAAATTACACAACTTGACTGAAACATCATATCAAGATCTGCATGTATGAACATAACATAATAAACATGTCTACAAAATGTATCTAATCATGCAAGGCTTGATATCATCATTCTGATAAGTACATACTAAATCACTATTGTGTATTATATATTGTCATCAATGACAAACATACAATTAATCAACTACACATAAACAAATCTCCAACAATATCCCTCTTTGACATTGATGGAAACATATGATATTAAAAGAATCCCTTGTTCATGGTGTCCTCTTTCTTTTACAATCTTCTCAATATCCTCATCAAAGATTTCTCTACACTACTGCAGTTCCTCTGACTATTTTTTTGTTCCATGCATATACTCCCCCAGAGTATATGCTCCCCCTTAGTACATACTCCCCCTTTGACATCAATGGAAAAGGGTACCATAAACCATTAGGCACGGGTACTACTCCAGAAGTAGAGTAGTCAACCTATCTCCAATAAATATTGCTCCTCCTAAAGTACTCTTCCTATCATCAATACATCCTACCCAATCTACATCTATATACACATGAAGTTGTATATTATCTAATTTAGGATACCATAAACCATAGTCTATAGTTCCCTTTAGATATCTAAATATCCTCTTGATTTCCATTAGGTGATTCTGCTTGGGTTCAGCTGCAAATCTTCCAACAATGCCAACTGCATTAGATATGTCAGGTCTATATTGAGTTAGATAAATGATTTTTCCAATCATAGATTTGTATAATGTCTTATCAACTACTGTGGAATCATCATCTTTTGAAAGATTGCTTTTTTTTTTAACATAGGAGTGCATACTGGCTTACAGTCTTCCATCTTGAAGGTCTTCAATATTTCCTTCACATACTTTGACTAATTAATGAATATACCTTTATCTGTCTGCTTTACATTCAGTACCAAAAAGTATTTTATAGGACCAATCATGCTCATTTCAAATTCATTTTGCATTTCTTTTGCAAATTTTGTACTAAGCTTGTCATTACCTCCAAAGATAATGTCATCAACAAATATGGAAACTAGTAGTAATCCATCAGGTGTCTCTCTTGTGAATATGTTACAATTTGCTGCGACTTTCTTGAATCCAATCTTGGTAAGATAACCATCAAGTCTCTCATACCAAGCTCTTGGGGCCTGTTTAAGACCATAGAGTGCTTTCTTCAATCTGCATACCATGTCTAGTTTATCTAAAAGATTAAATCCTTTAGGATTTTCTATGTAGACTTCTTCCTTCAAGTCACCATTCAGAAAAGCTAACTTTATATCCATTTGATAAAATTTAAAGTATTTGAATTTTTTATAGGCCAAGAACAATTTAATGGCTTCCAGTCTGCTCACATGGGAAAATGTATCAGTGTATTCTATTCCTTCTCTCTGCACATATCCTTTACATACCAATCTTTCTTTGTTTCTTACTACTGTACCATCTTCATTCATCTTGTTTCTGAATACCCACTGTGTTCCAATCACATTTTTTTCACTGGGTCTAGCGACCAATTCCCATGTATCATTTCTAATTATACGGTCTAATTCTTCTTTCATTTCATTCTTCCAATCAGAATCATTACAAGAATCTTCAACACTTAAAGGTTCAATCTATGAAATTATACATACCTCTTCATCCACTGCTAGACTTTTTGCTTTTGATCTGGTCAAAAAATTGCTACTCTGATCTCCAATGATATCATCTTTAGAGTGGTATCTAGATGTGAATTTAGAAACCTTAGGTGTGACTTCTTCTTCTGTAATCTGTGATTCTTCTATGTTTGTTTAAGGGTCATTGCATGAGTCATCAATGAAATCAAACATTTCTTCAATAATAGTATCTTTGCTGCTAGGCCTGGGTTCATCTTCAATCATAGGTGCATATTCATAGTACCTCTCTTGAACCATAAATTTATCATCAATTTTTACATGAGTACTTTAAATTATCTTTTTCAATCTCAAATTGAAACATATATATGCTTTGTTTTTTGTAGAGTAACTAAGGAAAATACCTTCATCACTTCTAGCATCAAACTTACCAACACCATCATCTCTCTTGATGTAGCACTTGCTGCAAAAAAATTCTGAAATACTTTACTGTAGGTACATTTCCAAACCAAAGTTCATAGGGTGTCTTATTTGCACCTGGTCTCTATTGAGTTTTGTTGATAGTATAGACTGTTGTATTTACTGCATCTCTCCAATATGTGTGCGCAACTTTTCCTTCAATTATTATAGTTCACACTGTATCAAGTATAATCATTTTCCTTCTTTCTATGATCCCATTCTGTTGAGGGGTTCTAGGAGCACTCAACTGTCTTTTTATTCCATGTTCTTCATAGTAAACATAAAACTAATCAGAGGTGAACTCTCCTCCTCTATCTGATCTCAGACATTTCAATTTCAATCTAGATTCATTCTCAACCTTAGCTTTGAATATTTTAAACTTCTCAGAGGCTTCAGATTTCTCCTTTAATAATGCAACCTACATCATCCTTGAAAAATCATCAACAAACAAAATGAAATACCTTTCTCCATAGTATGATCTTGTTTGGGTAGGACCACATAAATCTATATGCACTAGCTCCAATTTGTTTTCAGCTAAGTTCTTCTGGCTTTTGAAAGAACTCCTTACATGCTTTCCCATAACACATTCCCTACACATTGTCTCAGCTAGTTTTGCAATACTTGGAAGGTCTCAGACTGCCTTGACATTACTTATCTTTACTATGTTATCAAAATTGATATGACATAGTCTCTTGTGCCATAACCAACTATCATCCACTTTTGCAACAAAACAACCTACATTAGAATTGAGCTGAAAAACATTACCTTTTGTTTTGGAGCCTGATGCAATAATGTATCCATTCTTTTTGTTAATGATGCACTTGTTATCTTTGAACTCCAAATGATAACCTTTTTCAAGTAGCTGTCCAACATGTAGCAAGTTATGATGTAATCCATCAACATATAGAACATCACCTATCTTGTTCTTTCCATCCAAAGTGATAGAACCTCTTCCTATGATAGGTTTAGGAGTGTTATCTCCAAATATAACCATACCACCTTTGTATTTGTCTAGATGAACAAATATGTCTTTATCACCTGTCATGTGATAAGAGCATCCATTATCAATGATCCAATCAGTTTTGATGTCTTCTTTGGAAATTAGGGCTAACTCTTGTTCTTCCTTTTCATCTGCAATGTCCATTTTCTCAAGCAATTTTTCCATGTCTCTAAGGGAAACAAATCCAATTTCATCCTCTCCTGAATCTTCATTAGTTACACCTTCTTCAGCATGGTAACATTCCTTCTTATATTTAGGTTTGTAATCAGATATGAACTTCTTGACTCTTGTGGGACACTTAGATGCAAAGTGACCAATATTGTTGCATGAAAAACATTTGAATGGAAGTTGTCCTTCATATTTTCATTTTCCTTTCTTTTCTCTTTTAGCAATCATAACAATTATATCTTCTAGTTCTTCATCAAATTCTTCTTTTTCATTATGGCTGGAGATGTGTAAGGATTTCTTACCATGGACTAAGGCTTTGAAAGTTGATTCACTTTTAGGTTCAGTCTTCAATCTTGATATCTCAAATGCATAAATTTTACTGATCAAGGTCTCTCTCTTGAAGTATTGTAAGAATTGCATGGTTTCCTCTAGAATACTTATCTTTTTTTCATAGTCTGATGTTAAGGTGGTTAACAGCTTGTCCATTATATCTTCTTGTGATATTTCTCCGCCATTGTTTCTGATTCCAAAGACTTCTTCATTTATCCTTTGATTGTAGGCTCTAATATTCTCTTCAGGTAGCATCTCAAGACTATTGTATTTCTTTTTCCATGTCTTCCTACATGCATTCTTTTCTTGAATATCTCCTTCAAACATATCTTCTAAATACTTCCATATGGTGTATGCTCTGTCAACTTTCTTGAACTCAGAAAATTCACTGTCGCATAGGGCACTGATTAGGACTTCTTTAGCGATTGCATTATTAGTAAATGTATCCTCTTTTCTACTAGTAGCATCATCCTTTGCAAGGTCTTTCAGAGATGGAATAACAACTTCTTGTGTAGTAATCTCAAAGATATCAAAGCCAACACACTGTAAATGTGCTATCATTTTGTTCTTCCAATCCAAATAGTGTTAGAAACACTAAGAGGGGGCGGGGGGGGGGGGGGGGAATNGGGGGGTGAATTAGTGTTTGTCTATTTATTAATTTTCAGCAACTTAAACATAAATCAAACATACATTCAATGAAGCTTAACATAAGAACTCATAACACATGATATGATTACGGGGAAACCTTGATCAGAGGAAAACCCTGGTCGTAATTAGTACCCACAAATATTGTACTAGTCTAATGAACCTGTTAAAGTTCCTTTGCCCTATTAGATGCAGTCTTTACAATGCAAGTAAAATGACCTGGTTAAAGGTCTGACCCTGTTAGGAGTCTTTTACAAAACCATGTTAAAGGTATATGGCTCACTGCCCAATAGGATGAAGGCTACAACCTTCTGATAGTTGATATACACTATATCAAAAGTGAACTGATGTGATGACACTGTTGTCTGATCAATTCCATGTATGCATTGATTCTCTTACTCTCTTAAAGAGATTTATCTCATAATAACTTCATCATACTATTCTTCTATATCTTTCTTATACATATAATTTGATGCTTGTAACATAACTTTACATTACATACTTATATGTTCATACCCGAATAGGCGTGACTCAAAACAAGACTATAGTCAGCCCTAAAAACATAATACACAATGCTTCCGAGAAAGTTTGCTTAAGTGTGTTTACAAAAATACTAATTACATCATTAAAAAAATATAATCAAAGGCACTTGGCCGTTACATAACAAAATAATTAACGCTGATCCAAATACTAGTCGGCTTTCATGCTCTATCTTCTGGACTACTGGTGTACTGATCTGTCTATAACTTCTCTGTACTATCATGCTGTACCATGCATGTTTGGACTTAGTATGTAGACATCACATAGAATATATATCTGAATGTGCATACTCTGATTTGATCTCTCAGACATGCGCTGATGTACTAATCGTTGTATATCTCTGTCTGCCATGTTTCCATACTTAGTCATTTTATCTTCTAAGTTATCATTGACAGAAACTTAGTATGACTTTGTTGCCATGATGATAACACAAAATAAGTCATGCAACCTTAGGAAGTTAGGTTTCCAACAATCTCTCCCTTTTTCATTAATGGAAACAAAGGAATGTGGCCAAGTTACTCAAAATGACTTAACACAAAAAGTAACTGTATATCATTGCATATATATATATATATATATATATATATATATATATATATATATATATATATATATTTCTCCCCATATATACACATTCTCTATATACATTACTCCCCCTTTGACATTAATGGCAAAGGTGTACAAAATTGGAAGTCTCTAGATTCTTACTCCATGTAAACATCTGGGTACACAATATTAAGAGATTGGATCTCTTTTTGCCAGAATACCTTCATTGCATCAACTGTCTGAAGATGTGTGCATAAGGAATATGTCAGCTTCTCCATCTTCATCAAGTCTATGCAGGGACCTTGATCAAATGTCACAATGGTGGTATCAATTTGTTTGATGTTCTCATTCAGAACTGCTAGAGAGGGCGCAAGTGCATTTCTCAATTGAGTTTGTCTAACTCTTATCTTGCTGATCTCCAACTTATCCTTTTCAATTTTGTATAGCTGACCTTGATAGAAATTGTTACATATGTTCATGTCTTGGGTAGATGTCTCAACTGATTTTTTTCTAATAGTGTCCACCATGATCTCAGCCTCTTCTATCTTCTTGATATGTTCAGAGGTGAACTTCAATCTGTCCATGCAGTTAGCTATAACCTTCTTTCCCTTAGCTTCTAATTATTTCAATATGGATTGCCCAATCTTTAAATATTTTAAGTCTAAAGTAAAATTATTTACCAATTCATTCAATCTCTCCTTTTTATATTCATCTTCAGCAATTCTAGTAGTAGAGTCTACTAGATCTGTAAAGTGTGCTTTGAAGCTTGTTAGAATACTATCAACATCTTCAACTGATTGAATCTTGGATACTTTCTTATCTATAGGTACTAAATCATTCAGAATGTTAACTAACTCCAAGAAAAGAGGGTTCCTCATAACCTATTTTTCTTTTGCCTTTTCCATAGCTAGCATGCTGATCTTCATTAAGTCCTCTTCTCCCCATGCATCTAGACTTGCTGAATCAGGAGTTAACCTTGACAACAATGAAGTAGATGGTAAAGTGGTTGGAGTGAATATAGTGTTTTGACTGGTATCCATGCACTCACTCTTTACTAGTTTCTCCTTAATTGGTGTCTCATTATCTTGAGTGTCTTTTTCTTCATTCAAGTCTATTGGATCATTGGAGGGAACTTCATCTTGCTGTACAGATGTATCATCAGTGCACATCTCTTCAGTGATTACAAATGGTTTATCAACTTTTTCCATGTCTTTGTCAGATGTTTTCATGTATATCTTGATATTATCAACCATTATAGTATCTTCTAAGTCTTTTGTTGTATCAGAAGTTATTGTCACTGAGGGCATTGAGACCTGTGGACCTGTCATCACTGGTTTTGTAACCTGTTTTGTAGGAGCTAGGGTTACCTTTGTTGTAGGAACCATTGATGGATACATGTGTCTATCCATAAACACTTGTGCAAATTCCTTTTCAGTTTCTTTACCTATATGCTCATACTCTTTGTTCATAATCTGAAGAGTTCTTGTCTTAGTTCTAAGATGAGGTTTTACCAGATCTAATAGAATTGCCTTCTCATCATGTGAGCATACAAGGAGAAGATTATCCAATGTTTCTTCTCTTATCATCATGTCTTCCTTAATTGCATGTCTCTTCATGATGTCCAGTATGTTCCATAACTTATCAGGTATCACTTTCTTGAGTTCAAGAACTGACTTCTTAAACTTGATCATGTGAGAGATGATCATAGAATGTATATCATTTTTATCAATCTCTTGATACTTGTCATAGACCTTAGCAAGTGTGTCTAGTTTGCCTTCATTTATAATCATGTTCTTTAAGACATTTAGAGTAGGTCTAAATCCTACCTCAGGAGGAGCTTGAGTATTCCTTGCTTTGCACCGTGTGTTCCTTGAGAATGGGTGATTTGTGGGCATTTGCTTCCTTCCTCTAGACTTCTTCCTTGGTATAGAAGGTGGAGATGAGTCTAGGTCAATGGTGGTAGAGGGCGTAGAGGTGATCTCTACTTTCTTCTTCTAGATTTCATCAATATTCTCAAGTTCTTTGGCTATCTTGGCTTCTCTAGCTTTGTCAAGATCTTCTTGAGTGACTCTATGAACTTTTAGATTTCTAGATGTAATCTTAGATGCCTTTCTTTTATTATCAGCACTATATAATACATAATCAACTACACTAGTATTCTCTCTATAAGTGCCCCATTTGGGCTCATTGGGATCTTTGGGCACAGACAAAAGGACCTGTGCATATCCTTCCAATACATGTTCCTCCACTTCATACCCAAGTGGATGAATCCATTTAGTTCTTGGCTCAACTGCCTCCATGCAAGTGCAGTCAGTCTCTACCATGAAGCATATGGTTTCCTTATACTTTTCAACAATCTTCTCAGGTATCCTGAACCTCTTCTGCATCTTGATCCTGAAAGATTTGATGTCCATGTCCATAGAATCCTTTGCACTACTCCGTAATGTGGCTTTTAGTGAAATTTGAGACATTGTAGGTTTGCTTCTATCTAGGTATAGATTTTCAACCTTACCAACATATTGAATTATAGATAGATGATTAGAGACCCAAACCTAAATGTTTTGTTCTTATCATGCTTGATAACTCGAATGTTGTCCACCAATTGACCACGCAATATCTCACATAGATTTAACTGAGTGTTATCCTTCACCATTCTGATAGCTGCTAGAACTGTGGCTACTGACACACTTTTTAATATGCTTGCATGTTGGAACTTGTAACCAAGGATCATATTTAGAAGCTTTATGTCTTCTTCCTTGATTGGATCAACTTTCATACCACACCTGTCACATCTAGATAGGCATGCTTGCTCAACCTGTTTATTGACATCCTTCCCAGTAGGAAGAACTGGTCTAGTATTAGGAAGTCTAGTCATGTTATGGATTAGGTCTGTAGTAATACGGATGAGAAATTCACCAATCTAAAAAATATCATCATGAATTCTTCTCAACAAGATTTTAACCCATTCTGGTTCATAGAATTCATTTGCATTTGAATACTCGAAGATAGGGTTGTCTTTGAGGTGTGCATATTCATCCGTGGATGAATAGTCTAGTTTCATCATCAAAGCCATGAGAGTGGCTATACTATTATCTGTTGGAAATATGGATGGAGTAACTGAGAGGGGAGGGGTGAATCAGTTACCACAAAAATAAATCCACAAGTCCCTTAGATGTCTTCAATATATATTACTGTTACTCGGTAAATTAACCTTTCATT
>MU224266.1:1756135-1777618 GCA_018584345.1 Thuja plicata
AACACAAATAATAACCTTTGGAAGCCGACACAGACCAGAAATGATATTCAACTGATGTTCGGTGAATACTGCAGATTCTGCTAAATCCTTTGGTAACCGACTGAACTCGGTAAGTACTTCGAACTCGATAAAGACTGACTTTCCTTCATATATTCTTTGATAACCGACTGAACTCGGTAAAGACTGAATCTCATTTGTTGACCGAGTGAGCCCGGTAGTAACTAACTTCTCGATATAGTATACTTTGAGTGCTCGGTAGACTCTGTAAATTGCTTTTCTTACCGTCTGAACTCGGTAGACTCTAGTAAACTACCTTGCTGAACATTCTTAGCTCGGTAGACTCTGTCTAATGACTGATATGGCATTCTGAACTCGGTAGACTCAGTCTGATGACTGATATGACATTTGTGTAACATCAAGGACAACACACAATTAAACAATTGTATCCAACAATTATCTCCAATTGTTTCCTTCTTACAATAAATGTACGCGCGGATGTCTTCTACATGAACAACACCTAACAGGGTTTTGGAGAAGCATCCTTCCACATCATCCAGTATCGATTTGAATGGATGCTTCTTAAATAAAAATATCTTCCTCTCTGTGATATCAAATACAATTGGAGTTGCCATACTTACTTCATGATTGATTAAATAGGGTTTTATGAAATTCCAAAATGGCGTGACTACTAGGGTTATGTTCCAAACTTCTTAACCATGCTTCTTAACCATGAAATTTATTATGCTTATGTGCTTTGATTCTCAGTGCTCCTGTTCTCTACAAATTCTGTGATCTCAAATGCAAATGTGAAGACGATCAAAGACTTACATCCTTTTATAAAATTTACTGCATTTAATGTTTGCAACCGTACATAGTTTTCACAATGAATCTCAAACTTTGTTCTAAATGCATCATAGACAATGTGTGTATGAATACTTCATCCAACTATGATCATAAACATAATTTCATAGGCGTATACTTAGAGGTGGGTATACCATCTGCGTAGGGGTTTTGAGCTAGAATAGCTCCCCCTAAGACCAAGAGGGTCTATTCAACCAGAAATAGAGGATGCGTCCACTATGGATGCATCAAATACTTTGTCAACATTATTTTCCTTATTTACTTCAACCCAAATTTTTCTTGAATCTTCTTTTTCTTGAAAAAACTTGACTTCTGCTTCTTCCTCAAATAGTGATTTTTTAGGATCCTCTTTCTTTTGAGTTCTCGATCTACAGAACCTTGAGATGTGTCCAGCCTTTCCACATGTGTGACAAATGATAGGAGGTCTGGTGTTCTTGTTCATCTTGCTACATTGCTTTGATGTGTGTCCATTGTAATTACATATCTGACATGTAATGTTCTACAAATTTCTTTAGGGTTGATTTCTTTGATTCATTCTTCTCTGATTCTGTTGTGACTGGTTTCTTTGATTTGTTCTACAATGTATCACCCTGTGACCAAACTTATTACAGGAGTAACAATAACCATTGAAAGGTCTTACCTCTTTGCAATCTCTTGCCAAATGACCATGTTTATTACACACATAAGAAGTTCTGTTAACTTGCTTGATTTCTTCTTTAGGTGGATCTGTTTTAATCTCTGCAACATTTTCAACTTTCTTTTCTTCTAAATATGTTTCATTTGCTTTCTTTCTTCTAATGAATTGATTTCAATTTGTGCTACACTGTTTACAAGACTATTAGTGTCACCTTTTTTCTTTTGCGCATTAAGCTGAGATTGAAGTGAATCAGAACTTGTGTAGAGTTTATCAATCTTATCCTTTGCTTTTGTTAATTCAGATTCCATCTTTTTTCTTTATGTTCTCCAATTCCAAGACTTTCATATTTTCTTGCGAAAGTTCATCTTCTAGTTGTTTCCTTTCTTTGATATTTTATTCAATATCAATTTGACTATCTGTTAGGTGTTCATCTAGATTTTCAATTTTATCTTTCAGAGACATATTCTCTTCATTGAGGTTTTTGACCATTTTCCCTAAATCACTTGTAGAACAATCTTTCAAATCTTTTCTCAATTTCTTGATAAGTATTTGTGAGCCATCAACTTTTAGTCTAAGTTCTTCATTTTCTTTTTCAGACCTGTCAAGATCTTCAAGAGATGCTTCAAGATTCTTTTTCAAATGTTTTTCTTCTGCTGAGTCCATGATCTCCTCAAGTGGCTAAAATTTTCTTTCATAGGGCTAGAGATCCGATACCAATTGTTAGAAACACTGAGAGGGGGGCGGGGGGTGAATCATTGTTTGTCTATTTATTACTTTTCAGCAACTTAAACATAAATCAAACATACATTCAATGAAGCTTCACATAAGAACTCATAACACATGATATGATTATGGGGAAACCTTGATCAAAGGAAAACCTTGGTGGGAATTAGTACCCACAAATATTGTACTAGTATAATGAACCTGTTAAAGTTCCTTTGCCTTGTTAGAAGCAGTCTTTACAATGCAAGTACAATGACCTGGTTAAAGGTCTGACCCTATTAGGAGTCTTTTACAAAACCTTGTTAAAGGTATATGGCTCACTACCTAGGATCACTACCCAATAGGATGAAGGCTACAACCTTCTGATAGTTTAAATACACTATATCAAAAGTGAAATATTGTGATGACACTATTGTCTGATCAGTTCCATGTATGTGCTGATGCTCTTACTCTCTTAAAGAGATTTATCTCATACTAACTTCATCATACTGTTATTCTATATCTTTCTTATACATATAATTCAACACTTGTAACATAACTTTACATTACATACTTATATGTTCATACACGAATAGGCGCGACTCAAAACAAGACTATAGTCAGCCCTAAAAACATAATACACAATGCTTCTGAGCAATTCAGCTTAAGCGTGTTTACAAAAATACTAATCACATCATTACAAACATATAATCAAAGGTGCTTGGATGTTACATAACAAAATAATTCACGCTGATCAAAATACTAGTCGGCTTTCATGCTCTATCTTCTGGACTGCTGGTGTACTAATCTATCTGTAACTTCTCTGTACTATCATGTCGTACCATGCATGTATGGACTTGGCATGTAGAAATCACATAGAATATATATCTAAATGCGTATATTCTAATTTCATCTCTCGCACATGCACTGATGTGTTGATCGTTGTATATCTCTATCTGCCCTATTTCCATACTTAGTCATTTTACCTTCTAAGTTATCTTTGACAGAAACTTAGTATGACTTTGTTGCCATGATGACAACACAAAATAAGTCATGCAACCTTAGGAAGTCAGATTTCCAATAGATAGTTCTCTGCATTGAACTTAGGACTTTCTTTTCTGAAAAATGCCATCTGATCTACCTTAAGCTGTTAGGCTTTCTCTCCAAGGCACTTGGCTCTGATACCAATTGTTAGAATAGTTCCAAAGGATAACTGAGAGGGGGGGGGGGTGAATTAGTTATTAGTAAATTTAATTATTTTCTCTTCTTTCATTCAAATTAACATAAATTTAATTCTTATTCAGATAACACAGTACACAACACACAATTTGATTACAGGGAAACCAAATGGTAAAAACCCCGGTGGGAATTAGCAGCCATAATGAACTATACTTGTTTATAGTAATCCCTATTAAAAGATATTTCAAACCTATTAGGAGTTTTACTTTACAATGTAATAATTATAGTGACCTGGTTAAGGGTCTGACCTTGTTAGGATTCTTTTAAAAATAACCCTCTTATGGGTGAGGACTCACAGTCCAAAAGCTCACTGCTTCAAAGGTGAAGGCTACAACCTTTTGTAGAATAGATATGCACTATATCTGATGATGAACTGTAGAGTAGACCTATTGTCTTCATTGGTTCCAATGTATTGTAATCTTTCACTTCTTCTTCACATCAATCCTTGATGAATGAAACACAACTGATATTCTGCTCTCTACATTTTCTCTCTCCTCTTTTCATTCACACTTTGCGTTTACAAACAAACTACTATAAGTATCTTCTTTAAAGTAGAAGGTCATGATGACTCTTGGAAATAATTCAAAATTTTTTTTGTTGGATTAACTAAACATGCAAGAATAATTACAACTACGCAAATATAAACTGAATAGACGTGACGCTTCACTAAGTCGGCCTCACCAAATTAACTCTAACTTTGCAATCTTCTTGAAACATGTTTGGCACCTTTAGATAACTATCATCAACTCATGAATAATCATTAATGTACACATACATATCCTAAAGATAGGTGCAACTCAAGAAACACGTTAAATACATCAGCTCTGAACAAATACTCTTCCAAAACTGTAACTGCCAATGACAGAATTACACAACTTGACTGAAACATCATATCTGGATCATCATGTATGAACATAACATAATAAACATGTCTAAAACACATATCTAATCATGTAAGGATTGATATGATCATTCTGATAAGTACATGCTGAATCACTATTGTGTATTATATGTTGTCATTAGTGACAAACATACAATTAATCAACTGCACAGAAATAAATATCCAACAAAATTAGTGCAAGCAAGCTCAGAGGAAGACAATATGGAGTATGTTTTACCTCCACCTAAGATTGATTTGGATTTTCTCAATTCTATGATGAGTTAGAAGGATTTGAAGATAGATGGACTATAGAAGAACAATGATACAGAGCAGTTAGATAGGAGCGAAGATTCAGGGAGTATGACTTCGACTCCAGGAAATCAAAGTTGCATTTTGGTTGTTGACAGCCTACACATTTACTATGCAAGAGGGCCTAATATGCATTTAATGTTTAATATATTAAATTTATTTTGTATTGAATTTTGACTTAGTATTATTTTGTAATATTTATACTGAGAGTTGACTTTGTAAAGTTGAGAGATATATATGTAAGATCTTTTTGGTAAAGATTGTATGAAGTTATGTAATAGTTATCTGGGAGAGAAGATATGTGAATGGCAGAGCAGAGAAAGATAGAGATGATTGAAGAACTATAAAGGAACTATCAAAGCATTAGTGATGCTTGATTTGTTCATGACTGAGAACCTTTTGTAATTAAATTGTATTGTAAGAGTTGTATGCTCAGAGGGCCCTAACAGGGTGTTGTGAACCTTTAGTAGGGTTGTTATTCCTCTAAAAAGGAAATGTACTATGTAATATTTAGTACCTAATAGGGCTAGGTCTCCTTATAGGGACACTATACTTTACTACATGCTTGTGGGTATCATACCCACCGGGGTATTCCCTTGGCCAGGGTTTCCTCGTAAACAAATATGGTGTTATGAGTAATGTGTCATTTACTTATGTTCTTTAGTTTACTGCATATGTATGATTAATGGTTAAGTAGTTGAAGAATTTATTTAAAGTGCTATTATACTGATTCAACCCCCCTCTAAGTATAATCCAATCCTAACAATTGGTATCAGAGATTTTCACCCTTGGAGAGAAAGCCTAATAGCTTAAGGGAGATCAAAATGGATTTGGACATGCTACAAGAAAAATTTGATGCTACACTTGAAGACCTTGATAAAGAAAAAGCAGAGAGTGGAGAATTGAGATTAAACATGCGAAGAGCTAAGAAATTTATTAAGAAACTCAAAGAATAGCTTGATCTTTCCAAAAGTCAAAGAGAAGATCTTGTGGTCTAGGTAAAAGAAGACTTAGATGAGGACAATTCAAACCAGGTGAAACAACTAAAAGAAGAGATTGAAACTCTAAAAATTGAAAATAAGTCTATGGCTATAGAAGTTCAGATGCAGAAGGATGCTAAGAATAAAGTTGAAGAAACCTTAAATTGTGTATTGAATCAAATGAACGATGAGGCTGACAAATAGAAGAACAAATACCTGGAATTGGAGAAATACAATCAGATTGTGAAAGGTGAACTTTTTGAAGCAAATAATTACATTGAGAAACTTCACATGAGCAGTGATTTGATTGATGAACAGCTAGATAAAACAAAAACCTAAAGGTGATATGACTAGTATTGGCTTCAATGAAGCTGAATGTTCAAAGAATTAGGAAGATAAATCAGATGAGAAGATTGATGTAGTGAAACCATCTATTGAAGAATATAAAGAGAAGATCAAACCTTTCAGAGGTAGATGCTAATGTAAGTCAAGTTGTGAGCTCCAAAGATTCTTCCAAGAAACTTCCAAACACTATCACTGTCTACCAAAAGTACCTCCAAATAGATACAATGCAAAGACCCAACCTACTCAACAAGGTCTATCAAGGGTCATAATATTACTCTTATTCAACACTCACATTCACCAAAATCACACCATTCAAGTTCTCAAACAAGATTCATTTCTTCCTACTTTGTTCCCACACCAACTAAGGGTTTCTATCTTAAAAGATAGTAGCTCTACATCTCTTGACTCCACACTTGGGATAGTCACTTACACCACACCCCTAAAACATTTAGGATATTTTCTCTCATAACCAATAATCTCTAACATCCTTTTTGAATCTTTCCATACACTTTATAATCCACTAAAGCCACTAAACAAAACTCTGCAAACAAATAACTTAAAATACACCTTCTTGATGTCTTCTAGATAGACCTGCACATAGAGATTAATACCTTTTTAACCTGACCAAAAATTATTGATCGCTATGGTGAGGGTGGGAGAAATTATATTTCCTCAAACATTCTAGAAGATGAGAAAGGTCCAATGGTTGGCTGGATAGATAAAGCCCCCGCACTGAGAGTCTATTTTCTGAGACAATATTCTTTTCATTCGGTGCTTCTTCAATGCACAAACCCACTGTCCGTGCATGCTAATCATTCTTCCAAACTTTCTCTCTGCACAACATTGGTATAATACATATGAAAAACATATTGATGATTCAAAACACAAATAACAATGGTAACTTGGTCCATTCGAAATCTATAACCCATTGTAGAACGAGAAATCTATGCATGTCTTCTCACTGTCATGGAAAAGATAGTCAAGACTAAATGCAAACAATTGAAAAACTTATTCTTCATTAATCTTAAACAAAAACATGAAGTAGATACAAATATATCTCATCTTAGGAATGCCAAGATATTAACAATCAAGGAAATTACACAAAAATAACAACTTTGCATTGAAAATCCATGTCACTGTTACAGTTTGTACAAGTGGGAATGTTTCCAATGCATTCCACTTCTCTTCTTCACATTTGGAACTTTTTTTCATCCATATTATGCTTGTTCCAATCTTGGGAATTTTCTCCTTGATTCTCTCAACTAAAAATAATTCATTTTCCAAACATTAAGCAAAATGATTTCAAGTTGCCACACCTCGACAACTAGCTGACTACTCACTAAATGACCTTCTTCCACATTTAAATAAAATTGTCTTCTAAATACCTCTAACACTGAACCAAAATATCATAAGTCCTATATCTAATATTGAAACTTAGATTAAGCAATTTTGGCTATATTTTCCAATCTTGAGACTTTGGTCAAAACACTAACAAAATGGCTTTATTATCCCCTTTCAATACCATTATGATATTATTGATCATGCTGATATTATAAAAAGAAACCTTAGAAATCCTATTTTCTTTGATCTCCTTATGATCTTCATGAGGATCTCATGGTCAACTAAGTTACCCCCTTGTCTTCATGAGGTGCTCTATGCCATACTCACATGGTGGAAAAGAATCCAAGTACCATGGATTCAGTGACCTCTTTCTAGTCTTCCAAATTGGAGGCACTAAGTGTTCATGATCTACAGAAAAATTATACCCGTTGGTCTTTAGCTTCTTGTACCAGCAACCAAACTGCATGGACCTGTACCAAGGAATCCACCATGTTGAATTCCATTATAGTCCTATATTGGGATCTCACTTAGGACCAACAATATGAGACCCCTGCAATCCTGTAACAAAAGAGTTATAAAACAAAAATTTCATCACTTCTTCATCCACCAAAATATAAGTTTGGTTCAACACTCCCTCCTTTGTAAGAACCTTCAATGGATTCATCATTTCTCCATGTGAGATGCCCTGTTTGTGTGCATCCTCTATAAGACATATGACTATCCCAACTTGAGTCTGCTTGTCATTCTTATGACTCATAGCTATGCTACTTTTAGAAACATCCTCTGCAAAGTTCTTCTCAGCATCTTCATGACCCCTTGCACCATGAGATTCATCCACTACCATTTGATTCTTAATCTTTGTCGTCAGATCTGATTGCTCCTCTTGTCCTGCCAATGGACAACTCTACACTTTTTCTTCAACTAGGACCTCTATCTGATCCTCATCTTCACCTACCTCTTCAAGATACTTCTTCTTCAAAGCACCTTCTCTTATCCTCTTTGTTTAGCATTTATAACCTCTGCAACATCTAAAATCTTCTCCTCAATAGGTTCTTGGTCATCTTGGTTTTTTTTGTTCAAGAACTCATCTCTCTTTTCTTGTTCTAGAAGTTCATGTAACTTTCTCTGAGTTACCATTATCTTGGCTTCATTTTCCTATATCTTCTTCTTTAGGTGTCTAATCTCTTCTAGGGCTTGGTTTCTTTCTTCCTCTTTCTTTCTTTCTTTCTTGCTTCTTCTTTCTTCTTGTCCTCTATTTCTTCTCTCTTTTTCCTTTCAAAATATTTAAAAGATTTGTATGCCTCATATATTATCATCTTTTTACTTGTTAGGTACATGCTTACCACCTTTCCTCAGTAAGGATCTAATCCCTTTCTCTGATACCAATTGATGTAATTCAAGTTGCGAGCTCCCAAGATTCTTCCAAGAATCTTCCAAACACTATCAGTGTCTCCCAAAAGTACCTCCAAATAGATATAATGCAAAAACCCAACCTACGCAACTAGGTCTATCAAGGGTCATAATATTACTCTTCTTCAACACTCACATTCACCAGACTCACACCATTCAAGTGCTCAAAAAAGATTCATTGCTTCCTACTTTGTTCCCACACCAACTAAGGTTTTCTATCTTAAAAGACAGTAACTCTGCATCTCTTGACTCCACACTTGGGAAAATCACTTAAACAACACCCCTAAAACATTTAGGATTTTTTCTCTCATAACCAAGAATCCCTAACATCCTTCTGGACTCTTTCCATACACTTTCTAATCGACAAAAGCAACTAAACAAAACTCTGCAAACAAATAATTGAAAATAAACCTTCTTGATGTCTTCTGGATAGACATGCACATAGAGATTAATAAATTTTTAACCTGAACAAAAATTCTTGATCACTATGGTGAGGGTGGGAGAAATTATATTTCCTGAAACATTCTAGAAGATGAGAAAGATCCAATGGTTGGTTGGATAGATAAAGTCAAGTCACTGCACTGAGAGTCTATTTTTCTAAGACAATATTATTTTCATTGGGTGCTTCTTCAATGCACAAACCCACTGTCTGTGCATGCTAATCATTCTTCCAAGCTTTCTCTCTGCACAAAATTTTTATAATACACATGAAAAACATATTGATGATTCAAATGATAAATAGCAATGGTAAATTGGTGCATTTGATATCTATAACCCACTGTAGAACAATAAATCTATGCATGTCTCCTCACTGTCATGGAAAAGACAGTCAAGACTGAATGCAAACAATTCAAAAACTGATTCTTCATTAATGTTAAACAAAAACATGAACTAGATACACATATATATCTTCTTAGGAATGCCAAGATATTAGCATTCAAGGAAATTACAGAAAAATAACAACTTTGCATTGAAAATCCATGTAACTATTACAGTCTGTACAAGTGGGAATGTTTCCAATGCATTCCACTTCTCTTCTTCACTTTTGGAAATTTTTTTCATCCATATTATGCTTGTTCCAATCTTGGGAATTTTCTCCTTGATTCTCTCAACTACTCATAACTAACTAATAACTCATTTTCCAAACATTAAGAAAAATGATGTCAAGTTGCCACACCTTGACAACTAGCTGACTACTCACTAAATGACCTTCTTCCACATTTAAATAAAATTGTCTTCTAAAGACCTCTAATGTTAAACCTTACACTAAGCAATTGTGGCTATATTTTCCAATCTTTAGACGTTGGTCAAAACACTAATAAAATGGCTTTATTATCCCCTTTCAATATCATTATGATCTTATTGATCATGCCGACATTATGAAAAGAAACCTTAGAAATCCCATTTTATTTGATCTCCTTGTGATCTTCATGAGGATCTCATGGTCAACTAAGTGACCCCCTTGTCTTCATGAGGTTCTCTGCACCATACTCGTGGGGTGGAAAAGAATCCAAGTGCCATGGATTCAATGACCTATTTCTAGTCTTCCAAATTGGAGACACTAAGTGTTCATGAACTGCAACAAAATTATACCCGCCAGTCTTTAGCTTCTTGTACCAGAAACCAAACAACATGGACTTGTACAAAGGACTCCACCATGTTGAATTCCATTCTAGTCCTGTACTAGGATCTCGCTTAGGACCAAAAATATGAGACCCCTGCAATCCTGCAACAAAAGAGTTGTAAAACAAAAATTTCATCACTTATTCATGAACCAAAATATAAGTTTGGTTCAACACTCCCTCCTTTGTAAGAACCTTCAATGTAGTCTTCACTTGTCCATGTGAGATGCCCTGTTTGTTTGCATCCTCTATAAGACATATGACTATCCCAACTTGAGTCTCCTTGTCATTCTCATGACTCATAGCTCTGCTAATTTTAGCAACATCCTCTGCAAACTTCTTCTCACCATCTTCATGACCTATTGCACCATGAGATTCATCCACTACCATTTGCTTCTTAGTCTTTGTTGTCAGATTTGATTTCTCCTCTTGTCCTACCAATGGACAACTCTATGCTTTGTCTTCAACTAGGACCTCTATCTGATCCTCATCTTCACCTACCTCTTCAAGATACTTCTGCTTCAAAGCACATTCTCTTTTCCTATCGGTTTCAAAATTTAGAAGCTCAGCAACATCTAGAATCTTCTCCTCAATAGGTTCTTGGTCATCTTGGTTTTGTTTGTTCAAGAACTCATCTCTCTTTTCTTGTTCTAGGATTTCATGTAACTTTCTCTGAGTTACCATTATCTTGGCTTCATTTTCGTCTATCTTTTTCTTTAGGTGTCTAATCTGTTCTAGGGCTTGGTTTCTTTCTTCCTATTTCTTTCTTTCTTCTTATTTCTTCTTGGCCTCTATTTATTCTCTATTTTTCCTTTCATAATCTTTAAAAGCTTTGTATGCCTCATATATTATCATCTCTGTACTTGTTAGGTACATGCTCGCCACCTTTCCTCAGCAAGGATCTAATCCCTTGCTCTGATACCAATTGATGTAAGTCAAGTTGTGAGCTCCCAAGATTCTTTCAAGAATCTTCCAAACACTATCAGTGTCTCCCAAAAGTACCTCCAAATAGATACAATGCAAAGACCCAACCTACTCAACTAGGTCTATCAAGGGTCATAATATTAATCTTCTTCAACACTCACATTCACCAGACTCACACCATTCAAGTGCTCAAACAAGATTCATTGCTTCCTACTTTGTTCCTACACCAACTAAGGGTTTCTATCTTAAAAGACAATAACTCTGCATCTCTTGAATCCACACTTGGGATAGTCACTTACACCACACCCCTAAAACATTTAGGCTTTTTCTCTCATAACCAAGAATCCATAACATCCTTCTATACTCTTTACATACACTTTCTCATCCACTAAAGCCACTAAACAAAACTCTGCAAATAAATAACTGAAAATACACCTTCTTGTTGTCTTTTGGATAGACCTACACATAGAGATTAATAACTTTTTAACCTGACCAAAATGTCTCGATCACTACGGTGAGGGTGGGAGAACTTAGATTTTCTCAAACATATGACAAGATGTGAAAGATCCAATGGCTGGTTGGATAGATAAATCCCCCGCACTGAGAATCTATTTTTCTGAGACAATATTCTTTTCATTTGGTGCTTCTTTACTGCACAAACCCATTGTCCGTGCATGCTAATCATTCTTCAAAACTTTCTCTCTGCACAACATTGTTATAATACACATGAAAAACATATTGATGATTCAAACCACAAATAGCAATGGTAACTTGGTGCGTTTGAAAGCTATAACCCACTGTAGAACAATAAATCTATGCATGTCTCCTCACTATCATGGAAAAGACAGTCAAGACTGAATACAAACAATTGAAAAATTGATTCTTCATTAATGTTAAAAAAAAACATGAAGTAGATACACATATATCTCTTCTTAGGAATGCCAAGAAATTAACATTGAATGCCAAGAAAGTTGGGGTTGATTTCCTCGATAAAGTCAAATGCTGATTGGGCAAAGGGTCTAGCTTTGAACACCAACTGCAGAGGCATGGCCGGGTTTTGGTCATGATGTGTCATTTTTTGACAAGTATGGCATATCCTAATGTGAGTGTAGACATATTTAAAGATATAGGGCCAATAGTATCCAACCTAGAGGATCTGATGGGAAGTGGCGTCAGCTGAGCCATACCCGGTTCCAAACTACCCATGAAATTCATCGATCATTTTTGCAGCTTGGTCCCTGTCTATGCACTAGAGGTATACCCCTTCATAATTTCTGTGAAAAAGTGTTCCATTTTTTTTTATCATGAAGTGCACACTTTTTATTCGTAGGGCACAAAATTTTTTTTGGGTTAGCCCCTTTGGGCATCTGTTGTTCAACAATAAGTATACCAGGTTGGTATACCATGGATCTTAAGTAATAGACTCCACTATATATGTCTGGCATTCAATGTTGGGAGTCTCTTCTGCCATCACTCTACATAGTCCCTTGGCACAGACTATCTTAATGGGTTTCATTTCCAAATCTTACTCTTGAAGGATGGCCATCCATTTCCCCCATCTTTCACCCAATTCACTCTACATAATAGAGACTTAACAACTTGGTCCAGGATGATAGTGTGCACTTTTCTATGGATAATATAATGCCAAAATTTCTTCACAGCGTGGATGAGAGCCAAGGTGTGCTTTTCCAAAGGCAAATACCAGACTTCAACATTCTTAAAGGGGGAGCTCATGAAAGCTATTAGTCATTCTTCCCCTCGACCTTCTGGGTCAAAACTGCCATGCAGAATGTGGCAAAGCAAACGAGTATATGTGAAAAGGGAGGGAATAGTCTAGACTAGCCAAGAATGGTGCCTCCACAATAATTTTTTTGATCTAGGAAAATGCCCACTTTGCTTCTAGAATCCACTCAATCTTTGTATCTTTCTTCATCATTTCATTGAGTGGCTTCACTATCAGAGTGAATCCAGTGATGAATCGCCAAACAAAATTTATCTTCTCAAAGAAAGATCTCATTTCCTTCTTGCTATTGGGCATATATAGACTTAGCTGTGCTTCAAATCTCTTAGGGTCAATGGATATACCCTTCTCAGAGACAATATGCCTGAGTAGCTTCCCTTCAGTGACCCTAAATATGCATTTCTTAGGGTTGAGGGATATTCCGTAATGATGACATCTCTCACAAATCTGGACGAGGTGGGAAGAATGATAATGCCTATCCTAGGAAAAGATGGTCAAATCATCAATCTAAATGATTATGAATTGGTTTACTAGGCCTTTGAATGCAATGTCCATAGCCTTCTTAAATTTGGGCCCTGTGTTGATCAGGCCAAAGGGAATCATATGGTATGCAAACATTCCCAAATTGGTGGTGAACGTTGCTTTGTCTCTATCTTCATACTTAACCATGACTTGGTTATACCTGGAGTATCCATCTAGGAAGGACATCATTTGTGATCCATTCACAATTTGCAATACCTCATCCAACGAGGGGAGAGGTTGATTATCTTTCTTAAATGCCTTGTTTAAATTTTGAAAATCCATGCAAAGGTGCACCTCGCCACTTTTCTTCCTCATAGGGATGAGGTTTGCAACCCATGTAGCATGCCAGATTGGAATGATGATCTAGGTTGACAATAGGTTTTGAACCTCCTGATGGATCAGAAGCTCAATCAGTGGGTTGATAGGTCTTTGTTTTTGCCAGAAGGGCTTAGCATCATGTTTTAGTGGGATGGTATAGGTCATGATGGATGTGTCATAGGTATTCAAATCCTCATACCCCCATGCAATTACATGAATGTATTATTAGAGAACCATGAGAATATTCTCCTTCTCCTCTCGGGAACAGGAGGTTCCAATATGCACAATTTTTTCTTCACCGTCCAAGCCGATGTTAATTTTCTCAAATTTTCCTCTCTTAGAGGAGGATGATATCTTCTCCTAACCCCAAGGGTCTGAGTCAAATATTTTTTATAGTTCTACCATCCCCTTAGGGATGGTGTTGGTTGGTAAATCTATGATCCCATCATCTTCTTCACCCTGCCCAATATCTTCATGATCTCTTTCTTCCACTATCTATTCCTCAAAAACACCAACATTGGCCATGAAGGCTAGGATATGTTGATCATTCTTAAACACATGAAAGTGGGTGACATTGTCTTGATTGGATGGGGTGGGGACCATCTCAATGGAGAATTTATGAAGCTGGGAGCCAACCATTGGGTAAAGAATGCTGGCAGATACAGCAAGGGCATCCAGAACATAGTTTCTTTTCTATGGAATGAGTTCAATTTTAAAAGCATAAAAATCTTTGATGAGGCTCCATGGACAATTGCAGTATGCAGCCATCCTTTTATCATGACAAGTGTATTGGCTCTAGACATGCTTTACGATCAACTCCAAATCTCCTAGCACCCATTAGTGAGTGATTCCCTTTCTTAATGCAAATAAGAGTCCAAGGACCAAGGCCTTGTACTATGTGACATTATTCATGTTTTTGAACTATAGCCTATATGATGTGAGGAAGTATTTCCCTCATGGGTTGATCAATTCCACTCTAGCCCCGTAGCCTTGTTTAGACAAGGACCTATCAAACTTCAGGTTCCACAGGTCATTATTTGTTGCCTGGGGCTAGGCTTGACAAGTGGCCTTTAGATTATTTCTGGGAAGGTTGGGAGGAGTTTCCTCCAACACTAATGGTGTGTGGGTGAGGTCTTCCTCCTGAGAAGCCTATGGCTAGGATTCTTGGACTAGCAACATCATGGGGATACCGTCAGAATGATTGTTGGGTCCAAGAAAATCTTCTTTGTGTTTCTTCTCTCAGAGGGCATTGATGTGATAGGTAGCACTGGAAATACAGTGCTCACATTCTAGTTTTGAATATTTCTGATAATGCACCTGGCACCAGGTGCCAGATAAGAGTGTAGTAGGGGTCGCTACATTACCTTGTGTGTTAACGTCACCCCTTATTTTTTTTTCCAGGTCCTACATCCTTTGAGAAACAATGGGATCTTCCCGAGGGGTGAAATCAAAGGTCAATATTTCTAGGGGGTGGTACACCCTAGGGGAAGCCATAGAGAAGAGGACTTCATTCACCCTCCCAACTTTGGTGAGGGCATGTTTCATCTGGGGTTCACTTTCTACCTGGATCTAGTTAGTTTCTCCCCCCCAGGGGAGCCACAAGTGGGAAAATTCAGTGGAGAAATACACATTAAGGGACTTATACCAATTATGACTCAATAACATCCCGTAAGTCTTTAGGATGTCCACCACTTGGATGTCAATTATGCTTGCTATTCGGTGGTCTTGGATGAGCTAAATCCTGACGTTCTTCAACTCACCTACCATTTTTACAGTAGTTTTTGTCTAGCTAGACTACTGCACCTTTGGATGGAGTGGGATGAAGTCTGAGCTTTTGGCATATGGATAAGGGTATGACATTGTCTGAAGCACTGAAATCTACTAAGCAATTTTGCAAGTTCTTCCCTTGTATGTTTAAGCCTAGTAAGAAGGGAGGATCCCCAGTGTTTCTCCAGAAGATAGCCACATTAGCATCATCAGAAGTGACAGTCTTGGGTGAGTGACTGACGGCTTCCAGGTTTCCGAAGAACTTCAGAAGAGACTTCCTCTACTTGGGACAATTCAAAAAAACCTCCATCAAGGTCATGGAGGTGGTAGTGCATTCTAGTGCGTTTGTCATGTCAAACTATCCTCCTGGGAATTGTTGGCTTCCCTTGGTTAGGTCCTTAGCTTGGTTAGAGCTAGATCCTTTTGGTGGGAAGGAGAGATTAGTTGTGTTTTCCTAGGAAGGGATGTCTTTGGGAGGTCTAGGCATGTAAACTAGTCCTTTACTAGCCTGACTTTGAGTGTAGTAAGGAGTCTGTGGGTTGGTGAAGGCATTAGCCTCAAAGGCCAGAATAAATTCATCACAGAACCCCTATACTTCAGGTTTTTCTTTATCTTCCTTGTCTCCTTCAAAGAAGACGGTCTCATAGGCAAAGGAACTGTGAGTGGGCTCTTGTATGGGAGGTTTCAGGGGAGTAGGATCAATAGTTTTTTGTCTGTCCAGCTGGGAGATCATGATGACCTTCTCTAGCATGGCACACTTCACCTTGGAATGAGAGCCTATGTCATGCAATCTACACCAGTTAGTCAACGGTTGGAGTTCTATGACCGGAATGAAATGGGAAGGTCCAATACTACCCTAATTGGTGTTTTGGTTAGGAGGAGGACCTCCAGTGTTATCATTGTTGTTCCATTGATGTTGGTTGGGTCGGGGCCCATTATTGTAATTTATTCCTCCGACATTATTATTTCATTGGCCAGAGAAGATATTCCCTCTTTTGGAATTGGTTTTGTGGGGTACAAGAGACCCTACCTTCAGCTATCCCATGTTTATAGTCAGTGAGTAAAAGAGTCACCGGAGTGATTCAAACTTGGCAGACAGCTGGGTGTTCAAGTCATAATGTGATGGTTGTTGTTGTTGGTTCCCGGGGAAGGCAATAATGGGTACTAGAGTTGAGGGTGGCAGTCCTCCATCTGTGGATGACTGGAAGAAAGGAACTTTGGAAGGTTGTGTCTGTAGTTGTTGTGTTTACTACGGTTGGTTCTAGGGAATAAATTTCAGACCCGATGTTATCTAGGCTTGCAATGGGTATACGTACTAGGCCTTTTGGTCTATCGGTGGTGGTGGGGGATTCATGGCCATTGCAAAGGCACCCATTTCTTTATTGGAGTTGTATCCCCTAGCATAAGAAGTTTTTCTAGGTATCATGTTGAAAGGCATGCTCTGCCTAATCCCACCCAGAGATTTGTCCAGGCTGTGGGACAACTCAAAGGTGAGGTTGCAAACCTTCACCAGAGTATCTTGGTCAGTGGGGGTGGTAGTTATCCATAGGAAAGTGGCAATGAAAGGGTCCATTGCATTCAGGTATGTCATGATAGTCACTTCTAGGGATGGGATGAAAGGACCTGTACACCACTTCAAGTCATGTCACTTCTAGGGATGGGATGAAAGAACCTATACACAGCTTCAAGTCGCGTTGGAACCAATAGTTGAATGTTGTAAGATGCTCGTTTGGTTCCTTCCGAATGGAGATGAACTAGCTGTCGGACCATGCTAGGTCCATGTGTACATGAAAGTCTACTAGAAAGGCATCTTCCATATCCTACCAATTGTTGATGGAGTTGGTGGGCAAGTTAAGGTACCAGTTCAGCTTGTTTTGTCCCAAGGATAGGGGGAACATCTGGGTCACAATGTCTTGATGTTGGATCTGGTGTTAGTTCATGGAATATCTGTATGCCTACAAATTCTCTTCTGTGGTTCATGAGCCTAAGTGCTCATATTGGGGACAAATATTTTCTGGGTGTGTAGGAAGATCATTAGTTACACCCAAAAATGTTCCCATCTGGGACCCGATGTTACAAAAATATGCAGCTATAAGGGTGTTATATTTTGGCTAAGATGAGTGTTAATCCCTGGGTATTCTGGGAGACTTGGGTATTCTGAGATGTAGTAGATCCCTAGGCAATGGTAGTTGGGTCAACTTTTGGGGTCCACTTCTTTCAAGAGGGAGGCTCGTGTTCAACAAACCTTTCAAGATTTAGGGCTGATCTAAGGAATCCTTCGAATCAAGCTGGTGAAAATGATCCAATCCCACTAAAGGTCTGCCTTCTAAAATGATGGCTTAGGGAACCCTCAAGTGGTGTAAAATCTAAATATCCAGAAGGGGATGAGCCTATGCCCTCCTTCTAGCACCAGTTCCTATTGACAAGGGTTTGTGACTGGGTCTGCCAATAGGTGTAAGTTGTCACTGAGTACTAGAGTACCGACCAACTTTGCCTATAAAGGTTGTCTAGAGAAATGAGATTCTCTAGGCCTTCAAGCATGTGAGAGTCAGGTCTTGACGGTGTGGGAGCTTAGTTGGGAATGTGATTATTTTGTTTGGGGGATAGCTGGTTATCTCAGCTCATCTTCTCTGGGGATTTAGGTAAGTGGGGTTTCCTGCAAACATTCATTATTTAACCAAATAAGATTCAAAAGATAGGCTAGTGTTAGAAATATTTCACCTATCTATAGTCCTGCAAATACGTTTAAACATCAACCATGCTCTAACATGCTAAACTAAAATACTGAATGCATATAGAGCCATCGGTTCCTCCACATTCAATAGCGAGGGGAAAATGAGGTCGTTAATCTACTTAAAAAATTAGAGCAAGGGACATAAGAAAAATACAACACAAAAGAATGTTAACCAAAAATCAGAACACTAACAACTTCATTGCCATAAATCTTCCTTCTTCATTAACATGTTTCCAGCAAGCACTGGTGCATACAATAATGGCTCCAGGGGAGCATCTATCTATTGAGAACTTCTAAGAACTAAGGAGCATTGAGCCTGCAACTATGAAATGAAAATATTGAAAGTGATATAGCTATGGACTGCAAAATCATCAATTTTGTTGACCCTTGGAATGAGGTCAGACTTGTTATTTATACACATGTTTTCCCTAAACCTAACCTAACTTAACTTTACACTCAATCAATAAAATACAATTTCTAGTGGGTCGGTACTACCTGCACTACGCTACAAAAACCACAAAAAGAATGGAGGTATGACATGGTAGAAGAATGAGATAAGAAATGAGGTATGGAAGAATCAACCTTGAGAAGAGAGCCAGAGGGAGAATAGAAGAAATCCAATCCCTCAGGGTTCGATGCTACATGCCTAATCAATGGAAAAATGGCTCACTGTCCCTGATGCACCAAGTGTTATGTTGGAGCGGCACCTTGGGAAGACCACCTGCCTCAAGCTGACATGCCTTGTTGGGTTCACCTACTGTAATGCCCAAAATAATCTAGGCAAAAACACAACTAAAAATTTTTATTTTTATTTTATAAACAGTTACGGCAACGAAAAATTACCAACAATTTTTAAATCAAGCCCAATGATGCGAAGTCCCGGGGATGTAAACTTGCTTGGGCGGAAACACCTTTAAAATATTACACCGCTAGAGGATACTTAAGAAAAGGAAGTTTATGAAAGTTTATACCAATCGTCTTTTAATTCCTATCCTCTACACATTCATAGAGAACTTTAAATTAAATCTGGAATCCTAATTAACCTATTTAGATAAAAAAACAATAATGCTATAGTGATAACTTACTAAAAGGGCATCACACCAAATTATTTATTTCTTAATTAAATATTTTACAAAATACAACTTTCATGAAAAGAAAGCATAACACTAATTTATGATCACCTTGTATTTATAATAGTCTTAGTAATATTAAGTGGAAATTTAAACTTAATTTAAATTAATAAATAAAGGACTTTAATCTAATTAATTAATTCACATGGAACTAGGTTACTTTAAAACTAAGAATATTTTCCTGATAAAAATAATCTTACAATAATAAAAATGATCCTCGTAATTTAATTCTTAATAAAAATTATGTTCGACAAAGTTTAGGATTTCTATGAAATTTAAATTTCCAAATTAATAAAACAATAATAGTTAAATCATTTTTACGGTATCCATATATAATTATTGCATCACCATCCACGTTATAGTTTCCTAATGCTTCTAGTCCCACAAAATAATAATTATCCAATATAAACAACCCATGGATTTAAATCCATTATCGTCAACAATTACGCCTACTGAAGCGATAATTTAACCAAATCCTTTATGAAGTAATATGCTAACATATTTAAATTTTATTCAACCGTTAAATTTCAATATAACTTAAGTGAATAGTCCACTGATTAAATAATCCAGTTTAAGAATGAGTTGTCGTAATACAACAAAATCTTATCCTACGCATTATTAAAACAAAATTAAATATTAAACTTATCTTATAGATAACACTTATTAATAAATAGTTTGCATCTCAATGAAAGGAGAAAAAGAATTAAGTAGTTCTAACAATGTAATTTCCCTTATTGCAAATAAAGTATGGTCAAATTTACACCAATAAATAAAATTCATAAGATAACACATAATAAAAATAAAGAATAAGAGAAAATGGGCCCTTCAAACCCTAATTCGAAATTAGGGTTTGGGGCCTTAATAAAAGTTAAGGTAATCCTAGAACTCACCTCTTCTCATTTTCTTTTCCTCCATTTTCATTTGTAGGGGCTGGAGATGCAAGGGGGAGTGTTACACTTGAAGAGAATATGGATTCTTTTTAGAGATGATGGGGGATTAGACCAGCAAGAGATCTCATGAATCATATGAGATACTCTCCTATCTAATCCCGTAAACATACCCATTTGTTTTGCAAATCTGGGTAAAACATTACTTTTTTTTCTAGATCTAAAATATTACTTCAAACACGCTTCATGGTCGTTTGTAATATTGTAGGGTTTAACAACATCTATTTAGTCTTCTTTTCTCTTTTTTGTTAACTGTTAGCTGTGGCATAGTAAATGGTTCCATCTATTCTTAGATAGAACCGTATTTCTCTATAATGCCCGGATAATGAATGGAAGTCTCATACATTACTGTGTAAAAATAGTTTTCCCTTTTCTCTACTGCATGAAAGAGATTTATTAATGTTTTCCCCCTTTCTTTGCTTGCTGCCCACAGCCCCGCCACGACAGTGGTCAATACCATGGCTTTAAGCCGCGGCTGTGCAAGACTGGGGTCACAGTGCTTCGCCCAATTTTCCATTCTTTCGTCTCTTTTATTGTTATGACTGTTTTTACTATAACTCCAATGATTAGTGTTAATAAACATTTTTTACATGAGTTTCTTTTTAAATCACTGTAATACACATTAGATGGAATTGATGCGCCATCATTACTGGCAATGCTGCGCCATGTAAAAGAACAGCAGCGCCATGAAATAGAGCAGCAGCGCCATGAGATGGAACATCAGTGCCATTAGTTAAAAGAATAAAGTAAGAAGTGATGTGATTATAATAACTGCGCCATTTAACATGATATTCGACACCATATAAACTAAAATCAAATTAGCATTACATATAATGGACTATACTTTAGTTATTGTTCAGAGTAAAATATGTAATGCTAAGTTCAATACTGCGCATAACAGTAAGAGGTAGTTGCATGTTTGGTCGATCATTATTGTGTTTATAATATAGTATATTATATACTATTCATTCTTTAAATGAATAGTATATAATATGTTATATTATATAATGTATATTTCTATGTTATACGATGCCTATGAAGGAAGATTATCGCATGAAAGTTTTAATTACATAT
>MU224266.1:1790674-1804767 GCA_018584345.1 Thuja plicata
ATCCACATCACATGCCTCTTCAAACTAAGTGTCAAATGACACATCACAAAATAGAATACACTTCACAACCTATGTGGCATGCTTGTGTGCAACATTTAAACATTTACACAAAAATAAAAATCACTTACAATATACCAAATAAACCATTAAAAATCATATATAATCAGTCATCACATTCACAAAATAAAATACAATACAACGAGGTCACACTCTCTTACTAGAGTCGACCTTATTTTTACGGATTGCAAATGGTCCTATCTTGTTTCCCTGAATTAAACCATGGCCATATCCCTGCATGCTCAAGCTCGATGTCAGTCCATTATGAAAACAAACTTATATTAATAAAAATTTCAACATAAGATGATAGAATCTTCTAAACAATATACATGTGTATACGTCTACATCATATAACATTACATATTTGCAGAAGCAAGTGTTAGCATCATATTCTAGAACCACGATTTCATTAATGAACATAATATCAAAGATAACAGAACCAAGCTGAATACATATATCATGAAAAATCAAGGTATCAAAATAAGAATGTGTATAGATATAAAGAGTACGGTAACTTTGATCATCAACAAAACCTATAACAAGCTACTCATAAGGTCCAAAAGACAGCATGCATAAACCATAATGTCAATACTCAAAATATCATCCAGATGAGTCAAGTATCAAAATGAAAGTCAAACTAGGACAGGTTAGGGTAGGACCTCACACCTACCTTCTAACACCCTTATTAACTGTCCAATAACGACCGATTGGCTTTAGGGAACCTGGACACGGGTCACCAAAATAATACAAAATTGTGGATCCAGGAATCTGGGATCTGGGAGCTCATGCTCAAAGAATAATGAATACAAAATATGCACGGCTGATGGAATTCTCTAGCCTCTGGAGAATCTTATTGCTCCTTACTATTTTTAAATTCTTCTAATAAATGGCTTATGTCATCTTCATCTATATCCTTGACGTTGTCCCATCGGCCATGGATAACTTCTAGCTTCTGTTTGACTTCTCCAGCCCCATCCCAGAATTCACCTACCATTTTCACGGCATCATGTGCTCGGATCATCATCTTGGATAATCTTGATAATCTTCCCTTGTCAACATCCCCTGCAAACTAATACATGGACTCCATCTTCTCATCATACTTGCTAAGGACATAGTCCTCTAGGGTACATGTCTCGATGGTGAAGGGGTCAACTTGTGACAGCCCGACCACAAATGCCTGAAATAGGGCCAAAGGATATTGGGCCACAATTACCTTCTCTTTTAGGGCCTTAACCAGTTCCTTACGTACCTCAATTTTGAGGCCAATTCTTGAGTACTGGGCCTAGAGAGAATCATAAGATTCATCTCCCAAAATTATTGCTTCTGTGATGGCTTGTTCTCCAGCATTGAAAACTTCATCCAACTCAGCCTTCCACTTTTTGTATTTCTCTAAGTTGTGTTCCCACACAATAGCGGAGGCATTCACCTGACTAAGGAGAATGTTGATCTAACAGAGATTCAGGAGGGACACCACTAAAAATTTCCTTACGGTGGCTATCTATTTGGTGACCCACCCGTCCATAGCCTGGGCCTTCCTCTTTATGGCCCTTAAATAATCCATATCACCCTATGTGAATGGTAATCCAAAGGTCAAAGCTTCTGGGTAGACCTCGGCCAGGGGCTGCATAAGTTCCACTAGAAGTACGAGGAGATTCACATTGCTTTCTCTTTCCTCCTTTAACTTATGGGTCTATTTATTGTATCAGGCCTCTATTAGTTTGGTGGCCCCCTTAGGCAGGTCCAATTCACCCTACTTGTCTCTCCTTCCCAGTGCCACTTCTATAATAGTATAATCTACGGGCCTTACAACTGCTACATCTACATTTGGGGGAGGTGTCATGTTTTCCACAATTGTACTTCCTATTGGACCAGTCGAGAAGGTATAGATCATCTAATCCTTCTTAGGATTTTTGGCCTCTACATTATGGGCCATCATCTCAACTAGGGAGAGCGGAACACCTGTTTCTACTATTGGGACCTTTTCCTTCCTTAATTCCACCAGCCATTGGGGTGGTTGGGGTGGCTTCACTGTTAGGACCTGGGCATCAGGATTCCCTTCAGAATCTAGTGATGTATTCTTGGGAACAACATTGTCATCAGGATCTTTCTCTCTTTCCTGTTCCTATTACTTCTCTTGTTCTCTAGAGGCCTCAGTGTTCTTTTCCATATTGACATCATTCTCTATGATATCTAGGATTTCTTTGCCACTGGTATCAGTATCACCTATATTCTTGGGGATTTCCCCTTCTTTGTCAGCATTGGGCAAATCAACATTTATATCTTCAGGGATTTCCCTATCATTCTATTGCTGTTGTTCTTCGGCCTCATTAGCTTCATCTACCAGAACATCTTCCTCCACTGGAACATCTTGGAGAGGTGGGTGAGGTCTCTAGCCAAAGTTTAACAATATGGCTGCCTTTATTACCTCACCAAATGTACTTTGGGGCAATTGGTCATTGAGAGTAATTGAAGGCATTTTGAGCGTGATGATTGGGGGTATGGTTGATCCCGTGGGTCTGATTTCTACAATCGTCGGTTGCTCATCTTTGGTTTGCCTTGGTTCATCCTCAGCCTCCTAGACCGGTGTCTTCTCCCACTTTGGCTCCTTTTGTATTTCCTTCTAGACTTCCTTCTCTGCGACAACCTCTTGTTCTAGGACATCCTCCTCCACAGAGATATTCTCTTTTTCTTGGGCGACAATCTCATCCACCGTGTGATCTATATCCTCATTAAGGTTCAAGAGTTCATTTTCCCTAAATACATCATCAAAATCATCGTGTGGGGAGAGGAATCCAAAATATTCTCAAGTTTGGGGGAATCCAAACTAACATCAACCAGAGGTAGGTTAGGCATACCAAGGTTGATGGCTGCGCTTGGAGAGGGGTCACCTTCTACTTCTTCTTCCTTTGTAATGGGACCCCGATATCCAAAATACTTGTATACTCTACCTTAGTGTAAGTCTACCTACTCATCATTGTAGCCAACGATGGGGATCCCATCGGGCGAGAAGATGCTACCAGAGTTTCAAGGAGCCCCTACGAAAGTTGTGTCCTCATCTGCTGGCTCACTAGCCTCGTCGAATCAATATTTTTTTTTAGCTATGCAATTATGGGGGTCAGTCCCGGAGGGGGTACCTTAGCTAAGGTATCTTCTTTCTCCTTCCCCTTTCTTGTGCTAGGTTCAGTGGCGGTAGTGAACCTCTGAATAATTGGTTCCTTCTGGCTGCTCTTAAGATACACCCAAGAAAAATAATTATGACTGGCCTCTATAATAGGGTGGCATACTCCCTTGATTGTTAAATCTTTTGGGGTGGCCCAGTCCACCAGAGGGAGATCAAATTTTTCTAACCCCTACCCTTTATATGATGGGTCCTCTAGTGGTCCGTCATCTGAGAAACCCTTTAGGAAACTCCGAAGGTCAAGTACTTTCATCAGTCCTTTGAACATCTACAAATGTTGGCGGGCCCGAAGATCAAAACTATCTTGGCAATTTCCCCAAAAATATTTAATGTCCACTATATGTGGTGGGGAGACCTAGGTAAGCACCAAAGCTATCTTTCCTAGTAGATCAAAACCTTTTCTGGTATGGTCAAATTCAACCAACCATAGACTCTTTAGCTCATTATCTGCCTCCTTTGATGTGGCTAGACTACACGTATAGTTCCCACAAGAGATTGGGAATGGAAAATTGGTGACCTTCTTCAATGTGAAGAGGGCGTGTAGCTCCAAAATCTATCAGTAGAATTCTAAAAGAATGATTTTATCTCCATAATACCAGGGAAGAAGATAGGGTTTCCTAGAGAATTCAGTCACCGAAATATACATATGCTACTGGAATTGAAGAGAGTAATTCTCCTAGGTGCTCACCAACTTCATCGCCTCTTTCAACAATCGGTATCCAAAATATTGAGTAAGTGTCAAAATATTTTGGTAAATGAAGGCATCATTTACCCTGTAAAAATTTTGGAAACTCAGTTCCCATTGGATCTAGGGATAATGATCCCACAGCGTCAACTAGTTTGACCCATTCCTGAGAACACCCATTTTTTGCAAACTCGAAAAAGCCGATCTTTGTGGGGCCAGTACCCATAGTACATGAGATGTCACGTGGAACTTTGAATTCTGGAGAACTCCTTTCAACTATGAGTCCACATGGTTGGCTATGATAGCTACCCAATTGAAGGTCTGGTTATAGGTGGTGATGTGGTAGAGGAAGTAGTACATCATTGCTGAGAAATCTCAGGCATGGGGTTTTCTAAAGATTCGGCACAGAAATATAATGCTTTCCTGAATGGGCTCTTTAAAGTACCCATGGGGAATCTCCAACTACATCTTTTTATGGTCCCTCTTCGAGGACTTCAACCACTGAGAGTTGAGATATTTCCAGGAAAGGAGGGAAGCTCCCTTGAACTCCTCCAATGATTTGGCCCCAGTGAGAATGACAGACCGCTTAAATTGAGGGATCCCCAGCCCTGAAGAAAAAGTCACCGCGTCTAGATTGATGATAGTCGCTGGATAGTGTAATGGTCAGGGATCGGTGAGAAGAACAGACCTAGTGGGAGAATTGTAGAGCATTGCCAGCTATATTATTATCTCTAGTGATTGCACTAAGAAATGAAAATTTGCAGCCTTAATAATTTTGGAGGTGGCCAAGTGGATAGCCATATTATCTCCGTCAGCCTTTAGTTTGTATATGGTTTGAACTAAGCCCTGCATTTCAGCCCAAAGTTTGGGCTCTATGTCTGTTATTTATTGCACTTTGGAGTCCACCTTGGACCCCATGAGAATGCCCTCCTTCAGGTATTTGGAGGCCAGTGGCAGCTTAGCCAACTCTTTTTAGCCTTAGTTTTTTTGGCCACCCAAGTGGAGGTAGTGGCAGCTCTGGGCTATGAGGAGGAATGATTACTGTAGAAATTTTGATCGAATAATCTGCAAGCTGCAAGACTGGAGAACTATCAATACATGATATAAAAATAATTTCACAAATTATGGGGGATTTGTGACCATTTTTCACCTGTCCAAAAAGTGTTAGCATACATCAAAATCCTGGAGTATTAAGGCAAACATGAGTCAGATTCTAGTAAACACCCAGAGACTTCAGGGTGTTTAACTAAATGACAAAAAAAGGAATGACAACCTAGGGGCTCCTCAACACCTGAAATGTCGATGTGACCAGTAGGAAGCTGTACTGAGCTGACATGGATTGTCACATGGCCATGTGATAGGCAACGTAATGACATTAATGGTGACAAGTGGGTAGACGTGGGGGAAGTAAATTCCAGATGGGATGGGATTTGAATGCCTTCTCATGGGAAATTAATCCCATCATTAAGGTGACATGACAAAGGAGAGAGAAAGCCACCATGATTCGAACCAGAGAGGTGCCAAGTTTGAATCATGGTGACTACCTCTTTGACAAGCTCGACAAAGTGGTTAATACATGATGGAGCATGGTGAGCTCGATAGAATAGAAGGATATAAAAGAAATATACACCTAATATACTGAGGATCAAAGCACAATGAGGGCTGAAGCACAGCTCCCAGGCTGACCGCAAGACAAATGACATATATACACTATTTACACAAAAATACATGATGTACATAATATATAGAGACCTCTAAAGCTACTCTATGACAATGTACAACTTTATACACTAAATTACAACTACATAGAGGGAAGAAAACCCTTTGGTAGAGCAAACTCACCAATAGGAGGTGACATAAAACATAACTAGAAATAGAAACAAGAGCAAAATGAAAGAAAACAAAACCAAGAAGACAAAGGAAAACTAGAAAACTAGGAACCAGAGAGAGAAGAGATGAAGACCTACCTAAAAACATGAAGAATGCAGGGAAGACGAGCACAAGAGGCACTCTACAATAAATTCACCCTCGAATGATCACGCACCAACACTGTAATTCTTTGTTCAATTAACCACTAAGCACAGTAGTGAAACGCTATTTAATCACCTTAATTTCCTTGATCACCTTGAAATCATTTTGAGTGCTCTAAGTGTTTTAATCATGGTAAATTAGAAAATGATAGGTAACTTCTATTTATACCCCTAGGGTAAAAATAGAAAGCATTCTTTCCACAAACTCTGGAACAAGAAAACCTCTAGACTCTGGGCCCAGGGATTCCATGTAACCATACCTTCTCACAAAAGAAGACATAATGGCAGAGAAACCCGGAGTCCAGAATCTAGCAGACTCAAAAGAATAAGCAAAACTCTGGGACCGGGTCCCGGAGACACAAGAGGACAAAAGAAAAAGAAAGACAACCCTCGCAGAAGCAAAACCCGAAAGGAAAGAAAAGAAAACAAAGAAAACAAGGGAAAGAGAAAAAGTGAAAAAGGGTGACCCAACATTTTTCCTGCAAAATTTAGGGATGGGTATGCAGGGCATAACAACCCCTAACAGGGTGTTGCAAACCTTTAACAAGGTTTTTATTCCTCTAACAAGGAAATATACTATGCAATATTCAGCTCCTAACAGGGCTAGGTCTCCTTACATGGACACTATACTTTAGTGCATGCTTATGGGTATCATCCCCACCAGGGTTTTCCCTTGGCCATGGTTTCCTCATAAACAAAAATGGTGTTATGAGTAATGTGTCATTTACTTATGTTCTTTACTTTACTTCAAATATATGATTAATGTTTAAGTCGTTGAATAATTAATTTAAAGTGCTATTATACTGATTCACCCCCCCTCTTAGTATAATCCAATCCTAACAATCCACAAAGACATCTAGCATTTTGAAAGTGTTTCACATATTTTTGTACAACCTTACTCTTTAATTCATTCATAAATGCATGAACACTAACTTTTTTCAATAATTAGATAGCACTATTTTCCAACCTTTCTATCCTTAAATGGATCCTCAATATTTTTAAATATTTTTACATCAACTAATTGATGTCCAAAATCAATTGAAAAAATTTCATGCAAACATTCATCTAAAAATGCAAGATTACCACATACATCACATACACCAAAAACACATGCTTTCAAAAGAAAAAATTTCTCATTAGGTGGGTTACAAAATAAACTTTATATAAACTCCTTTACAGTTTGAGGTGACATATTAATACCACATTGCTAGAACATTCCATTAGTATGTATGGTAGAACATATAGATCGAAATACATTATAATGATAAAAAAAATTGAACATGAGTTTTGCAACAACACGTGACTCTTTCATTGTTAATCCTTACATACCATGGTTTACATTTTTTAAAAGATCTTTGACTAATGCTAATAGTTAACACCTTAACATCAAATTCATTTTATATAATTCAGTTTGAGTCATATCCAAAAGGTGTTTTGGATGTGGATCATGAATTATTGAGTTGACTATTAATTTAAGAAAATCTCTGACATTAGGTGATACTCTTTTATTATTGTGCCAAAAATTTTCAATCAAATTTTTGACTTCACTTGTAAGTTTCATATCAAACTTCAGGAGTCTGTCACTAAAGCTCTACAATTGGTTTGTTAGATCTTTTTAAAAGTTACCTCTTTTCTTTATAGCTCTTGCTAAAGTTTCATAATGAATATTAAAATATCTACTTAATATATCATCATTCATTTACGAGAAGTAGTTTTGTTTACTAAAGTTTTTATTATTGATCATCATGCCGCATTCCTATCTTTACAATGAATTTTCTTTTTGATTGTGTCAAAGGCACTAACAAAATTGATACAACTTGTTTTAGAGACTCATCCTTCTTCTTGAATTTTACATAAATGCCTAACCTCTTCACCACGTTTTGCATTTTAGTCATTTTAATGTGTTACATTAATTAACTTTGAAACCCAATTTTCTTATTACAAATGTTAAGGCCAAAAAATATCACCCTAAATCAGGCATTAGGGAATACTAATATTTCATTGTAACAATGGAAACCTTCCTAAGTTGTGGGTGGACTCTGAATAAGAAGGAATCTCCAGATTCTAGGCCGGTTCCTAATAAATTTGGGGTATCAATAATTTACTGCTCTCTTATGATTTTTTTGGAAGGAAAGGGAGAAATTTTAACTAAAAATGAATGAACAAAACTTAAAAATGTGATACACCTAATAGGATTCAGATTTCCCAAAAATTCAAACTAAGATCCACTTGACATACCCTAATGATTTCTACAAGATAATTCACTGTCCAATACATAGGCTAACTTGGAAACCACTACTAGGGATCTCACCACAAATAATGATAATCATATCAATAGACATGTTGATTCTGCAAAAGGTTATATTCTACAACCTAGAATAGGAATCAAGAAAATTCACTAATCTATATTATAGGTACATTACACATCAAATGCAAAAAATTGGATAGGATTGATAACAAAGACCATAACAAGGTGTATGAATAATGGGGCTAGCTTTATTCTTATCAAAATATGTGGATAGTTACATGAATGAGTTTCAGAATAATGGCAAGGAATACATGCATCCTCTTGCACAAAATTGATACTCAACATGAACAAAAATAGATAAAAAAATGCATAAAAAAGGACTATAGGAACAAATAGTTCACTAAATCACCTTCTCTCCAAATTCTAAACCCCCTACCCTCAAAGCCAAAGCTCAGCTATATATCCCATGGATCCAAATTCAAAAATCATTCTCCCTCTAAAATCCCTCCAAAATAGCATGTCACTAATTCTAAGGCTGAATTAGTGCCCAAAATTAAGCCTTAAATCTAGCCCCTCCAAAGTTGATCTCTAAAGATTTACATATTTTTACAAAGTATACCAACTTATTACAAAATACAATACAAAACTCATAAAAAATTAACCCAAATGCATAAACCCGATCCACATTTGCATAAAACCCTAACTACGTAACATAGCCAACACTATAGTTTTAAAAAACCCTAACCCATGACAAAGACGACACCAAATTCAGACTGACTGTAACTTCATATGCATAATCCTAATGCCATAGTCAAGCTCACTAAACCTATCTTGATTATAGCTCATGATCGACATGACCATATCCATAGAGAAATACCTTACTGTCTTTGTGGCATCTTGGGGTACTTTCGTAGCACTACAAACTGATAGGGCATTAAATTTATTTGTTAGTGTACTTCAAAGTTTTTGCAAAAATGTTGCATAATGTTTTTTCACGTCTCATTTGCATTTGTGGGTAATGCTTAGGGTTTTTCTCTATGCCACCATGCTTGTTTGGATCTGAAGTTTTGATGCCATGATGTATGGAGATGTATCTATAACTTGGACAAGAAGCTCAGGCTTCATACTGTGTGAACTTGGGCTCTTTGAGTTAAAACACTGTATGCCATAACATGGCATTCTTTGTGGATTTTTTTTAATGCTTGTTGGGGTTTCAACACACTTATTTAAACTTGAGTGATGACTTTGGTTTGAGAGCTCGGGCTCTGTGTAGAAGAAGGATTCTTGACCACGCATTTCACTAGAGTTGTAACATCTGTAACTTCCTTCAAATCTCAAGCCATAACATATGGCACCTTCTCTACATTTTGAACTCAGCTTCTCCATGCTTGAACTAGTTTGCAACCTGTAACACATGGCACTTTGTATGCATTTTGGACTCCACCATGCCTGATATGTGTAACTAGTCTACAACCCATGTCTTCATCCCATCACACATGGAATCTCTTCTGGATTTGTTGAACTCCACCATGCTTGACATGTTTAACACCAGATAAGTAACTGTTGACTCCTTACTGGTTAATATTTTAGGTTTAAATGAGTCAAGTTTTCTAGGTTTTTAAAAGATTTACATCTTTTTGGCTGCAAATCTGGGTTATTTTTTTACTTCTCTATTGATTCAGAGAATGAAATCCGTAGCTCACTTTGAGACTTTCTCTATGTTTCTTTACTTATGTCACACTCTTCATCATTGCATGCTATGTTAGATGAATGGCAACAAATTTGGGATACCCACATGGCTCTTTTTGCATATCTGGAAGTAAACACAAAACATATGCAAGTTGTCATTTCTTTTACTAAGAAATGAACTCCATAACTTTTGTCTTATCTTTAGACTCCATTAAATATTTTCTTTGAAGCTCGACAGTAATGTATTTTGGAACACGACCATACTGTCATAAAACATAAAACATTTGAATATTGATGAGGCTATGAGCATTTCTTGTTGAACTGAAACATTACATGTTTAATTTGCATAAAATGCAACTTGTGATTTTGTTTGAACTCTTTACTTGTCTGAACAATTTTTTTTTGAATATGCAGTCTCTATGCAATAAATAGTGTATAAATATATTGTTATTCAATTTTATATAAAACATCACCCATGGGTTTCAAGCATGGGCTCGTGACTCCCATGAGCAACATTCATAACATGAAACTCATCCAAACATGCACATCCCCTGCTGAACTCCATCCCCTGCATACAATCCATTTCCAATTTCATTCAAACATGAATAGTGAAATAACAATAGCATATTGTGAGGCCTCACCCCAACCCATCATAGCTCAGTTAATACACTTATTTTGATACATTAATACACTTTTTGATTATCCTAATAGAGACTCAAGATATTATGTTTATGATGATGATTATATTGTATGGATTACATTCTTATATGGATTAAACCTAGAACATGTGGTTGATTTTGATTATACATGTTTAGATAGGTGAATTGATGAGAAGATCGGATCATGATTAGACTTGATTATTTCATGGATGTTATGTCATGATGACGATGGAATTATTATTTTTTAAACATTTCTGAATGAAAATTATAATTAGGAATTTAATTATGCTTATTGATTAATGTTACTAAGTATGAATTGAATATGTATATTGCATGTGATTTTATTATCTTGGACTACTGATGATCGAGTTTAGTGTGCATGAAAGAGAACCATGGAATCAGTTGGAGAATCAGTAACCAAGCCAAGGTTGAACCTAATGAAGAGGTTCAAACCTCATTGTTAAGTGATTTTATTCATGACCATCAAATTGTATGTATGTCTTAGGTGTTTTCATTATGTAATTAGTGACATGTCAATGTTGTATTATGTTATTTTATAGTGTCACTTGACACTCGTTATGTGTTTATATAATGACATGTCTACTAAGGTTGGTAATGTAAACCTAAGCCTAACTGATTCATTAGGAACCTAATTAAACCCCTTGTTGGAGATACTTGCAAAGTTCCACCAATTTGATCATTTAGATTTAATTCTTTTCTAGCCACTTCTAGAGGCCAAAAAGGGGTCCTAAGGGTCAAATTTAGCAAAATTCAAGTACCTTAGTGATAGGGGTATGGGTTAGAATTTTTTTTAACACATCTAGAATCTCCTAGTGGCCTTGGTGACCTATTTTATGACCCATTTTCCACATGTTACAAAAATGGAGTAAGTCTTAACCTTTTACCCAAACCCACACTCCTTTCCAATCAGGCATTTATGATAGGGGACAAGGAAAAGCCAAAGGACTTTAGAGTCAAGTCTGAATTTAATGTTGGTAGGTGGGTAGAAGTTGGAGGTCTTCTTAGAGACCCTTGGTAGTGTTAGTGGGTGTCCATCCACTCTCTACTTTTAGAGACATTATGGTCTGGATTGAGAAAGGAAAAGAGATTGGGATCCTCTCAAAATTTATTTGTCATAACATAATGTGAAGGTTGGTCTCCATTGCCATGAAAGTGCTTTGTTTTGTTGCAAGTAGATTTGTATGTTTCTTTCATTATTTTGAATATGTGAAATATATTTGTATTGTTGTTATGTAAGGGAATGAGATTTTGGGTTTGAATTATTGCTTATGGTTTTATTTTTATTTTGAATATGAGAGTTTTGTGAAGGGTGTGATGGCATTACTCACCCTTGGATAGGGAAGAAGTGGCCATATATGGGGGAAGGAGTTAGTTGGATTCTATGATAGTGTAGAGTCTCTTCTCATGGAGAGAAGATGAAAAAAAATTCAAGGTGTATGGGCCCTTGCATGCCATTGTATTTTATCCTAATTTTGGGGGAGATAAGGAGAAGATTGGATGGAAAGATGTATATGGTCTTATCCTTGAAGAGGCATGTTATTTGTATATATTATTTTGGCATTCTCCTATATGGAAATCCACCTTCACCCCTTGTTATGGGTTCATGGTGAATCCATTTGTGCAAGCCTTAGGAGGGTGTTGTTTGTTGTTGTATTCATGTATGTGGATGTGTGATTGTCCCCGTTGGTTACCGATTCTCCTAGCTTGGGGGTGGTCTCCTTGAGACCTAGGATGGGAGGTGAGATTCCCATGGTTCCCCTTATGTATTTTTAGGTTTGAAGTCAAGATGATTGTAGAAAATCTTAGGAGAAATCTCTATTTTGGTGTAGTTTTATGAGAGCAATTTTAATATTGCATGGTTACTCCTTTTGTATTAAGATTCATTTCTTGTTGAGTGTTGTAATGTTCATATTGAAATCTTTATCAAGTAAGATGTGAAGAGATCTTATTCATTATGTAATATCTTCATTAAAGGAAGAAACATTGTTTGCTATCCACTGATTGTATAGATCTTCCATCTTAAATATGTGTAGTTGTATTTTGAAAGATTACCATAATGTAAATGAAGAATATTTAGTTTCATGCCTATTGTATTCTATTCTTTAGAATAATGAAGTTAATAATTCATGGTAGAATGATATCCAATATTGAAAAGAAATGCAATGTAATAGTTTTTCATAGCATATAAATTCTTGTAGATTTATGAATCTTGTAATCTCTATAATGTATTTGATTGTAAGTTTTCAAGTTTAAAACACTCCGTTCTTCCTTTGGAAATCTATATTCCATTTTAATAGGTTCAAAACTCTACCTTAAAACCTTCATTGCAACCTGAATTCTTGAGAAGGAAAGATAAACTTGATAAAAATAGTAAATCAAATAAGTTAGTCTGTTAATGTAAAAATCAACTAGTACTAATATTCAATTTATAGTTCACTTAGTGTATTGCACTAATAAAATAATTCAAATGCATACAATTAACTACTCCAATAATAAAACCAAGAAATCAATATGATAGAAGCTAAAACCAAATAATATCAATGACACTTCTCAGATTTTAGAGCAAAAATGCTCTCTAGAAAATGTATGGAGAGGGATTTAATTCCCTCTTTACATAGAGAATATTCCATTCATATTCCCCTCACTTAACCCCCCCTAACTACCCCTTTAGTGATGACACATAGGTTGTAACTAATAGGGGAGGCATAATGTTTTGCACCCATCCCCGTGAGCCCCACACACATCTTCTTCCTTACCTTTATACCTCTTTGTTTGGGCGCAGGGATGGGACTGGTTTAAATGTTTGAAAAGAAAATTAAATGAAAAAAGCTAAAACATACTCCTTGGGTTTAGCACCACCCTCCCCAAGTCACACGCCCACCTTTCCCTTAATGTCATGTCCTTTCTTTCTGACAAGAGATACCCTTTGCCGTGCAAAATTCCTCCTTGGGATTACAGTGAATCTATTTGGTGGGCCCCAGAAAACTTGTCCTTTAAACCTTCCCTCATCCCCTTGGAGGAATTCAACCCCCTGTGCAGCCTTTGACTTATATGTCTTGTCACCTCTCCCACTTGGCATGTGGACCAAGGGGGAAGGGAGGGGTGATAGGATAGGGGATAAGTAGGCTAGTAGGTTAATAGGTTAGTAAGTTAGGTTAGTTTAAGACTGTTTAAAGATTTTAATTGGTATTTTAGTGTATAGTTAGTTGTTAATTTAATTTATTATGATAATTGAAATATGTTGCTCATGTGTTCAAAAAGGGTTAGAGGTTAATTTAATTTTCTATTAGGGGATTAATGGACTATGGTTGCATGTGTTTTTTTTTAAAAAGGGGCTCAAATTTAATTAAAATTGATATTAGTAGGTTAGGAATTAGATTAGATTTTGATTATTAGATTTTGATAAGTAGGAGATATTTTTCCACAGCAAGTCAAATTGTGATATTGCTATCAGGATTCAACTGTGTAGTTTTTGAGTCAAACTCATTGACCCATATTTCATGAGTAGTGGTTCACATGAACCCAT
>MU224266.1:1804817-1818596 GCA_018584345.1 Thuja plicata
ATGAGTAGTGGTTCACATGAACCCATCTCTCATGAGAATGAGAGATGGGTTCATGTGAACCACTACTCATGAATTATGGGTCAATGAGTTTGACTCAAAAAATACACAGTTGAATCCTGATAGCAATATCACTATTAGATTTTAATTAGTAATTTTTTTTTGTATAGTGAGTTTGTCATTAAATTTTAATTATGATAAATGGTAAATGTTTCATGTATATATTTTTTTTTAAAAGGAGTAGAATTTAATTAGTCCTTATATTAGTGGATATTTTAATATATGTGTTTAAGTGGGTCCAAGGATAGTTATGAAAGGTTATACATATTAATTCTTGTAATTAATTTAGTTCTCGTTTATTTATTTAATTAATGTGTGTGAAATAGTTATAGCGGGGTTGTTTATAGATGTTATGTAGATATGGTTAATTAAATGACTTTCTAATGTTTTAGGGTTGAAATGGTTTTTGTTTAGTAAACTTGATTGACTGAGGATCATGTCTAAAGGTTACTTTAAATGTCGTAAGTAGCTAAGGTTGAAAGGAAATTGGTACTATATTTATTTGGATAAAGTTGTAATCTAGATTAAGAATTAAAGTAATTTCTAAGTCAACCTAATTCAACATATGTTCTTAACAATTAAATTACCATCATGATACTACACGTGGTTAAACATAAAACCATAGTTAATTCAACTCTGCATCCATATGTGGCATGACCCTAATTCAATCTATGAATATACCTTGCAACTCAAAGACTAACTTCACCATATTATCACCTTTCCACAACACATCCATTATTAGTTGTATGTACTTGTGCTTTAAAAAAAAAATTTGTCTTTGTGTTTTTCCCTAGTTTTGGCCATGCTACATGTTTAAATGATGGATAAATAATTTCACTGTCATTTCAAGATACCAGAATAACACTGTTTGCTTAATACCCTACATACAACATTACTTCATACTCACATTAGGCACATGGATACTATACTTGACTTCCTTTTCTAAAGAAATGAATTACCACAACATCATTGACTCTTCAGTTGATTCAGAACCATACATGAATACACACTGTGCTACTCCATTCTTATGTACATATGCATAAATGGATATCATTGTTTAATGTGCATATTCCTTTTCATTTGTCTGTAGAAGTAGATGTCATTTTAGACTTATTTCTTATCTCATTCAAATATAACAGTATCCAAACATCATTGATATGATATAAATGCCAAGAGTTTATTAAACTATGCATATCCTTTTCTCATCTTGACACAATGTAATTGGTCATTTTCTATAAATGCACATTTTATGACAACATATAAAATACATTGTTTACTCCAATTCTTGCACATTGTTTCCTTTAGTATCTCATATACAGATTGTTAACACTGTTATCTATCTTCATCTTTTTGCAAATAATACTGTTATGTAAACATAAATAACAACAATTGGATGCACTATAGACTGATGATAACATGTTTAACTGTAAGCTTGCATTTTCCATAATTGAATCCAATTCAAATGTTTTTTCTGCATTTGCATACACTTAACTGTTGGAAATATTGTTGGAAAGCTATAATGGAAACAATTGTTGTTTTGTCATTGATGTTAGACCTTAACTAGTGAGACTATTGCTATCTATTTGAGTACTATATCTATTGATTGACGAAGGAGATTTAACAAGAAGACCAAGTGGAATGGTTGAGTTATGAAAAATCACAAGGGTACTTGATTAGTTGGCACATTGGAAAAGTAATGAGTTGTTTATCTTTTGATAACAGTTTACTGTGAAAATTTTGTGTCGAGCAAAGTCAGTAATGACCTAGCGCCAGTAAATTGCCGAGGAAACTAGTGATGAGCGAGCGGAAGAATGTAGTGTTGGCCGAGCAGTAGTATTTTGGTCATTGTTGAGATTTGAGATCTCTGGCTGACATAATTGATTTTATTGGGATATGTAAAGTTAATTAAGGATAAGCATGATTGATCCACACTTTTTAAATGCATGGATCAAAGATTTATTTAGTGATTGCATTGGAGAAGGAAATTAAATGTAAAGATGGAAAGATCTGTTGGATTTGACCTAACATAAGATCTACAATCTTGATTAAGTGGCAAAAGATATACCTGACCTAGATAAAAGAGGTATAAGATAACCTTAGGAGGTTATTCATGAAAGATACAAATATTATGTAGGAGGATTGCATAGTTAACTGACTGACTAGCATGATCTAGCAGAGAAGGTTAAACAAAGAAGCAGAGAGCTACAAGAGTGATTGCTTGAAGGATTTCCAAGAAAATCTGAAGATTGAAATGAGAATGGAGGCCACTCATTAAATTAGCATTAGAGGTGAATTAAATCTAGATTTTCAAAGTAAGTTGTATGTATCAGATCACACCTTGCTGATTACTTTCTAACCATTCTATTAGTTAAAATCCTTTAACTGAGTTGACCTAAAGTCATTGTATATATCCTTAAGCAAGGTGACATTCTGGTAGAATTTTAGAAGTCCTCTAACAAGACCACTCCTGATAGGGTGATTAAATTTTGTAACTAGGTCACATTTAGTAGTGTGTTTTGTAACCTTTAATAGGGTTGGCTCCTAACACAGCTCACTTCAGAAGAGTGAAAAATTGATAGCATGTTATTCGTGTTTTTTCCCTTATTGGGTTTCGACGTTAAAATTCTAGTGTCAACTTGTGTGAATGTTTATGTTGAGTTTTATTGTTAAGTTTCTACAAGCTGATTTCATCTGAACAGTAAACTACATATGTATGTTGTTTTATGTTATTTCTTCCAAGAAGATCTAATTTGTTCAAATTGGTATAAAGTTTTAATGGGCACATCTAGACCTGAGGATAACTGATTCACCCCCCCACCCCTCTCAGTTATTCTAAATTCATTCTAAGAGTAACAACATTACTTTCAATTCATCTTGCATGATGACAGTAAACATTTTAACCTCCATTTCTTCATATCTTTCATAGGAGCCCCCCATTTCCCATTGTGTTTCATGTAGCATTATTGTATCATCCTTCATGCATTGTCTTGTCTCCTTCTACATCTTTCATTAACTGCATCCTCTTGTAATGCACACATCTTTCTTGTATGTAATGCCTTATGTGAAGTTCGAGCACAGATTTGTGACACTCACTATATTTCTTTTTTTATCTGGATTTAGTTAATCTTTAATCACCTAGTGCACACACATCACCAATCAACCTGTTAGGTCAACAAACAAGATGAGCCAATTAATGTTTGTGTGTGACACTCATGCGTGAATGTTGGTTGGTTTGTTTGTGTTTGTTAACCTAACATGTTGATGCCATTCCGAAAAAGGTTTCTCATATTCAAGACCTAAGTCCCTTTAATTCAAATTATACTAGTTTTAGACAAATAGTAATACTTTGAAAAATGCAGACTAATAACCATATGCAATTATAAAAGGTTTCAGAAAGATATGTCCCTTTGATATTCTTTATTTAGTTGATGTTGAGGTATATCTTGTTGTATTGATGTTATTGGTAAATGTTCAACTTTGAAAGTTTGTTTGATATATGTTGTTTTGGTTCATGTATTTCTTAGATCAAATTAGATCTAATATCTCATTTCTCTTAATGATGCAGGACATGACCCTAGACCTAATATGCAAAATTGACACCTGGATAGACAAAAGACACCATGCAGACTGGACTGAGGAAGACAACTAGCTCCAAATGTAGACACACTACCATACAAGGCAATGTATGGACCCCTACTCATGCTTCAATCATGCTTTTTTCTATAATTACCTCTAAGTTTTGAATCCAAAAGATGTAACACAGAAACATATTTTGCATACTACATTCAGTTTGAATGCATAATGTAATGATCAATTTATAAAATTTGAATTTTTAAAATGATCAAAAACTAGAATACAATTTTCTAATAGTATGAATGTAATAGCAAGATATTTTATCATCTTCTGAATAAAAAAAGTGGAAAATATGTACATTTATGCAATTTTTTATGTGTATGATTGTTAGATTGAAAATGTGTAATTTTAGGGTAACAATTCTCGTGACCTCTGCTGGATGTCTACTTGCTAGACATGAGCTTAGACCTTATCCCTAGGGAAAAGGAGGAACAATTTAGGAAACTACAACAACCTCGTGAAAAAAATGCAACCTAGACCTAGGAGTCATGCAACCTAACTAGGACCCATGCAACCTAACTAGGACCTTGTGCCAAGAAGGTACCTTATTGAAAAAAGAAAACTAAAGACTCCTAGTGCTTGATAGCACTTATTCAAAATAAACTAAGTTGAAAGTACTAACCATCAAAGAAGAGCTTGAAGAAGATCCCATTGAATAGGATAGGAAAGATTTCTCCATCTATGGTACACAACTAAAAAGTATTGTTCTCTTTACATTGAGCAATGACAAAGGGGCCTGACCAAAAATTATCAAATTTGTCATGCTACCCTGGTCTACTCTTTAGTACATCTCATTTCAGAACTAGATCACCTTCCTTGAACTCTTTAGGAGTTGCCTTTTTATCAAAAGCTCTCTTAGTTTGATTCTTCCTTAGCTTACTATTCTTCAAAGTTGTGCTCCTTTTCTCCTCTAGCCGCAATAATTAAGAATATCTGAACTTAAGAGGATCCTCTTCTTCAAACAGGAACATCTGATCAGCTAATTGCATGGCTAGAAAATTAGTAGAAATAGGTAACCTTGCTTCTTTACCATAAACCAATAAATAAGGTGAGCTTCCAGTGATCTACTTTGGTGTAATTCTATCCAACCATAGAGTTGCCTTTAGTTTAGTATGCCAATCCCTCATGTTCTCCTGTAGAGTCCTTTTGATAATCCTTATTAGGTTCTTGTTAGTAGACTCAGCAAGACCATTACCCTAAGGGTAATAGTTAGATGATGTGTTTAAATATATTCCATTTTTAACAGCCCATTATGTTATTCTAGAACCAACAAAAGCCAATGCATTATCTGAAATAATTGAGTGAGGTACTCCAAACCTGGTTATAATGTCTTCATAAAAGATGAGAACAACAGATCTAGTTGATTCCTTTAATGCAATGGGTTCAGTCCATCTTATAAAGTAGTCTGTGGAAATTAAGATCCACTTGTGACCTACACTATAATTAGGGTTAGTTAGACCTATGAAATCCACTCCCCAATTGATAAATGGTTGTTAAACATTGATGGGCTTTAGTGGCAATGCTGCTAGCATTTGTTTTCCTACAAACAATGAACACTTTTAACATTTTCTTTCCCAAGAATGAGCATCCTTGAATAGATCAGGCCAATAATAGCATCCCCTTAATATTTTCCATGCTGTAGTTTTAGGATTGAAGTTCCCTCCACATGCTCCATCATGAAATTCAGATAAAATTTTGTTCTGATCTATAGTATCAATGCATTTCAACAATATTCCAGAATAGACTTTTCTATAAAGCATACCATTTATCAAAACATAAAGGAAAAATTGCAATCTGAAATACCTCCTTTTTGCTTTGCTAAGATTAATTAGGCATTGTCCAGTTTGTAGAAATCTGTTCATATCAGTCAACCAACTTGTTGGTTAATCATTAAGGACAAGGGTGTCCTACAAAAAAACAACCTCATTACTATCTTTAGCCCCTTGTTCCTCTTTCTCTATTATATGTGCACACAAACCCTTGCCTCTAACTAGCTTGGTTACAAGGATATGTACATCATATTCCATAAATTTTGTGATCCAACCTACCCTCTTTTCATTTACATCCTTATTTAATAGAAAATCTTTGATGCTAGGGTGAGCAACCATAAGGTGAATTCTATTCCTAGAGACAAGATGTTTGAATTTCTTTAAAGACTTGATAACAACAAGTACATGTTTTTCTACAAAACTGTACCTTTGTTCATAATGATCCATTCCTTTGCTGAAAAAAGCTACAAGCTACTCCGAATTGTCATCATTTTTCTACACCAACATAGCTGAGATAGTATCGTAGCCTCCAAAATCATATAGAATAAAATCTTTAGAAAAATCAGGATTAGCTAAGGTAGTAGTTGAAGACAAGGTGTTGACACCTAAAAATTCAGCCCCAAATTTACATAAAATTTTCAGGGAACTGTTTATTATTGTTTCATTTTTATATTTATTTCCTTGTTAAACTATATGAGCAAGATTAATTATTTTATTTCAATGTGCTAAATGCATTTATAATTTTTGAAATAAAAATAATTATAAAGGAATAATAGGGATGTTGGGCAAAAGGGTGGTGATTGGGAGTTGAACACTCGACCTGTCAAGCCATCCCTTTTTTCCTACCTACCTACCCATCCCCGCTCTAACCAGTTAGTCTAAATGTTTTCTTCGAGTTATGTGTTAGAGAAAATCATATTATCTCATTTCTTTTACCTTATGTGCTTTTAATAGATTTTACATTAAAGATGTGATTTAGAGAGGAGAGTGTGAAAGAAAATGAATCCATAATGGATTCATATATGGATGATTCTTGTGAAAATAAGATAGATAAAATAGATGTTTTAAAAAGGAATAATGAAAATTTACCAAAGATATTTTTTCTCATGAATGTTGCTTCTATAGAAAATAAATTATACAATAGCCAGATTCATGGCATTCGATATTTCTCATCGGTATTATGAAGTATGTAATATGATGTAGCCTCTGTATGATACAAGTAATTTAAAGTATTCTTCAGAGGCAATGAGGTGTGATAAATTCTCAAACGAGCAAAGGGTACACTAGGCAAGTGGTTACATGATTGGGAATTTTTGAACCATAAATAACTCATTTAGAATAATCCTAATGGTACTTGATCAAAACAAAATTTTTGATAGAGGAAAGTATTGTCATCACAGATAAGCATCTATTTCAGGGAGTTATCCTTACTTTTGGTGTTATATTTTTCATTTATTTTTATAAATTAAAATTTTAAAATATTTATAGCTTGATATTTTTTACATTTTGATTTCTGTGTACGTTATATCATTGATGTACAGAACACAATATGGTTTGCAGAAAAAATTTCTTTATTTCTTCTTGTAAAAATATGATAGAACAAGAATGGACCAAGCTCCGGAGCTAAAAATAAATAAATAAATAACCGCACTCACTTTTGAGGAAAGTATATTCTTATTTAAAGCGGCTTATATTTTCCTATTTAAGATTAAATATTGATTAAGGAAAACGCCCTAACTTTAAAAGATCATTTATTTTTATATTATTATATAGTTATAAATGATAAACATGGTGAAAGAATAGTTATGATTTATATTGGTTACTTTCAAATAACTTTATTATTAAAATGACTCTATTCATCTCAATTTTATTTCATTTTTGTTAAGGAATTATAGTAAAATTTGCATTTTAAGCAGAACAGTACATTTCATCCCAGTCCAATGATTTCTCTTGTATTTCTTGTTGTTTAAGAGACTGCAAGGTTCATAGCACTAAGGAAAGTCTTTTGCAAGCATCTCGTAAGGCTCTAGTATATGCTCATGACTTCCGCATTCAACATAATTCATGATGGTGTTATTGATGCAACCGTTGGCCTTGAAAATGGATGGATGTTCTCTAAAAATACTGGTGATATTTACTCCACAAATGAGCCTCAACTTGCATTCAACTCATGAATATCTTTTTGTCTCAACATGTACAATGCAGTTGTTTCAAATGCAGCACAAATTGAATGAAAAGAATACCCAAGGACAACAACAAAATTAAATTTTCATGCACACCATTTGAGTAGTTTTTGGGGATGAATATGCGCTGCAAATAAGAATTCTAAGTAATAAATGATTGCCCAAATCATTTAATAAACCTTGGAAGCATTTTTTGAAATGTTTATAATAGTTTTGGGAGTGCTGGAGAACCTCAAAAGCCCAGACATTTCTAAAAATAGCCAGCAAAATTGTAATCCCGTGCAAATATTTGGGACAATTTTTCAGAGTTGTATATGTGCTATAAATGAATATTTTAATCATAAAATGATTTACCAGTTCATATACCTCAACTTGGGGGGCATTTTTATAATGTTTTTAATTATTTTGGAGTGTTGGTGAGCTCGGAAACAACCCAGAATTGTAAATGACGGCCTGGAAATTATTGTACGAACGTTAATTTCAAAGAAGTGGGGTCTTATGGAATGCCACAGATCAAGAAAACATGAACAATTAGCATAAATAAAATGCCAAAGTAATTGTCTGTGTTTCATTATCCGTGGAAAGATTCAAGCATGGACATTATGAACGCACTCATTAAAAACACCAGCAAAAGCTTCCAAATCATTGAACATTCAAAGCCAAGACTACAGTATATGTTCAAGTTGAGATTTAAATATTCCTGGCAACATGATCATGATGGAGGAGGTCTGTTTCCACACATTTGTGTCTGCGTTCCCTGTAACATGAAACAAATACAAAAGTGGAGTTATCCTATGGATGAAACTTAGGGATTATTTTTTATTCTAGTTGTCCCCAACTAGAGCCACTATTGACACCTAAAAATTCAGCCCCAAATTTACATAAAATTTTCAAGGAAGTGTTTATTATTGTTTCATTTTTATATTTATTTCCTTGTTGAACTATACGAGAAAAATTAATTATTTTATTTGAATGTGCTAAATGCATTTATAATTTTTGAAATAAAAATAATTATAGAGGAATAATAGTGATGTTGGGAAAAAGGGTGGTGATTGGGAGTTGAACACTCAACCTCTCAAGCCATCCCTTTTTTTGTACCTACCTACCCATCCCCCCTCTAACTAGTTAGTCTAAATGTCTTCTTCAAGTTATGTGTTAGAGAAAATCATATTATCTCATTTCTTTTACCTTATGTGTTTTTAAAAGATTTTACATTAAAGATGTGATTTAGATTTTCATTAACATAATATTTTAGGCATTATTTAAAATTGCCCTAAATTACTAATGTGAAATATTTTAATAGGGTGAATTATTTTGAAATATGTTATTTATTTGATTTAAATTATTTAAATATTGATAAAAGTTAAAATTATTTAATATTTTTGACATTACAAATTTTGGTTTTCAAAAATATTTAAATAAAATATTTTACTTTACCCTATGTTTATTATTTGAAATATTCTTTTAGGGTAAGTTATATTTTATTTATTTTATAGGGTGAATTATAATATTTATAACTTTCATACCCTATATTTTAGGAGCATTTGGTTAAGGTTCATTTTAGAGTTATTTAATTTTGATTTGATGTGCAAGAAATTTTGTGAAGCCAACCAAATTATCCGAGAAGAGGACAGACACATATTTTCATATTTGTAAATGTGGGAAATGATTTGTTCCCTTTACATGCATAATTTATTATAATTTTTTAGTGTTAGTTGTAGGATTAGGATTTTGTGAAAAGGTACGACCTTTCACAGGAAACCTTTGAAATATATATAAATATTAAGTCAATTAAACCTAGAATGTGGCGACAAAGACAATACAATGGATATTTTTTGAATATAATGGAAAAGGGCATTAGATCAATGACTGGAACATGAAACTCGTGTACTATTTTTCTGAGTCAATAAAGAGATAAGTGTTCTTCTATTTCATTGATAGGTAATGGTTTACATTTTCTTTCCAATTGGTCCTTTGGATAACATTTGTTTGCAAATGTATGCCCTATTGCACTCTTCAGATAGATCATAATTTTAGTTGATTTCCAGATAGCAAAAACAGATTGAAAGACTGGTCGTCAGATTTCAATTCTATCATGTTGGTCTTTTTGAGAAAAGTTAAATTCAATAGGACTACTATGATTTCATTCTAATCTTATAAGGATCAGTCACATACATTATGAGTAATATTGGTTGCATTCCATTTTCAGAGTTGAACATGGTAATTGGATAGATCTGACTCCATTGCCCAGTTTGGAATAAGACACTAGTCTTGCTTATTGATTTGATCTAATAATTTGGGGAAGTGTTATTGTCTTGATCTAACAATATACTCCCTTACTTCATAGCATCCTTATTTATTTCAATTTTATTTATTAATTGGCATAATTCGTTTCTTTCAAGCAATTTTAGTTTACAAAAAGGCATTCAAGTTTATAGTTTACAATTTTGAAGAAAAACATTCAACACATGTTATCTTCTATAAAAATCCTTTGAGCCTACATATTTGGTCAAGGAATAGGCCTACCAACCTCGGTTTTGCAGAGCCAAAATTGCAGAGGTATCAGTCATCTACTTTGGTTGAACGTGTCAGTTGGCCAAAAGCAATTGGATTTCTCAGCATTGGACTGACAGGTCTATAGAAAATCACATGCAGCATTTTTGGGCACCAACACAAGGAATTTTTAATATGCTTAAAACTTAACTTTCCTTCCTTTATCCAGCTGAAATGAACATTTTTCTTCAGCATTGCAGTTAAGGTTTTTAGCAATTCAACAATGTCTGGAATAAAATGCACAAGGTTAATTCTACCAATAAAACTTTGTAGCCTTTTTTTATGCTTTGGTAATGACAACAGAATTGCATGGATCATTGTGGGGTCTATTGTTGTACCTTCTTTTGATACTTGGTATCCTAGGAGCTTAACTTCATGAACTACAAAAACTAACTTTTTGGAGTTGAGAGATATTCCAAAATCTCCACATCTTTGAAGTACTTGCCTCAAATGGCCTATATGTTGATCTGCAACTTTGTTGTAAATGGTAACATCATCCAAATAAACAAGAAAAAACTTATACATCATATTTTTAAAGGCCATGTCCATAGCCTTTTGAAATGTGGCTCCTGCATTTGAGAAACCAAATTACATTCTCTTATATTCCATTGTTCCCTATTTAGTAGTAAAAGCAGTTTTAAATTTATCTTCATCCCTCACTAGTACTTGGTTATAGCCAAAATAACCATCAAGAAGAGAGAACCTTTCAGAACCAGAGACGTATTGTAAGATTTGTTCCATGGATGCAAGAGGGTGTCTATCTTTTAGAGATGCTCTATTGAGGTCTCTAAAGTCTACACATAATATAATCTCTCCATTTTTCTTCCTCACAGGGACTAGATTTGAGACCCAAGATGTATGCTTGATCAGAAAGATGACACCACTATCTAGCAATTTATTGAGCACTTTGAGCATCAAAGGCTCTAACTTTGGGTTAATTAGCCTTTTCCTTTGCCTTATTGGTCTTGAATGGGGTTGTAACTCAATGGTGTGTTGGGTTAATTGAGGGTCAAACCCTTTTAAATCAGAATAATCTCATGCAAAGACATCATTGAACTCTTTAAATAAAGCAATAAGTAGTTACTTCTCTTGAGGGGAGTTGACTTTACCAACCTCTAAATACTTATCTCTAAAAATTTCCAACTCCTCATAATGATTCTCTTTGATCAACATGCTAGTTTTATTCCTTTTAAACTGATCATTAGAGTTAAAATGGGACTCCAAACTGACTAGTCATTTAGGAAGCTTATTGGACTTCAATTGTATAATCTGGTCCTCAAATTCCTATTTTATCTTGATGTCCTTGGAAGCTACGAAGCCATCTGTATCTGTCATAAGGCTTAAGATATTCTCATCAATATTGAAAACCTACCAATTAAGGTCATTATCTAGGATAGATGGCCTAACAACAATCTGAATATGGGATTGATAAGAGTTTACACCTTTATTTTTAGAAATAATAACTTGAGCACCAATGGTAGCTAACCTATCAGCATGCTGGTTTTTGCTTCTTGGTACATAAATGATGGGGAGGTCACCTTACTCTCCTAGACTCCTATTCTTCCTTAGGAATCTCACCTGGAATCCTATTCAATTCAGGACTCTCTAGACTCACCCTTGAGTCTCTTAGGGCTGCTCTCAGACCCTAACCAGAAGGACTATCCTATTCCCTCTCTCCTAGGTTCCCTACCCACCGAAATGTTGCACTCCTCATCTCATCTTACTCTCTATGACTGAATCAAATCAGTCATGCACCTTTCTCACTCTATCTCCTTCCCCTACAAGTTCCCTAGCCGGACCATCTAGCTCGCCTAGGACTTGTTCCCAACTCTGACTAGTCTCTCCTCAGATCCAAACATAAACACAAAAAAAGAATAAAAATACATGATGGGTACCTTTTGACAGTCACATCCCATAAGCCTGATCATGAGAGTCAAAAGGTATCCATTAAACTGAAAAGAACTCAGAATCCTACTCTACTGAAGTTTGTACACAACAGAAAATATAAAGAACGCACAGAACACTCTTCTTTATTGATAAACTATAAGTTACAATGTAATCTCAAATCTACTGTGCTACCCTGTTCAATCTCTAAGTTCTTCAACCATTTTTTACAATGGTTCTTTTCTCCCTTTTTATCCTCAGCCTCTTCTTGGTCTATAACCGTTTTTAGGTTAACTATCCACCTGAGGAATCTCAACTGCCTCGGCTCTTCATCTTCTTTCTGTAACTATCATCACCATCTTTCTCTGCATGGTCGACGATGTGAATGACATTCTCCTCCGTGGCATTCTTTTTGGCCTTTTCTAAATTTTCAACTCTTTCTCCTTCTGACACGTCAGTATGTTTTTATCATTGACTATTTTGTTCCTTATCGCGTAGTCGCGAATGCAATTGATATTTCATGTCTTGGTCTGCGACTGAGCGATTAGCTGCTCGTCCCGCTCTCGCTATGCCTTTTTTGACTTGTCTTTTACCTCGCGACTGAGTGATGACTCTTTATCGCGCACCCGCCATGCATTGTCCTGAGCTATGATTTATGTTGCGACTGAGCGATGAGCTCAAGTCGCATACTCGCACTGTCTTTTCATGAACTGCTCCTTGCTCTACGACCGAGCGATGATCACCCATCGCGTACCCGCACTGCCTTTCCACGAGCTATTATTTTCTCTGCGAGTCTGCGACGCACATTAGTCGCGCACTCGCTACTCTTCAATCCGAGCTGCGACTTTCTTAGCGAGTCTGCGATGCACGTCAGTCGCGCACTTGTAACTCATTTTGATGAGCTAGCCATACCTCGACGACTGAGCGATGAGCTCAAGTCGCGCACTCGCCATGTTGTAACATGAGCTGTTAATTCCTTTGCGACTGAGCGATGAGCTCACTGTCGCGCTGTCGTGATGTTTTTATCCGAGCTGACCTTGCCTTTGCGACTGAGCGATACACCGTAGTCGCGCCCTCACCGTGCTTTTCCTTTAACTGCCATTTTAATTGTGATCTCGCGACGCATAGGGTTTCACTCACTCGCACACCATGACTCACTATTTGTCTTCAGCGACTGAGCGATGAGTTCCTCGTCGCGCTGTCGCACCATTTTTTTACTAACTACGAATTGACTCGCGAGCTTGCGATGAGCTCCTCGTCGCATTGTTGCGCACTATCTTTTATGCTAGCCGTCTGTGACTGAGCGACTAGTTACTCATCGCGCACTCGCTCACTAATAAATTTAACTCATGACTAGCTCGCGAGTGTGCGATGCATGATTTTTCTGCTCTCCACTGGCTCTGCGAATTTGTGACTGAGTGAAGAACTATTCAGGCTTATAATCAAGGACTGAAAACTAACTGTGATCTGCTCCTTTTGATCACTCAACAAGAATTGCTAGGGTTTGGAGCTAAACCCTAGGGTGCTCTGCACCATACTCCCCCCTCTGAGAAGAAGGAGTTAAGATGAACTAGTCGGAAGCGATGCCGAGCTAATCCCTTGCTTTCTGCATTCTTCTTTGTCCATCCATGTAGCTTCTTCTTCTGGTAACCCTGACCATTTTATTAGGTATTCTCTGTATACCCTACGCCTGGTTGTTT
>MU224266.1:1823363-1840494 GCA_018584345.1 Thuja plicata
ATACATGATGGGTACCTTTTGACAGTCACATCCCATAAGCCTGATCATGAGAGTCAAAAGGTATCCATTAAACTGAAAAGAACTCAGAATCCTACTCTACTGAAGTTTGTACACAACAGAAAATATACAGAACACACAGAACACTCTTCTTTATTGAAAAACTATAAGTTACAATGTAATCTCAAATCTACTGTGCTAGCCTGTTCAATCTCTAAGTTCTTCAACCATTTTTTACAATGGTTCTTTTCTCCCTTTTTATCCTCGGCCTCTTCTTGGTCTGTAACCGTTTTTAGGTTAACTATCCGCCTAAGGAATCTCAACTGCCTCGGCTCTTCATCTTCTTTCTGTAACTATCATCACCATCTTTCTCTGCATGGTCGATGACGTGAATGACATTCTCCTCCGTGGCATTCTTTTTGGCCTTTTCTGACTTTTCAACTCTTTCTCCTTCTGAGACGTCAGTATGTTTTTATCATTGACTGTTTTGTTCCTTATCGCGTAGTCGCGAATGCAATTGACATTTCATGTCTTGGTCTGTGACTGAGTGATTACCTGCTCGTCATGCTCTCGCTATGCCTTTTTTTGACTTGTCTTTTACCTCGCGACTGAGCGAGGACTCTTTATCGTGCACCCGCCATGCATTGTCCTGAGCTATGATTTATGTTGCGACTGAGCGATGAGCTCAAGTCGCATACTCGCACTGTCTTTTCATGAACCGCTCCTTGCTCTACGACCGAGCGATGATCACCTGTCGCGTACCCGCACTACCTTTCCACGAGCTATTATTTGCTCTGCGAGTCTGCGACGCACATTAGTCGCGCACTCGCTACTCTTCAATCCGAGCTGCGACTTTCTTAGCGAGTCTGCGATGCACATCAGTCGTGCACTCACAACTCATTTTGACGAGCTGGCCATATCTCAGCGACTGAGCGATGAGCGCAAGTCGCGCACTCGCCGTGTTGTAACCCAAGCTGTTAATTCCTTTGTGACTGAGCGATGAGCTCACTATCGCACTGTCGCGATGTTTTCATCTGAGCTGACCTTGCCTTTACGACTGAGCGATACACCGTAGTCGCGCGCTCGCCGTTCTTTTCCTTTAACTTCCATTTTAATCGCGATCTCGTGACGCATAGGGTGTCACTCACTTGCACAACATGACTCACTGTTTGTCTTCAGCGACTGAACGATGAGTTCCTCGTCGCGCTGTCGCACCATTTTTTTCTAATTGCGAATTGACTCACGAGCTTGCGATGAGCTCCTCGTCGCATTGTCGCGCACTGTCTTTTCTGGTAGCCGTCTGCGACTGAGCGACTAGTTACTCGTCGCGCACTCGCTCACTAATAAATTTAACTCATGACTAGCTCGCGAGTGTGCGATGCATGATTTTTCTGCTCTCCACTGGCTCTACGACTTTGCGACTGAGTGAAGAACTATTCAGGCTTATAATCAAGGACTGAAAACTAACTGTGATCTTCTCCTTTTGATCACTCAACAAGAATTGCTAGGGTTTGGAGCTAAACCCTAGGGTGCTCTGCACCAATAAATTAGATTGAATGCATCAAATCAGCTATAATATATGATACTCAAGATTTTTATAACTTCAACTTCAATCATTTTTTACAGCATTCAAGCCTCTCACCTGATTGACCACCAATTCACTATCTCTAAATGCTCTTAAAGATTTAATATTTATCTTTCTTTCCAACTCCAATCCATGAATCAGACTCTCATATTCAGCCACAATGTTAGAACAAGGAAATAAAAATCTAAATGTACCATAATATTTGTCACCATTTGGAGACACAAGCATAACCCCTGCACCAGCTCTATCCTAGTTCTTAGATCCATCAAAATAAATATCCCAAAGTTGATTAGGCTGTTCCAAATTAGCACTTTGGGATTTTACCAAATTAGGAATAACTGAATTAGATTCTGCAATCATGTAATTACCAAATCCAAAATCATGAAAAACATTATCTTGGGTGTTAAAAGAATTACCAATTTACCATTCATCCAATAAAATATCAGGGATGCCTTCTATCTATGTATTAAAGGCCAGATAGTCTTTAAGATCATCAGCATCTATGATCACACAACTATCATTTATGGAACTTGGAATATAAGGCTCAATGTGATCCTTGGTCAACAATTCGGATTTATGGTCACCTTTGTACCATATTAGGTTCTAAACAGCATATGAGACCAATTAGATGAGAAATATCCTCCTATTTTTGCAGTAAAGTCTCTAGATAAACACATGGGAAAATAGGGAGGCAGATCTATAACATATATGTCTTGAAAAATACAGAAATTTGGACAAGCATGCAAGGTCAAACATGCATTTTTAACAACACCTAGAGTCTGTACTAATGAATCATCTAACTGAATTACTCCTTTATCAAGAGGTTCATATTTCAAACCAAGCAGATTTGCAATCTTTTTAGGCATTACTGTGTTGGTTGCACCTCTATCAACCATACGATTATGCACTAATTTATCCCCCATTATCAGGGACACATAAAAAGGAGGTGGCTTAACATTTGGAAATTTATTACCATCCTTTATTGTTTTCCCCTACATATATGCAACCCTTGAATTAGCCAAAACACTCCTTGAAGGTTGCTTTAAAGCTTGTTGTGAACTTGTCGTCCCTTTGGACAACTCTTCCTTCAATAAATCAGCTTTCCCTGGAATGGCTAATGAATCCCACACAAAAATAGAAAAAATCATCTTCTTCATATTATCAACAATATTATAGAGAACAACAAACTGTACTTTTTGAGGTGATTTACCAATGGTCTGATCCGCTTGCTTCCGATGTTGTTGTTCTTTGTTCGCAAGAGTGAAGTGAACTTTTAGAATAGAAATATGAGGAGTGAGTGGTGATTGAGCTATGGAATCCATCTTAGCATCTGACTGCTCTGACTTTAGAGTTGTCTTCTTAGGTCTTGTTTTGGCTGATATAGGTGAATCATTACTCGCTCCATAGAACTCTTCCTCTTGGAAATTTAGAAATGTTGAGTCTAGAGCAGTTAGATCTAGCTTTGTTGATTCTCTTCAATGGATGTGGTAGGTTGTGAATCAATCACACTTTGAACCATTAGGGATTGATTAAGCACTTCATTAGTGCACTTAGACTGATTGTGGGGTTTCCCACAAGGATAGCACCATTCATAATCAGTAGCAAGGTTATTTTGGTTAGGAACAATATCCCTAACAATATTAAGAAGTGTGGGATTATAAGGTCTATAAGGCCTTTGGTTCCAATTTTTCCTATTAGCATTACTATTTCCTTGGTATTTCTACTTGTTGCCTTGGTAAGTGGGCCGATTAGGTTGTTGGGATGATGAACTAGAAAACTGGTTTTGTGTATGGGCTATTGGATTCCCTTGAGCTTGCTTCCTTTTAAGGTTTACCAACACATTTCCAAAGGTTTGTAATAAGCTCTCTATCTTTTGTTGGATATATTTTATGCTTTGCAACTCATTAGAAGGGGCAGTGGGCATTAGCTCTTCATTTTTATAAGAGGTAATAGAGCCAGAGGTGGGCTAATCAATGGCATATTGGATTGGATGCTAGGAAAGAAAGGCATAGGTGGCCTGGGAGATATCTTCCCTTCCTAAATAAGGCTATTCTCTACCCTAATTACAATATCAAAATCTTGAGGTAAAGAATTTCCCCCTATAGATTGGACCATAACTGAAATATCACTATTTAGGATTTTAAGGAAGTATAAAAATGCATATTCAAAAGAAGCTCTTACCGTGGCAAAAATCCTAGTCCAAGTCTTTTGCAATCAAAGATTAAAATCACTCATCTCTTCTTGTGGAGCCCTTTTAATAGTAGTTATACTTTCCACCAAAGAAATATTGTCAGATTTATCTTCAAAAACTTTAGATAACTCCTCACCTAGTGCATCCCGTGTAGCAATTGATCCCACTCGGAGAGTTTAGAATGATTCCAATGCTTTGCCCTTCAATGATGCAGCCAAAAACCTCAAAGCTACATCCTTCTCCATGATATGATGAATGTTGCAAAGAGAAGTAAAATCTCTTATGTGCTCAATGGTTTTTGTTTGTCCTTCTTTTGTGAAAGATGGCAATCCTTTCAAGGCTGCCAATGGTATGTTGTTATGATTTGCAATCCTCAAAGGAATTCCTTGTTCCAATGGCACAAAAGGAACTGTTCTATTCATTCTTGGTGCTACAGCAGAAAAATTTGAAGATGTTGGTTGTCCTTCTTCTGCTAGTTGTTCAAGAACAACTTGGAATTGAAGTGCTGGAGGACTTTCTAAAGATTCTTGATCAAAATTAGGTGAATCATTGTAGTAAGTGGGAGGAGCTGAAATTCTTTCAAATCTTCTTTTCCTTGGTCTTCGTGGCTTCCTGCCCCTTTCTACAGGCTAAAAGGAGAGCTCTTTTGGACCTCTAGGCTCTCTCTGCAAAGTTCTTCCTCTCTTGGTATGTGATAACTGCAAATACTCAAACTATTTTCCACTCATTGTCTGGATTTTGTTCATGTATCAAAAGGTGTCCCACTGGGCGTGCCAATAACTGTTAAGGCCAAAAAATATCACCCTAAACCAGGCATTAGGGCATACTAATATTTCATGGTAATAATGGAAACCTTCCTAAGTTGTGGGTGGACTTTGAATAAGAAGGAATCTCCAGATTCTAGGCCAGTTCCTATTGGATTTGGGGTATCAATAATTTACTGCTCTCAATAATAAAACACATTCTCTGTGAATGTTTTTGAATACTTCTTGGGGTTTTAGCACATTTATTTAAACTTGAGTGATGACTTTGGTTTGAGAGCTCAGGCTCTGTGTAGAAGAAGGAGTCTTGACCGTGACTTTCACTGGAGTTGTAACTTTTGTAACTTCCTTTGAATCTTAATCCATATCATATGGCACCTTCTCTTCATTTGGAACTCAGCTTCTTCATGCTTGAACTGGTCTGCGACCCGTAACACATGGCACTTTGTATGCATTTTGGACTCCACCATGCTCGATATGTGTAACTAGTCTACAACCCGTGTCTTCATCCCATCACACATGGCATCTCTTATAAATTTTTTGAACTCCGCCATGCTCGACATGTTTAACACAAAATAAGTAACTCTTGACTCATTACTGGTTAAGATTTTGGGTTTAAATGAGTCCACTTTTCTACTTTTTTAAAAAGATTTACATCTTTTTGGCATAAAATGTGGGCTTTTTATTTACTTCTCTATTGATTCATAGCATGAAATTTTTAGCTCACTTTGATTCTTTCTATCTTTTTCTTTCCTTATGTCACTCTCTTCATCATTGCACACTGTGTTGGATGAATGGAATCAAATTCAGGATACCCAAATGGCTCTTTTTTCCATATCTAGAAGTAAACACAAAACATATACAATATGTCATTTCTTTGACTGGGAAATGAACTCCATAACTTTTGTCTTGTCTGTAGAATCCATTCAATGTTTTCTTTGAAGCTCGACACTAATGTCTTTTGGAACACGACCATACTGTCATAAAACACAAAACATCTGAATATTGATGAGGCTGTAAGCATTTCTTGTTGAACTGAAACATTACATGTTTAATCTGCATAAAATGTAACTTGTTCTTTTGTCTAAACTCTTTACTTGTTAGATATATTTTTTTAAAATATGCAATCTATGTGCAAGAAATAATGTATAGGTACACTGCTATTCAATTTTATATAAAACATCACCCATGGGGTTTGAGCACGGCTCGTGACTCCCATGGGAAACATTCATAACATGAAACTCATCCAAACATGCACATCCCCTACTCGACTCTATCCCCTGCATGCACTCCTTTTCCAATTTCATTCAAACATGAATACTAAAATAACAACAACATGTTTAGTTGATGGATACATAATTTCACTATCATTTCAACATTCCAGAATAACGTTGTTTGCTTAATACCCTGCATAGAACATTACTTCGTATTCACATTAGGCACATGGATATTGTACTTGACTTCCTTTTCTGAAGAAATGAATTACCACAGCATCATTAACTCTTCAGTTGATTCAGAACCATACATGAATACAAACTGTGTTGCTCCATTCTTATGAACATATGAATAAATAGATATCATTGTTTAATGTGCATATTCCTTTTCATTTGCCTACACAAGTAGATGTCATTGTAGACTGATTTATTATCTCATTCAAATATAATAGTATACAAAAAACATTGATATGATATAAATGCCAACAGCTTATGAAACTATGCATATGCTTTTCTCATCTTAACCCAATGTAACTCATCATTTTCTGTAAATGCACATTTTATGATAGCTTATAAAATACACTATTTTCTCCAATTCTTGCACATTTTTTCCTTTAGCATCTCATATGCAGATTTTTAACACTGTTATCTATCTTCATCTTTTTGCAAATAATAATGTTATGTAAAAATAAAGAACAACAAGTGGATGCACTATAGACTGATGATAACATGTTTAACTGTAAGCTTGCATTTTCCATAATTGAATCCAATTCAAATGAGTTTTCTGCATTTGAATACTTACAATAAGAACATTACTTTTAATTCATCTTGCATGATGATAGTAAACATTTTCACCTCCATTTCTGCATATCTTTCACAGGAACCCACCATTTCCCATTGTGTCTCATGCATCATTATTGTATCATCCTTCATGCATTGTATCCTCTCCTTCTACATCTTTCATTAATTGTATCCTCTTGTAATGCATACATATTTCTTTGAATGTAATTCCTTATGTGAAGTTTGAGCACAACTGGTGACACTCACTGCATTTATTTTGTTATCTGCATTTAGTTATTCTTTAATCAGCTAGTACACACACATCACCAATCAACCTGTTAGGTCAGCAGACAAGATGAAAAAATTAATGTTTGTGTGTGAGTGCCATATGAGATGACACTCATGCACTATTTTTGGTTGGTTTTTTTGTGTTTGTTAACCTAACATGTAGACGCCATTCTGAAAAAAGGTTTCTCAGATTCAAGACCTAAGTCCCTTTAATTCAGATTCTTCTGGTTCTACAAACAATAATACTTTGAAAAATGCAGGCTAATAACCATATGCAATAAAAAATTTCATAGAGATATGTCTCTTTGATATTCTTTATATAGTTGATGTTGAGGTATATCTTGATGTTGTATTGATGTTATTGGTAAATGTTCAGCTTTGAAAGTTTGTTTGATGTATGTTTTTTTGGTTCATGTATTTCTTAGATTCAATTGGATCTAATATATCTTTTCTCTTCATGATGCAAGACAGGATCCTAGACCTAATATGCAGAGCTGACACCCAGATGAACAAAAGACACCATGACTACATGATTGAGGAAGACAACCATCTCCAAATGTAGACAGTCTACCATACAAGGCAATATATGGAACCCTAATCATGCTTCAGTCATGCTTTCTTTTCTGTAATTACCTCTAAGTTTTGAATCCAAAAGATGTAACATGGAAACATATTTTGCATACTACATTCAGTTTGAATGCACAATGTAGTGATCAATTTATAAAATTTGAATTTTGAACATGATCGATACTTAGAATACAATTTTCTGATAGTATGAATGTAATAGCAAGATATTTTTATCATATTCTAAATAAAACATGTGGAAAAGATGTACATTTATTCAATTTTTTGTGTGTATGATTGTTAGATTGCAAATGTGTAAATTTAGGGTAACAATTAAAAAATGTCTAAACAATCTATTCACGTGTGTCCTAATCTATCTCCATGAACCCAAACCACATATATTGTCTAGCATATCACCTTTAATTTGAAATTGTTCATTCATTTCATTATCATTCAAAGGGGTTTCTTTCTAAATTGGTGTTTCTATGTCTACATCCACATTTTTATTTCAATTTTTGTTTGATTGTAAATTTCAATTGGGGTTTGAATTACACTTTCAATTGGGGTTTGACTTTAAATTTATTTATCATTATGATTAACATTACTAATTTGTGGTTTTTGATGTGCAATAAAATTTGTTTCTCTATTTTCAGGAAGAAAAATCTAAATGATTTAAAGAGTAACCTCCTAATAAAAAAAAATATCAAGTTCTTTATCAAAATAAATTTCATTTTCCTGTGAAGACATACCTATAGCCAATACTGGATTAGAAGATGCACTTGAAATTTTTCCTATTATATTTTCTTCTTCAGCCTCTGCATCCATCATGATGTCCTAAATGTTATCCTCTTCTAAAATAATTGTTGAACTTGACGCTCCAACATTTTTCAATTTTTGAATTCTTTCTCTTCTTTCTTGTTCTCATTTTGTCTCCTCTCTATTTATTGCAACTTCATCAGCTACAACAACCTTCCTTTGCCTCTTTTTTCATTTCTTTGATCCCATGTTTGCATGAAAATATGAATTCAAATTATTCTCTTCATGTCAGAACCAAAACAAGACAAGAAAAGAGAATGTTGATTCAAAATATTCTTTCTGCAGTACAAATATGTCATAAAAATGATTGAAAATTGGAAATCATTAAGATCAAAACCATAGTCCTGTTTTTTTGTCTTCAATGGATCTTTAAAAAATTGGCATTCTTTATGTAAATGGAATGGGTTCTCCTTTATGAAATAGGTTCCCATTTCTATTTCAATGGTCCAAATAGAAACGGGCACCCATTTTTTGAATTTTCAAAAATGGGTGCATGTTTCTTAAAAGTAAGAGTGGGATCCATACTGTTTCCTTGGTTTTTGGTTCAAGATAGGCTTGGTCCCACCAAGCCTGTGCTTGGCCTTGCAAAAATATGGCTAAGGCACTGAAATATAAAAATTTCGTCTTGTCGTGATTGTTTAGAGGTCTTCCTGAATGATTATTTTGACGACATGAAAACCCATTATATTTCTTATTGTAAAGGTTATAAAAATATAAATTTTATAGTTATATGACTAATTTTAGTATTTTTACAATATTTATTAGGCCAAAGTGGTACCTAAACTTGAAATAGAAAGGTTAACTACGAGTTTAATAACTTTTTTTTATTTTACGTTTTTTAAAATATGAATTATATGGACCTGAATCTAAATAGAATTACCTTCAAGATAAAAAAAAATTTTAAAAAAAAAATTGAAAAAAGTGAAGTTTTCATCAAATTATGGTGACTGTACACCAGAGTTTTCAAAAATGTTCTTTACAGTCAATTCAAAATTAATAAAAAAAATATTTGGTCAAAAAAAAAAAAAAAATCCTGATCCATCTTTGATGTTTTAGGTACCTTTCACCAGAAGGATTAAAAAAATATCATTTATTTGCTTAAAAATAGGGTGTTCGTACACTTCTGTGGTATGGTCCTGAAACATGCATTTTGAAAAGGGAGTTTTTAAACATGCCTACTAAAATTCATTTTCTATCATGTGGGTATTGAAATAAATTATATATTTGAAAACTAGAGAATGAGCACTAAACTTTCTAGTACTCATTTTTTTGAGATTTAATATTTAAGTGCCTCAAATTTTGACATGAAGTGATAGAAAATTTGAAAAATAGGGAAAACACTCCCACTTTTACCCAAAAGTGGGACTCAACTTGCCACCACCCATAGGGTAAGGATGGGAATGAGATGATGCATGTCCGTCCATGGGATGTAGTGAGATAACATGATCATAATTTCTTGTCCACACAGAAAAATTATCTAGTTCCACATGTTTCTCACTTGAGGGTCCAAGGTCCAAAGATACCAATCCAGGGTAACTCAAGATGGAGACCATGTGATGATAGTCTCTGTGAATGTAGCTTAGGTTTCCTCCATAGGTGTTGGGGTTTCCTCTGGTATCTTGTAGCTCTATGGATTGACATTGTTTTGAGATAATGTGGTACTTTACACCTTTAGAATCTATTTACCATCCCTTCCTTATGTTGGATATATGGGTCTGGGGGGTCTAGTGTCTATATCCTCAACATGGTAAAGTGGTCCTCTAGGATCCATGTGGTCAATTGGTTGTGATTATTCTTCCATTGAGTTTTGGTGACCCCATTTGTATATGTAATTATTCTTGGATGATGTCTGAACATACTATTTATTTTTGGAGATGTATTGTCACATTTTATGATGTTGTATATTTGTATCATTAAACTATTGATGTATTGAGATATGCCATGTAAAATATCTAACTATAATTTTTAAGATGTAATTGTTCATTGAACTATGTACTTATGAACATGTAACGAGTAGTGGAATTGATACATATATCAACAATGTAATAGATATGATGTTGTAATAACTGAATTGTAATTAGATAAGTAATTTTATCTTTATGATGAAAGAAAGTATTAGGAACTTTGAACTTGGTGTTAGAAAATAAATGTAGACATAAAAAATGATTATAGTCATAATTAATGTATGATGTTTCTTTATGGTTTTAGTTAAGTCAATAGTGTTGCATTAATGTTATTTAAGTAGCGACATTGAGGGGAACTTAGAGGACATGGGTTAGAAACATACTTTATTTTTCCTTAATGTTTGAATATTTTGATGAATTTTATTGTTAAGTGTTAAATTAGTTTTCTTCTGCATTCATTAATTTATTTGTCAAAATTATTAATTGTACTTTGTTAAGTACTTTTGTTTTTAAAAAAATATTTGCGACATCATTAAGCTAAAGTCAAATATTGTCCTCATGGGTTTCCATGTGAGGCATTACATTCTCTCTATCCTTCCACCTATACATCCCTCTTTTAATTTTATGTGGGTCTCTTACTTCATTTATTTTTTCCTTATGCTTTATCATTATCATCCCGATGATGGATTCATGAGCACAATCCAAAATATTGATACAAAAACACTCACACAATCAAATAAAGAAGTATATTTTAGATTATGTCATGGATTGTGGAAATCTACTTTCTCTTACAAGTTAGAAGTAAAAACATTATATTAAGTCTATTCTAAGACATGATAGTGTTTTGATGAATAGATCAACTAATGTTGAGAACCTAGGAGCTCCAATATGATTCTTACACTTTCTTATATAGCTCTAGCATAATTTTACACAATATATTTTATGTTCTTAATAATAAGGAACCATTAGTAGCTCCAAGATGCAATAAAATCTCTAAATTATGTACTGTTAGAGGTAAAATAGATAAATTCTAGACCTAAAGGACCTTCAATTTTTTTATCTTACCTATTGCAAACATGAGATATTCCAAAGGATTATGCAAAATTTCAAATACATTAGACATCACCAATAAAGGAATCTTCCTATTATGACCCAAACCCTTGAACCAAGGCTTTAAACTAAAATTTGTGTTGCAACTAAGATATTTTTTATAAAATTTCCAAATTTCTTGGTTCCTAATACCACCAAAAGAAAAAATGTCCAAGAAGCATAGGCACTTCAAGAATTCAAAGCTACATGATGGCTCATAATTCATATTCCTGACATCAATTCTCATAATCTTATGATATGAGATATAATTTCATAACTATCCTTCATGTGCCCGATTTAAGCAAGATTTACTTGTATGTGCATCAAGATGGGGGGCCAAAAAGGGGTCTCAATGTACAACTTTTTTTTTTGGAATTAGAAAGCTTTGAACTTCACCAAGAAAAATGAAGATAGTTACCCTCAAAATTTAAATATGAAAAAAGAACAATACTTATAGTGCTTAAAATATGCTTTCTAAGCTACTAATTTGTGTTGAATACGCTGGATTTTAAGGATTCCAAGAAGGGGTTTGAGACAAAGTGATCCTAATAGAAAAAAAAAAAATGGCATCTAGTGTACTCCCCTTAAATCTCAATTTTTTTTTGAATATCTAAAATCACCCCAATGAGAAAATAGCTAACCCCATATAGTTCAACCAATTTTTTTTTATTACTTTTTTCCTAAATATGATTTATTTGCAAATTTTCAAAGTGGACACATCCAGAAAGACAAAATTTGATTTTGTTCTCCCTTAAATTTTTGGACAATAATAATAAAAAAATAATCAATGTGTGGAATATGGAGTTTAATTTCTAATAATTTAATTTAACTTTAAATTCAATGAATAGGGGAAAGAATTGCCATAAAAATACATGTTGTCTTTTGATGAAAAATAAGCATACTAACAAAAGAAATTAGAGATCCTCTTTTCAACTTCTCAAATTATAATGAATTGATAATTGATCAATATCTTTTCTCAACTCTAATGGTTTGATAACATGTATTAAAAAAAAGACAAGAATTTGATCTAATGTTGTGATACATATTGGAGTTGATAGTAATCCATACAACTCCAAAAACTTAGTTGCAACCAAAATGCTAGAAAATCGTGGTTAATGCTAGAAAATCTTGAGAAAGATATGATAAAATTATTAATTTAATATGAGATTCACCTTTGAATAAATTTAATAGGTGATAATATTCTCTTCCAAGTACCAATGGATATGACCTTTGATAGATAAAAATACTTAATTTCATTTGTTGAATAAAGAACTATTACTCATATTTAGATGACAATTGCATCTATTGTTTTACTATATGTTTTGTAATATTAAGTGTAAATGCTTATAAAAGAATTACATTGCTATCAATAAGTAACCAAAATTCTCCTACAATAGTGTGGAGAAGGGAAGGTGCACCAACATTGAGACTAGTTAAAGTCTCAAGCAATGAACTAACCCTTGTGCCAACTCACTTCTATTAGCACTCTCGTGAGCTAAGGTTTCAAGAAAAACTAAGTAATAATATACTAGATATAATTAAGTGAATTAAGGAACTAAATGAAAATAAAAATGGATAATAGAAAGTAACTAAAACATTAAGATATCATGATTATCATATATAAAAATGAAAATCATAAAGATCAAAAACCAAAATCAGTAAGCTTGCTACCTTAGACACCCACGCAGGTCAAGGATGACAATGTGGATGGAGGATGTATGTAAGGAATTCATAGATCCTATACAGATGGAGTAAAAACTTTGGGGCATGAGTCCCAAGAATAATTTTAAAAAAATTAATTAAGATATGAAAGGTAAAGTACAAGAATCTAGAAATAAGAAGAAAACATGAGCAAAAAACTGATGAAATAATAATAGATCATCAAAAAACACTTATAGCACAAATGAGTTTAAAATAACACGAACAAATCCAAATGATAGCCTCATTTCTTTCTCTATAAAACCTTCTCACACAAAGATAAAGAAAATATTAAGTGGTTGTCTGGAAACCTTCCTTAGTTAGATCCTTGCTTTAGTGTATCCACCTTCACAATAGTCGATATAGAAACAATAAAAGTATGGTGATAGGTAACTATAAAGACAAGACAAATAAATAATAATAGTGAAAGGGATATATAATGAACAAGATATACTATCAAAAACCTGAATGAGATCCAATGAGAGACTCATCTCCACTGCAACTAAGCCAAGATTCAAAGAAATGAAGGAAAAGATGACCAAGAGATCATGAGTATGTTGTTGTCCTACAATATACAACCTAATATATGATGGAAAAGATGCAAATGGTAAGAAAGGATCAAGAAGCATATGCCAAATCATGGAGAGTGTGTGAAGAAGTGTCTAGAGATCCAAATGATTAAATGAGTATTAAAAATGGGTGTGTAATGACTTAGAATGAAATATGGATGTCAACGGGTAGTGAAATTGGGTGTTACACCACAGGTTGGTTGTTAGTAATGCCTTAATGGAACTCTATATATCTATAGATTCATAAACAAGTGCATGTCGAGTGGATGTCTCAATGATGTACACATATCTCAGGCCATCCAGGCTATGTGGCTAAGATTCTAAGTTGGCTGTAAAAAGGCTGAATAGATCGATATAGATGAATTACATGGATTTTTCATGTTTTAAGCTAAGGTAGAGGCATTGCATAATGGTAAATTATATAGGGGTGCAAATTTACAACATTAAAGGGAGTAACTTTGAAAGCCAAGTAACTAGTTATTTAATTTATCTATTAACCTAAAAGTAATTACTAATGTGAAATAAAAATATTCTATCCATATTACATTAATTCAAGAAAGAGTCTAAGATTGCAAGTTTTTTTTAACTTAACCCTTTAGTGACTTTCCTGAAGTGCATTCACCAATCATCCTTTCTCACCTAAGAAATGCCAAATTGAGTCCAACAATGGTTCTTTTGAATGTAGAACATGTAACCTTATGTAAAACATGAGAACATAAAAGTGTACCCACCCTCCATGCATAAAGAGGCACATTTCCTCCAAAATTCCACATCTTCTATGAGTATCTGATGCCTCCTCTTGTGCTACACATGTGACATCTTTACTTTAAAAAATTACATCTCCTTTGAGTGTGCCTAACAACTCATTATGTTTTGTGTATATAATCCCTCCTCTACTACACAAATAACAAATCAAATATTTACACATGCGACAATATTTCCTTGGAAAGACTGTGGGACATCTCCTCTAAGTGTGACTAATCCCACCTCAAGTGCTTGACAAGTCATAAACCAAATTCAAACACACCACAAGAATCTGTCCCCCCTTGCTTCATGAAGGGACAAAGATAATTTCAAATCTCCACTTTTTTCTCAATGACACAAATATGGTTCTTCTCATGTCCAATAAATAATCCATGGTCGAGAAGCTACCCTTACATTATAAAAATCATCCTGGTTTTTTTTTTTCTTTGACCTTTGACCTTCAACCATATCTTTCGTACTCTCTAAAGTACAAATATTTCATCAATTTTTTGTATTGTAATGACAAATATGGCATTCAGAATACAAGCAATTTCTGATACATGTGCAAAAATGAGAGTGTTGACCTCAACAAATAATAGACGTTTATGCCTCAAAAAGTGAAACAGATCCATAGCATTTGAAAAATAATTAGATTTTGTTAGAATAGTCCCAAAGGGTAACTAAGGGGGGGGGGGTGAATCAGTTATCCATAACTTTAATTCTTTTTCTTCTTTAACTTTAGAATACAACAAAGTAAATGCTTAATCAGATAACACAGTACACAACACACAATTTGATTACGAGGAAACCAAATGGTAAAAACCTTGGTGGGAACTAGCACCACAATGAACTATACTTGTTTATAGTAATCCCTGTTAGAAGATATTTCAACCCTGTTAGGAGTTGTACTTTACAATGCAATAAGTATAGTGACCTAGTTAAGGTTCGGATCCTGTTAGGAGTCTTTTACAAATAACCCTATTAGGGGTGGTGGACTCACTATCCAAAATCTCACTGCTTAATGGTGAAGGATACAACCTTCTATATAATAGATATGCACTATATATGATGATGAATTGTAGAGTAGACCTACTATCTTGATCAGTTCTAGTGTATTACAATCTTTCACTTCTTTGTCACATAGACTCTTGATGAATGAACCACATCTGATATTCTACTCTGTACATCTTCTGTCACTTTTTGTATCATTCACACTTAGACTATCATAATTGACTTTCTATAAATATATTTCTCAAAGTATGAGATTATGGGACTTGTAAGACAACTCTTCATAAAATCCTTTTTGGCTCTACTAATCACGCAAGCATAATTACAACCGTGCAAATATAAACTGAATAGATGCGACGCTTCACTTAGTCGGCTTCACCAAATCAACTCAAACAACACGATCTTGATGTAATATGATAGGCGCATTTAACTAAAGATATTTAACTCATAACTAACCATGAATATATTCACACATATCCTGAAGATAGGCGCAACTTAAGAAACACGTCAAATATGTCAGCTCTATACAGATACACTTCCAGAATTGTAACTGCCAATAACAGAATTACACAACTTGACTGAAACATCATATCTGGATCTGCATGTATGAACATAACATAATAAACATGTCAAAAACATGTATCTAACCATGTAAGTCTTCATGTCAGCATTCTGATAAGTACATACAAAATTACTACTGTGTATTATATGTTGTCAGCAATGAAAAACATACAATCAATCAACTGAATAGGATCAAATCTCCAACAATCTCCCCCTTTGACATTGATGGCAACATATGATATCAAAAACATCTTCTATTCATGGTGTCCTCTTTCTTTTAAAATCTTCTCAATATCCTCATAAAATATTTCTCTATACTGCTACAGTTCCTCTGACTGTGTTTTTGTTCAATGTATATACTCCCCCAGAGTATATGATCCCCCTTAGTACATACTCCCCCTTTGACATCAATGGAAAAGGGAACCATAGATCTTTAGGTATAGGTACTACTCCAGAAGTAGAGTAGTCAACCATTCATTAGTCACTTAATGACTGATGTTCTTGCTGCTCCTTCTAAACAAACTCAGGAGAGGGAATTACTCCCAACTTTTCCTTGAGATTCTCAAAAGTATCCTTTGATAAGGGCTTTGTGAAAATATCTTCCAACTATTCTTTGGTTCTTACATAGTCCAATTTCACTTCTTTGTCTGCAACCTTTTCTCTTAAAAAATGGTACTTGATCTCTATGTGTTTTGTCTTTGTGTGCATCACAGGGTTCTTAGAGATGTTGATAGTGCTAGTATATCACAGTGAATAACAATAAGATAATCAACCTAAATGCCAGAGTCTTTAACCATATGCTTGATCCAAACCATGGTTGAACAATTCAATGTTGCTGCAACATATTCAGCTTCTATTGTTGACTGGGAAATACAGTTCTACTTCTTCCTTATCCAAGAAACCAACCTGCCTCTAAGAAATATTGCTCCTCCTGAAGTGCTTTTCCTATCATCAATACATCCTGCCCAATCTGCATCTATATACACATGAAGTTTTACATTCTCTAATTTAGGATACCATAAACCATAGTCTATAGTTCCCTTTAGATATCTGAATATCCTCTTGATTTCCATTAGGTGATTCTGCTTGGGTTTAGCTGCAAATATTCCAACAATGCCGACTGCATTAGCTATGTCAGGTCTAGATTGAGTTAGATAAATGAGTTTACCAATCATAGATTTATACAAAGTCTTATCAACTGCTGTGGAATCATCATATTTTGAAAGCTTTCTTCTTGTTATCATGGGAGTGCATACTAGCTTACAGTCTTCCATCTGGAAGGTCTTCAGTATTTCTTTCACATATTTTGACTGATTAATGAATATACCTTTATCTGTTTGCTTTACATTCAGTCCCAAAAAG